>CAEMYA010000487.1:357686-378682 GCA_903131615.1 Diplodus sargus | reverse complement strand
AGAGTGTCGCTGATTATCGTTTAAGTGTTTGTGATAAAAAATTGACATAAAGGGACAATTTTAAAGCTCTAGTGGAAGGACCAGAGAGGAAAACCTACTGAGACAAATGTCTGAAAAGATTCTGCAGGTAACTTAACGACGTAACGAGCAATTAACCGATTAGTTGATAACAATTAAATTAATTGTCAATTACTTTGATTATCAACAATGTGGTCTGAATCATTTTTTAGGAAAGAAATGTCTCTGATTACATCTTATTATATGTGATTACTTTCTACTTTTACTTCTTTTATTATGTTAAACTGAATGTCTTTGAGTTGTTTTCTGTAATTTTAAAGACAAA
This sequence comes from Diplodus sargus, assembly GCA_903131615.1. NCBI lineage: Eukaryota > Metazoa > Chordata > Actinopteri > Spariformes > Sparidae > Diplodus > Diplodus sargus. The sequence goes on along the minus strand of CAEMYA010000487.1, from coordinate 378,339 downwards.
ACAACTACAAAAATAATCCACAGATCAATCAACAATGAAAGTAGTTGATTCCCTACTATACATATAACTGGATAAATGATCAGCATGTAGCTTTAAATAAAAGAAAATATATATATTTGAACAAACTTTCACTCCTAACAATCAGAATATTATTAAACAGTCTGGTTTTAAACAGGTCTCCAGTATCATTTGTGTGCTTCGGTGTAGTTGTATTCAGTTTTATGTTGGGTGTAATGCACATATACGCTCTCTACAGTTAGATTAAATAATGGTGTGCATGTGCAGAATCACATTTACACAGAGAAATGTGGAATAAAGGCCGAGGTCGTCTTTGGGCTCTCTTATGTTCGGCCTGTGTGAGTTCCCTGAATCACACTGAAGGCCGATTGTAAGTGTGAACATACAAGAGTTTTTGTTCAGAGAAGATCACAGGAAAAAGCTTGCGTTTGATATTTAAGCGAAGCAGACTCGGAGGGACGAGGGACGACCGAGAGGGGTCAGTGTGAGTGCAAGAACTGTGATAAACAACGTGTTTGACAGGTCTGGATTTTGTACCGTCTACATTTTCTGACCTCTGAAGTTCTGTGTGCTGTTCTCCGCTCTGCCCAAAGGGAGGCAGCAGCTCCCACTTTCTGTCACTTAACTATGTGTGGCTTTGTCTGTGTGTGTGTGTGTGTGTGTGTGTGTGTGTGTGTGTGTGTGTGTGTGTGTGTGTGTGTGTGTGTGTGTGTGTGCAACAACCTGCCCTGAATTCCCTTGAAGAGTCACTTTGGTTCAACCCCACTGTCAGTTGACTTTCATGCAGTTTGGTTTGAGCTCGTACATTTTGATTAATACTCCCGGGACGCAGCGGCGCTGGAACACGCGGATCTGGGTTTGTTTGCTCTGCTCTGGAGCTTTTCCACGCACAAAGAGGGAAAGACGGATGTCTGTGCGGTTGTGAAAGTGTGGCATCACCCGCTGTTCAAAGGGGCTTTTAACTGCGGTTTTCAATGCGTCCATAAATCTCTGAGCAGCCATTAAATCCAAGGCTCCCAAAGTCTTTGAAAGGACTTATTACTTAGTAACTGAGAGTCCGCTTATAGAGCAATATTCCCACTGACCAGTGACCTAAGAAACGCTGCCAGTGGAAATCCCCGTCTTTCTTAGAAATGAAGGCAGGTGATTGGTTCAGAGACATCTCGGTGTGATTTTGACAAAGAAAACATATTTGGATGTGCTGAACGCCCGTCAATACAAAACTTGTATCGTGTTCAGGAGGTGTTCTCAGGCCAACAGTTTCTATTACATTATACTGCCCTCGACTCATCGTGATAGATGAGCTTGTTATCTTTAATGAGACCGAAGAGACGGTGTGTCAGTTTTTATGAACAAGTTTCGTTCTTGTCAACTGCGACCAAAGTACAATCTCACTCCGCTGGTAAACAATTCTCAACATGCCAAACATTTTAAATATTTTTACAGACTTCCAAATTGCACACAGACTGACAGCGTAAGGTTTTAAAATACATAAACACATTCTGATAATTAAATAATTTAGTGTTTATCAGACAATGTCTCTGGGGCCTTACTGATCACAAAAAACACAACTTAACCATTTTATTCATTGATTCTGCTGAAACTGGATAATATAAATCCCCCATTCACGGTTTCCTGATGGACGGACAGCTTGAATTGCTGCCAGCTGCTGCTAACTTTAGCTGCTAGGTAGCTCAGTTAGCCGTGCAGCTAGCAGTTCTATTAGCAGGCTCTCCATAAATCACTGACATTTGAGGCCCAGCAGTTGAACATCAGAGGGGGGAAACCAGAACATATGAGTCCTGGTAGGAGTCGTTTACCTGGTAGGGCGCCAAAAATACCAATTACTGCATAATGTTGCTTTAAATCACAGATTGAATTAAGGTTTGTACTTTAAGAATTAGTTCATAAAGTGCGTATAAAAGCTTTTAATATAATATTTAAAACCCATTCAGTTTTGCATTAATACTGAGCAAATAGTGCAACTTATATTCATGTTTAGCTTTTGTCCCCCATTAATGTTTCTGACTAAAGGAAAGCCGAGTTGACCTCAAAGGACACGTCTTTATTCGTCTTCTTGTCCTGTACTTTGTCTGTACTTCCACTCCGGTATACTTTTATAGCTGTCTTCCCTCCTGTATGTAGGTTACTGTGTTCAGTTGTTGGCACTCGTTGCTCCGATGCTCGGATGCTATCTGAACTTCCTTTGGCAGGTGACCAGATAGATAAAGCCGTTACTCATGAGCTGAAATACCGTCTCTACACACCCAGTTGGATTTCATGATGGATCATTTGTGTGTTTTTCTCTGCAGCTGGAGAGGAGGAAGTGCTCACGCTCTCACAAACACACCAACGCACATAGGAGGAAACAACCGGAGAGTCCCTCTGCTCACTGAAACTCACTTATCTCACTTGAGATATAGAGCCGACTGGTGAAACTCCCAAAACTACTTCCCTGGAAAAATATCTGTGGTGTTGTTGCACTATTTATAAGCAAAGAGGTGTGTCAGTACCAGGAATGGACTTCATGTTTAGAGGCTAAACCAGGCTGCCTGAGCTATTAATGTGTAGTGAAAGGTTGTGTTTGACAAGAAATTACTGTGTAGCTCGTTTCCAGATGGAGTCGTTGCCTACGTATTCGGTTTTTCCAAGATAATTTGTTAAAATTATCAACAAACTAGTCGCACAAGAATGCTGTCTGAACAGCTGTGAGCACTAATAATAGACATGTTAGTTGTTTATATTCATTATAATCAGCTTTTCTTACATATAATTGAGACATGAGGTGGTTGAATACGGTTAGTGATGAAAACAATCATTGCTCAGCAGCTGACCAAGTAGCACAAAGTACACAAACACACACAGTGTCGTGTTTACACACCGACTCTGAAACTTTTGTCTGTGTCTCTTCTGTTTTTTTTCAGGAGCTTGTTTGATTTGCTGTAATTATTTATTTCACATCCTTCAAAAACCGAGGCTGACAAGTCTGCTGCTTGTAGGCCAAATAAAGCCAACGCGGCTCAGTTTTAAACTTATTTAAGCTCTTTAAACTTGTAGGATTAAAGGAGATATTATACTTTTGTTACCTTTCCTGAAGTCCACACCAACAGAAGCTCCTCTAAAGGGCCTGAAATGCTTGTGTTTAATTCTGTGACTTTGTGACATCACTGTTGTCGAAGCGAAGCTAACTGGCAGCTGAAAACACGACAGAGCCGACCGGAGACATGGTGAGTGGTGCAGGCTCAGACATCGGTAAGCCGACCAATCAGAGCAGACGGGTATTTAAAGAGACAGGAGCATCTCAGACGGAGGGGGGAGAAAACAGATGCATGTTTTGTTAGCATTACGGTATTTTAAACTATTCCAGTAGTAACCAAAAAAACAAATTATGAACCCGACAATGTGCATGATATGTTTCCTTCATTTGTTTTTACAATCAGAGCACCATATTTCTGCAAAGTCCTTGAAAGCCAGGTCAATTTTTATTTATTCATTTTATTTGTTTGTTAATGTGTCTTATGTCATTTTTTTATTTATTTACACAAGGTAAAGGAGTCACATGCAACTCTACAGATCTACTGAGCTGATCGTTTTCATTTTTTTGCCTTGTTCGGTGCGACTCCGCTCATCATTGGCAGCAGTTTTCAGCTCTCACAGCTTTAATAACGCCTGTCGAACAGCAAATCAAGCTGTCCAAGCGTGCAAACAAAGAATTTGATAGTCTCGGCTGTCAGATATGATTTGAATTGTCGAATTGTTTGTCTTCGTCCTTAATACCGAGATAATGTCAGCAGATTGCTTTTTATCAGGCGTTATCTTATCGCGGTTTCTGGGTTAACCATTCTTTAGCGGACGTGTTCGACTAATATTGAAGCGTGATAATGTATACACGTATACAAGATAAAAGGTCTGATAGTGGCACCGTACAGATCTGTGAAGACATGCACATGGATTCACACTGACAGAGTCACGCAGATCCGGTTTAAACGAGAAACCAGAATCTGTGTCACTGTTACAGCTCATCCTAAAGTCGAGCCGTTGATACGTGAAGCAGGATTAAAACAGCGTCGTACCTCTCTCAGTCTGCTTCGTGGGTAAAAAGTATATCTGTATTTTTCAGCCTCACCATGCTTACAGTTTGGATAGAAGGTTCCTTGTTCACTAATTGTATGCTTATCATTCCTGTAGATACTGGCTGAACCTTAAAGACGATCGTTTTAAAGGGAAATCTGGTGATATTGTGAATTTCTAGAGCAACTGATTCAACTACCAAGTACTGTTTGTGTGTCTAAAGCCTGATATGAATTATTTCTCTGTGCTAGAAACCTCCTTTCCCTTCTTTCCTAAAACACAATAAGAAGATAAAACAGGAGACAGAGGCTGAAACTAGTCTGATTTGCAAGTTACTAGTAAATCTCGAGTCTTTGCACTCAAGTCCCAAATTCTGTTTTCACATTTGTTTTTGCCGTCGTTGCTGTGGGATGATGTGTGTGAATCAGCTGGCAGTGCTGTAAAAAAAAAGGAATTCCCCCCCCGGGGTAAATAAAGTCCAACTAACTAACTCTTCCTTGAGTTCTGAGTCCTTGTCCTTAAACAACAGAGCCATCATTAACCTTTCATTGTGCAACTAGAAATGTCAAAAACAAATTGAAAGTTGCTCCATCTGTGACCTCAAACCACTCGATTCACATACTGCAATTTGTTTATTTGATGATTCTTGCAGTTCTTGAGCGCTCGTCTAGTTTCTGTTTGTGACAATGTTCTCTCTTGGTTTTCTCCTGAAACTGTTTGAATCATATAGTTTTTGATTATATGCGCCTATAGAGGAACATAACCAGTATTTTCAAGTTAAAGGGTTCTGATGTCGTCAAGTCTGAGAGTCCATGTGCATTCATTGGAAAGGAACGTAGGAACCTACGCTGTAGGTCATTTTTGTAAATACACACTATTGCACCAAGTGTGAATTAATCCGGAGCTCAAAACAGTCGGCAGTATATACGGCTTTTGCTCCAGTGCCCAGCTGTTTTAGGAAATGATTTTCAATTTAAAAAAGAAAACTTAATACACGTGACACGTTTTTATAAAGGTTTATATCTGCAGTGTGTTCCAACAGGCTTACGGCTCACAGCTTGTTTGTTTTGGTCTCAGCAGAGCAGTTGGTCCAAAGAGGCCGCAGACAGGTCACATACCTATAAAAAAAAAAAAAAATGATTCCTATTATTTCCTGTTGCTCATTAACCTGAATTGAATCGTATGATTGCACACAGACTGTGAGTGACCCAGTCTAGATGGTCCCACCCAGAAGTTTCCGTCATAAAATCTGTTGTAGTCGAGGCTGGAAACACAACAAAAACAAAACTAAAAGAAAAGACAACAGAAAACAGATTGGATACAGACTCAGGTTCCCCCCGTATCTCTACCCCTCTCGCTCAAACGCAATCCCACTCTATGCAAACACACTCTGGACACATGTACACACACACACACACACACACACACACACACATCTAGAATAGAATAGAATACATGTGCGTGTTTCCGTTACTGTCTCCTGTGGTCACCTATCAACCACATAACAGGCGCTTCCTTGGCCATTCATTACCTCCTGACAGCAATAAAGCAAACACACCCAGAGCTACCATGGGCAAAAGGTTAAGCCATAAAAATACCCTTCATTTGAAAAAGCACACATACGAGAACCAACACGCCCAGGTGGTAAATGAGGCCAATGCCCAGGGCTCACATGATTGGCTTGGCTGAGGGAGTGATGTCATCCATTAGGAGGGCCTGACCGCTTGGTAATAAAATAATACACAGATAAGGGTCATCGTCTTCGTACTAGCAGCGGGAGAACACGGGAAGCGACATTGGAGCAGGCACGTACACGACGCCGAGCGTTTGTGGAGGAAGAGCGCTTTGAAAAATCTCCACCTCTCGATCCAGCAGCAGGTGTAGCGACAGCTCGAGGAGGAGGAGGCTCACCTGGTGGAAAGAAGTGGCTGTCGAAGAGGAGCAAATATCAGGAAGGCCTTCAGATATTTGCTGGAGAGGAGGAAAAGGAAAAAAGGAAATTCAGTGAAGAGGGACAAAGAGGACAAATAAAGGGACTCTTGATCCTACGCGAGGACCCCAGTCTGGGTGCACGATGGCGACTCTTGCACTTGAACTGACCGGCATTTCTCTGTCAGTGCTCGGCTGGGTGCTGTGCATCATCAGCTGCGCCCTGCCGATGTGGAGGGTGTCCGCCTTCATTGGCGCCAACATCGTCACGGCTCAGGTGTTCTGGGAGGGCCTGTGGATGAACTGCGTGTTCCAGAGCACGGGCCAGATGCAGTGTAAGGTCTACGACTCCATGCTGGCTTTACCTCAGGACCTGCAGGCCGCCAGGGCGCTCACCATGGTCGCCATTATCCTGGGGCTCGTGGCTCTTCTCATCTCTATGGTGGGGGCAAAGTGCACCAACTGCATCGAGGAAGAAGGGGTTAAAGCCAGGGTGATGATCGCCTCGGGCGCGGCGTTCATCACAGCAGCTCTGGCCGAGCTGGTGCCTGTTTCCTGGTCAGCAAACACCATCGTGGTTGAGTTTTACAGTCCCATCGTCCCCACTGGTCAGAAGATGGAGATCGGGGCGGCGTTGTATGTGGGCTGGGCTGCCTCCGCCATGCTGCTCATTGGGGGGTCCATCCTCTGCTGCAGCTGCCCTCCGCAGGAGGAGAAACCGACGAGGTACAGCATGCACCCCCAGAGTCGTATAGCGTACTCGGCCGCACCGAGGTCAGTCGCTCAGAGCTCCTACAACAGGAGGGACTATGTGTGAGAGAAGAGCAGCGGCCTCAGGAAGATGACTTTTATATGTTCACATTTGCAATAAAGAAATGTAGCTAAACAATGATATCGCTGGTTTAACTGGAACCATTCACTCACTAGAAAATGGTAAAAGAGCCAAACCAGGTGTTTGGTTGGTGTGCGGATAGAAACGGCCATAATTGTTTGTAAATATAATGTTTTTTTAAATACTTTTGAAAAGAAATAGCTCTTGACGGATGTTCAGTGGACCTGTTTACATTACCACTGGTCCAACAGAAGCAGCTGATAAGATCCGATTCAAGGTGTGACAACACACGACAGGTGACTTCAGTCTATGCAGTCGGCTCAGTAGGGACATATTTATTATTTGTGTTTTTAACATTTACATTGTGAATGTTCCTCACAGTGCTGACGAGTGTGTACATATCAGCTATCATACTGCAAACTAAATGGGGACACTTCTGTGACTGTAGTTTTAAATGGCTTGTTTTTTTCTGGGCTGATGATATTTTTCTTGCTATTATTACAAAATACAGACACACACTGAGTTGTACAGCCGAGCAAAATGGAGCTCGCTTTGGGCTCCAAAGCAAGGTCAACATGGCGGAGCGGGCTGTAGAAGAATAAGAGACGTACGTCGTTTATGTGGTATATCGACGGTGTTTCATCTCCATTACAATTCACTTCATTATGCGTCTGTGTTTGGACATTTTCTACAAAGGTTTATGGTTTTATATAACATGTCTTTTGTTGTATTATCCTTACTCTGTTGTGTGCACTGGACTTTATGAATGAATATGTTTTGTTTTAAGATCTACTGAAATTATTCAAATATGATAAATAACAATAAATGAATAAAGATTTTTACTATGAAACATTATGTGGCCGTGATTCAACCTGATTAGTGATTTAATACTTGGAAAAGTTTCAAACAGTTAAAGGTTTTAATTCTTTATAGATGATGATGATCAGTAAGTATAAGATAACATGAGAACAGTGTTCAGAAACTGAATTATATCATCTGTATTTTGTTATTTATTTGTTATTGCATGAGAAAGTTAGTGAGAGTTAGTGACATCTTCCCCGAGTACGTCAGCGCTGCACGGTATAGATGATTACATTTCAGATTCTGTTGCGCAGAACAACAGGAAGTTCGTTCTGTTTGGGGTCTGATCAGCGACTGAACCACAGTACCAACACATTTCCTGTTTTGAATAGCGTAAAGTCGAGACGCCTGCTAAGTATACACCAAGAGAGTCACTGACCGCTGAACAAACTCTGTCAACAACCAGGAGACAAGTTTCCATATCGATCTCTTGTTGATGGAAAGTCGGGTGAAGTTTTAAAGTCCACACAACATTTCTGGAGCTTCACAGCAGAACAGCGCTGGAACATTCTCTGCAACAGCTGAAGTAGACGAGGACTTGTTTTAAAATGTAAAAATACAAACTGCAATAAAAAATAACAAACTTAAAATGGCTCCATGCAGCTTGTCCAGTGTAATCCAACTCTCTGAAACCTCCCAGCTTATTTAGAAAAGGTTATTAATTTGTTATTTACACACTTATTGAAGCAGAAATCTCATCTGTTGCTGCTGAGCTGAAAGTGTCGGTGCTCAACAAAAGTCAAAAGTCCTGTATCTCAAATTAAACTCAAGTAGAAATACAAAAGTGTGAGCAGCAAAATATAGTTAAACAACCAAAAGTGTAAGTAATCTTTTTTTTATATATTTTATTTTGAAGTTTTCAATTATGCAGAACAATAAAAAAAAACTCATTCCCACAGACAAAATAGTATAAATAATGAGACAAACAAATTAAAAAAAACAATTCTATATCAAAATTATTTAGGAAAATAGATAAAAGACATATAAACTATATATATATAAATAATAAATAAAAGTAATGATGAAGCAAAATGACTAATTTCTGAATAATGTTTATTACTGTTAGAACCCTGCAGTGATACACCTGTAACAAACACTTTAAAGGCCCTGAAATGGTTCACGGTTCTTACAGGTTAAAATTATTGGTGCATTAATGTGTTATCAACTAAATCTGATCTCATTTGACCTTTAATAATAAATCCTTAACCACTAAATGATTATGTATTATATTATGAATTCAGATAAGATGATCAGATAAATATCGTGGAGTTAAAAAAGATGTCTTTCTGAAATATAGTGAAGTTAAGGAATGAAACTGCAGAAAATTACTCTTGTAAAACAACTTTGACTTTTATATATTGTTGTTTTACAAATTGTTCCGCCTGTTGTGTGTTTTTTGTTGACAGCAGATGCAAATTAGCTGCCAGCGAACTCTGGCGCAATTACTTTTAACGACCTGTGGGCGTAAAAATCATCTATAAAATGAAAAATTAAATAATAATTATGATAATACACTTTATTTAGTGCTTGTTATGGCGCTCAAATACACTTAACATAAATTTAAAAAAACATTTGACATACAAGAACGTCATCAGAGATTTAAAGCAGCTCTGCTACATGTGACTGCTCAGTTTAAACTCATATGATCTGTTAATGTTTCTGTATTTGTTTTGGTGACAGGAGCAGCAGGTGAACACAGGTGCACTGATACAGGCAGCCTACAGGTGTGGCTGTTATCTCACCTGTGATGCATCAGCTGAAGTTGTTACATAAATACGAGAGACTGAATGATGGACGAAACGGCAAACAGCCTCCCTGTTGTTCAGCCCTCGGGTTCGTTTACGTGTGTTGTTGTTTCTGATCCACATTCCTGTCATGAAGACATTCAGACGTTTCTTTGTAAGATGAGTTTGTTATTCGAACCTGTAAGTGATGAGAAGTGTTTCAGTTTGAGTGAGTTTAAAAAATCCTCCACAAGGAGAAAAAGTTTACAAAATTACATAACAGGCAGTTAGTTGTATTTTATTCGAAGACATAAACAAATGAATAAATAAATGAATAAATGTTTTTTTTTTGTTTATTTATTAATTAATGTATTTATTTATTTTACAGTAATTTGTTTATTTATTTCCATATTTCCTTTATTCAGTTATTTATGTATTAATTTTTAGTTTATAGTTAACATTGAATTTAATTAATAAAGTCATTAAACATATATAAAGTCTGAGAATAAAGTTAAAAGAAAGAAAGAAAGTAAGTAAGTAAGTAAGTAAGTAAGTAAGTAAGTAAGAAAGAAAGAAAGAAAGAAAGAAAGGACAATAATTAATATTTACTTTGGTTTTTATTAAATAGGGACATTTTGGTACGAATGAACTGTCCTTTCATTTAAGGACTCACCCAAAAATAAGAATACCTGACAAATGTGGCGATTAGTCGTCTTTTAAAATTGAATTGTAACCAATTTGCAGCCAATTATTCCCCTTAAAATCTCAATTTTCTAATCCCTTTGACTGTTTTTCTAATGTTGTGTCATCTCACTATTTCTCCTGAAGAGAAACAGAAACAAACTCAGTACATTCAGCCTCATGTGAAGAGTTAAACCGATACTGAGAGCATCACGCTGTCTGTATGCTCAAGGTGTCTGAGAATCGGCCCATTATGTTTTCTCCCTGCTCATATTTACTCTGGGTGCAGTTATTCCGGTTTCCATCCGAGCTTTGGGATTGTTTCCTCCTGACTGTTTGAGAAACTCACACGACTGGAACCAGGAAGCGACACGAGACCAACAGTATCAGAGGGACGATCCACTTGCAGCCTTGAGTGTGTGTTTGCAGCGGTGTGGGTGTGTTTGTGTTTCGGTGCGTACACACAACAAGATCAGTAAGTAGCCCGAGGCAGGAGCTGCTGCTCTGTTCCTCACTGCTGCAAGTGTGTGAGTCAGCGTTTACGTTTGAGAAACTACTTGGAGAAGTTTTGTTTACTTAAAACAAAACTTCCTTCCTCCAATAAAAGAATCTGAGGTCGTTTAAAGCTCTTTTTTCACCACGAATTGTATTAACTCATTAAAAAAATGCTTTTTGAAGGGTTGATTTTTCTTGAGAGTCATGAGGCGAACATCTGACCGGCAACCAACCCCCACCAACCACACACAAATCCTCCCTCAGCCACACCCTCCCTCCATCACACCCGCCCAGCCTCCAGCTCCCCTCCTCCACCGTATGTGCACAGGTGGTGCTTTTTCTGGTGTTTGTGAAGACGGCCTGCTCCTGACATCATCACCAGGGGACTCCTCCTTCGCTTCCCTGAGGTATAAAGGATCTCTTGTTTCCGTAGCAGCATCTCACAGCTACATCACTCCCTCCTGCAGGTGCTCACACACAGGAGGAGGCTCTTTTTCTGCCGTCTGAGAAGGTTTTTCTTTGTTGGTCTGTCTGCCATCATGTCGATGGGCATGGAGATCGTGGGCATCGCCCTTGGAGTCGTTGGATTTATCATTGCCATTGTGACATGCGCCCTGCCGATGTGGAGGGTGACGGCCTTCATCGGGGCCAACATCATCACGGCTCAGACCATCTGGGAGGGTCTGTGGATGAACTGTGTGACGCAGAGCACGGGCCAGATGCAGTGCAAAGTCTACGACTCGCTGCTGGCGTTGCCTCAGGAGCTTCAGGCCTCCAGAGCCATGATGATCATCGCCATCATACTCGGGGTGCTGGGGGTCTTGATCTCCATCGTCGGCGCCAAGTGCACCAACTGCATCGAAGACGAGCCGTCCAAGGCCAAAGTGATGATCATCGCTGGAATCTTCTTCGTCCTCGGAGGTCTTCTGGTGCTCATCCCCGTCTCCTGGACGGCCAGCGTCGTCATCCGGGATTTCTACAACCCCATCCTGACCAACGCACAGAGGAGGGAGCTGGGGGCGTCCCTCTACATCGGCTGGGGAGCGGCCGCCTTGCTCCTGATTGGCGGGGCCATGCTGTGCAGCAGCTGCCCGCCAAAAGAGAAGAAGTACAAGCCGCCTCGGATGGCCTACTCCGCCCCGCGCAGCACCAGCGCAGGTGGAGGGTACGACAGGAAAGACTATGTTTGATTGAATATCGTGAAAATGTTTGTTGCACATGAGTGTTTTTGTGTGTCTATGTTGTTTTTGTTGTCTGAAACCACAGGGTAAACCCCACGAAAAGACTCCGAGATGAAGTTGAGTGTACAGATATTGATGTTTCTGCTTTGCTCTGCTCATACACGCCATGTTTAACACCTTTGCTTCGCTCTAATCTGCAATGTGTCTTGTTTTAGAAGCTCTCACATTCAGCAGATGACCAGCAGTGACTTTATTCTTTTGAAATGTCTGAGTACGTGTCGTATTTATACTAAAGCCTTTGTGGCATTATGTGAATCAAGAACACCTGCTTCTTGTGTGAGTGTGTGTGTGTGTGAGTGTGTGTGTGTCTGTCATTAGCTGTTGGCCAGCAGGTGTTGGGTTTCAACGAGACTTTCAGCCTAAATGCGGTGTGTCATTCAGCTGACAAGGACAAGGAAGAGCCGGCTCTCGTTTTACATGAATTTGGTTGTGTGATTGTTCTTTGTGTGTGTGTGTGTGTGTGTGTGTGTGTGTGTGTGTGTGTGTGTGTGTGTGTGTGTGTGTGTGTGTGTGTGTGTGTGTGTGCAGCCTCCCGTGTGTGTTTTGCATGTAATATTTGCTTAGGAGAGTTTCTGCTGAGACTGAAACTGAAGATGGATCCGATATGGCCTCGGGTCACAACTCTATCTTCATCCTCACAGTTTCGCTGTTTGAGGACATAGAAAAGACGGTTTCAGTCTCCATGTTTGAGCTTGTTTTATATTTCTGTAACATAAATGTATTTGTAATGTATTTTCATGTCACATATTGGTACGTTTGTCTTTTTAAACCTGTATTGTGTGTTAGTTTCAAACATTTTTGCATCTTTTCTATCAGACGCAACATCCTGTACCGTCAAACAAAGAGCCAAAGAACCTCTTTAGTGTGTGTGTGTGTGTGTGTGTGTGTGTGTGTGTGTGTGTGTGTGTGTGTGTGTGTGTGTGTGAGATCCTGAGGGAACGTGACTACAACTGTTGTAGGATGTTTGACATCAGCAGGATGTGTTTAGTGTGTAGAAATCAAACATTTCACTTATTCATCTTTGTCTCTTTCAAATAAGATTTTCTAACCACGTTCTGTTACATCTTGTTGTTCAGAAAATGTTAAAAGAGCTGATTTATAAATTTAAAATGCTTTGTTAAATGTTTTATAGTAGTGCTTGTATGTTAACGATTTCAATAAAAGTCCATTTAAAGGAACGATGAGCGGTTTCTTTCCCTCTTTGCTCAACAAAAGAACATGTAACCCTTTTTTAAAGAGGAACATCAACAGGCTACCAAGTCAAATAAAGACTAAATCAAACATTTCCTAAAGCTGACAGTTGGGCTCGGCCTTCGGGAGTCGGGTTTCTTTGTTTGACCAGCGATACACCTGAGTTACATTCATCCTTCAGTTGAGCCGGAGCTAAATAATTCTTCAGTGTACAGTTTTCTGTATCAAACTGAAACATTCATCTCAGAGACGATAAAACAGGTGAAAGGAGGAAGAAAGCAGGTTCACACACAAACATCGTTAGTTCTAAAATCAGTCGGTACGTTTTAAAAGCTGATGGCCTCAGAATTACCAAGTAAAGTAGAATATTAACTTTCTGTTGTACAACCTAATAACTTTTAACAACTTAAATTATTAGTTCACTTAAATTGATTTAAACAAGTAATCGGTTTCCTTTGTCTGCATTGGATTTTGGGTTTATTATTTATCTGCATCCTCCACCAGCTACACCTCAGTGACGAGATGCTTCATTATCATTTAGTTTTAATGTCTGTAAGATAAAATAAACAGAATTTCTGAATAACACTTTCTTCTGTAATCCGATCACGGTGAGCAGAGAGACACTTTGTGCAGAAGTCAGCCGCAAGTGAAAATAGAAGGAAGTTAAAAAGTTAATCCTGGCAAAACAAAATCAATACATTTCCTCTTAACTCAGGAACAGAGAACAGAAAACTACTTATTATTATGAAATAGTCAAATCGGAACAATTTGTTTTCTCTTACTTCCCCAACTTTCCTGCATCTGTAAGAAAACTCACTGCTGCTGCTTTATATTTCTGAAGGCAAAATTCACAACAGAAACAAACTGCAGAATAATCTGAAGGTGGATCAACTAATTTATTTATCTGATATTGAAAGTTTTAATTGTGATTGACTATCTTCACCTCATATCATTAAATACAGTATGTTTTATATATATCTTACAGGTGTGATGCTTCGTTTTGTCCTTCTGTCTTTTCTGTCCTTGTCTTAATTCCTGAGGTTTCTTTGTTAACGACTGTCACCTGACGACATTTAATAAACAGCCAGGCTGAACGCTGCAGACTCGGAGTCACCGCCACATGTTTCATCACACACACTCGTGTGTTGACAGTGATGATAAGAACTAACGGCTCTGCAGTCGACCAGTGATGTGAGTCATGTTGTCAACACATTATTGTTCTATTGTTCATTGTCCTGTAAATAAAGGTCAGTCTGCCCATTTAAAAGTCTTTAAAAGATTTGTATCAGTTCCTTACATTTGTTATTGGCTCTTTAAACAAAGAGCTCAAGTTTTCTTTTCCAGAGCAGCTTGTTGAACTGCTGCAGAATAAGTTTAATGTAAAGTACCTCTAAGTTTTGAATTTACATTACTAATAAATAAATACTGAATATTCAAAACTCCAAACTGCAATGTGTGTGTCTGATGGGAAAGGCACAACATGCACTAAGAACCAGATGGCACTGAGCAAATCAATATGATCATTGTTACTGCAGAGTCAGGAGATGTGAGAGTCACTTGAGGGGTTCAAACCGCTGAGTCACAACAATTTATAGCCTTATCTGTAGAAAATGGAACCAAAGGTACTTTATCAGCCTTGAAACGGCCTCGCTGCACTCACATCCTCACAGAACACTCAGCGTCACACACACACACACACACACACACACACACACACACTCACACACACCTTGTCATACCCCTGTAATCTCAGAGGACCATGATCAAGGTTGGTCGGACGGTGGAATTTGACCAATTTAGTAGAAAATTGTCTGCAATAAAAGCGCTGAAGTGTGACAGTCGTTCCTGCAGAACACATTGCACCAGTTGTGAATAAATCATCTGCTGCCAGTTCAGTTGTGGAGTTATTAACTGTATTATAATGAGCAGCAGGCCAGTACATCTGGATAATTTTGATTGCTGAAACCCTGAAAGCTGAATGATTTGTATTTATGAAGACAAAATGAAACAAACAAAGGTTTTCTGATGCCTCTATGCTCACCTTTACTATTCCACTGATGTCTGACTTGGATCTTGATTTGTTCGTTGCTTCCCCTCTCTTTGTCAGTGACTGATGAAACGTGAATGCCAGAAAATCACTTTACAAGTCACACGACACATTAACACTGTTTGAACTGCATCAGAGAAGTTAGATGCACACGTTTCTCTATCTGCAGTCTAAAACACAACAAAGTCACATATCAAGGGACAGATTTTTATTAAGTTTATCCTGTTTGATCATACATTGACTACCTTTGGGCTACGTGTTATCAGGGATGTGGGAAGTCAGTCACAGCTCGGGATCTTGAGGAGTCAGTGTATATAATGACATTACTGTAAATGGTGAGAGACATTTATGTCTTCTCTATTAATTTTAATGAACAGAATAACTTATATTCAACAGCCATTAACAATTATTTCCAACAGTTTGAAAACATTTTGTGCGACAGCAGACGACAATCTTGAACACAGAGAAAAAGAAGGAACGTTATCCCCCAGACTCCATTGGAAAATAGCTAAATTTAGTGAGTTTTTGAGTCAGGAGAAACTTTTTAAACATTGTGAAATGCTTTGTCTAACAGATTCTTAGCTATTTGTGCCTTCGTATTAATTCGGCATAAATGATATTACCCTCAGCACCCATTAGTTCCTGCCTTCCACCATCTTTAGACGTCGTCTGAGATTGTTGCCTTGATTTCTGGGAAACTTGGAAACTGAAGGAGCAGTAATATCACTGCACTGAAGCATCTCTATGTAAAGATGAAACAATGTGCTGCTGATATTGATTACTATGAAGTTATCAAAGACAGAACTAGAGCAGCATGACAGAGCAAAAAAACAACAAAAGGTCACAACAGTGTTCAGACAGAGAAGTCCACAAATGTCAGCGACCTCACATTTGAATGTCAGCTTCTCCTTCCTGCACCAACACGTGAGGTTGACAGGTAGCACAAACAAAATGACAGCTGCACAGCAAAGTCCACCGGGTCCCTGATAGAGGCGCTGGAAAGTATTAGCTCAGGTTATCACAGATTTTTTAACCCCACAGACTGATGGGCAGTAAAGTTGTGTAAAGCAGATAAACTATCTGTTGCAAACACATCAGCAGGCGTGTGTCAATAAATGTGATCTGTTTTAGACACATTCTTATCTCTATTTTGTGTATGCATCTTTTATTGTTTTATCTGTGTGCATCTTTTATATATATATATACACACACTAACAATATATACACTAACAATAATCGTCACTGATTTTTGTTTTCTGCCAACACAAAATAAATAAACACATTTTCATACTGTTTTATATTTCTTTCTATGTGGCGGACCCTGCCACCTTTCTAGCTTCAAACAGTGTTGTGGTTACCTTATTTTTTCGTTTATTCAGTCATGGAAAAAAATACAAATGTCTGAGTTTGTGTCATCGAATCGTTAATATTGTAAATGTTTAAAGTTTAAGTCTGGATTTCTTCTCCAAAATGACATTCTGCTCCTTTAAATCAAAAACATGTTTGTATAAAATCTCCAAAACATCTTGATCTATTTCATATATTCTGTTGTGCATAAATGATCCCAAATGTTTCCAACAAAACCATAATTTTATTCCAGGATAATTCATCAGAGAGTGAGGAGAGAGGCTGGCGGACTACGTAGCTAACTGACTTAAAAACTTCCATGATTTTCCCAACGTTAAACTCCAACTTCTGTTATTGTTCTTACTCGGAGACGCCCAGCGACATAAAATCACACACTGTGCGTTCACTCTGGTACTTTGGCAGCATGTTGGTTCATGCTGTGATCTATCAGAGTCGAAACATATCAGATACATTTCAGCACCAGAGCCAATATAAATAAACAAGTCTTAAGCGCTGGGATCCTAAATGTTGATGGAAAGAACTGAGCTATACGACACTATGAACTCATTTCTGTTGTCGTTGTGCTCTGACTTCTGTTTTGTGACATCTGACTCTGTTTTCTCTGAGAGGAAAACATTCCTGTCCTCTCCCAGAGAGTCCTGATAATCCTGCAGCTCTTATCAGGGAGCTTTGTGCTCTGTTTTATGACTTAATGAGTCATCAAACCACTTAAATCTGTAAATACAGATAAATCTGAGCTGTGGCGAAAGACTAAAATAGCGTCTAATTGGATGGAAATATTTTTGGTGTCATCAGTAAAAAAAATACAGACTGTGTTTTGATACTGACAGCAAATCCTGTCTGAGAAAGAACTTTTCCTGGAGAGGGTCTGGCTTTTATTTAAGCAAAACACAAAGAGTATTTCTACAAAAAAGGCAAAAGATACAAGAAAATGAGCCTTTGACTGTAGAACAGTTCGCACATTCTTGTAACAGTAAGGCTGAAACTTGTTCTGTGAGTGACCTTATATGTGAAGAGTAGGAAAACAATATTCTGCACCAGAGTGCATGTCGGGTCACAGTTTTCTGTACCAGTCTGAGAGTGTAGAAACCAACCGGACACCAACTCAACAGGCGTTCTGTTCTTTAGAGTAAATGTGAGCTGAAGCCATTCAGCGTTCAAAAAATTAAATAAATTGTGTAGGATTCCGTTCAAATATCTCAATAGGAGTATGTAAAGAAACTCTAACAAAAGGAATTATAAATAGGCGTGAGGATAATTTTACAATAAATGTTCAAGTTCTGGGTTGACACACTTACAATAAATGCTCTTGTTGATGTATTTTCATTTAATCCCCTTCTGGATTGTAGTAGAATACAATTATAAAGTAGTAGAAAATGTATGCATTTTCTTTCAGTATTGGTAACAGCAGCACATCTTTTACTGCAGGTTAAAAATATATTTTATGTGACAGTTTAGTAAATTATCTTCAGAGTGTCTTCAGCTGGATCACTCAAGTTTATGCTTTTATGGTGTAACTCAGTAGTTTAGGAAGTTTATAGGTCGTTATATATCGCTAAAGTTTGTGTGAGTCAAGCTCTGTTACTCAGCGTGATAAGTTTAGATTGGTACTAAAATGCAATGTTTGTTATCAGCTACTGTGGCTTTTTTTATTGGTACGTTTGAACTATACTGACATTCCACCAACCCAGTTTAAAGCGATTTTGTGAAATACCGACAAAATGATATCTATAGGAGTTGTGCACACTGGACGAATTGTCAATATCTGACATGATAGTCACAATATTAACATTTACGACATCTATTTATGTGAATCCTAAATGTAATTGTATGTGAATTGTACAGATTAAATGTTGTGACTATCAAAAAAACTAAAAATGTGATTTCTAACCAAAGTGCTCTTGCTGTCTAAACCTGCGATCCCTTGGTTCTGGTGCTAAGACCTCGGACTTTGTACGGTTGCCACTGACCCGACCTCGTCCCTGGCCCGCCAACGCAGTTCATAAATGTAGTTTAGTCAAAGAAAAGTTGTGCAGGCATGAAAAATTGTCAAAAAGGATTTTCAAATTTAGTGACTTCGTACAGGAGTCCTGCAGATTTCATTGTGATGATGATACTTCGTAGTTTGTGCATATATAGAATGTATAATGTTGTAAATATCAATTTAACATATGTCATTTTTTCCAGTTCTAGGGAACGTTTTCAACATCTGGTCGAGGACAACAGATGTTGAAAAACTCTGGGTCATCTCATTTACATGACTGCTTGTTTGTTTGTTTGTTTGTTCGTTTGTTTATCGATGAACATTGTGCTTGTCAAGAGAATTCTTCAGTGTAAGTTTCGACCTGAACACCCACCGATGTTTCATCAGACCAGGTGTTTCTGTTATAGTTAGAAAAAGTAGATTCAGCCTCACGAACTGGCATGTGATGCTTGTGTGCATGTGGAGGCACTTTGAAAAGAGAGCTTGAGAACAAAAGCTTTATTTGCCACGCTCTGTGTAGCATGAAGAAGAGCTTAACTGTCCGGACACACAGCGTCATCGCACAGTAAAGAAGTAAAGTCACAGCACTCAGCGGCGCCGGGTCAGCAGAATGTGACCGCTTTCAAGTGGAATGGAGGAACAACCTTCACTTTGAAACTGTCACGGACAATCTGACATCATGATTCAATTTTTAATGACTTACTTGAAAAGCAGTTTTTTACTCTTAGTTTAAGGAAAACTGTCATTCTAATGCAGCATTTAACAGAATAAAAATGCACACCCATCCACAAATATCCCCCTTTCTTCTCCCAGTTGGGTCTCTGCCATCTCCTCCCCCAGGCCTCTGCCGCAAGCCATCGCTATGGCGACAGCTCACGGCGTGCTTTATCCCAGCAGACACGTCTCCCGTAGCAATGAATGTTTGAAGACACGGCAGAGGAAGCCAGGTTCTCCCCAAGCCCAAAGACTGATGGCTTTATGTTTATGGTCCTGAATATGACTGGAGCCACAGACACAAGCATGGAAATCTACAGCGCTGATCACAAATCAGACCAGTGTGAGTGATGGACAAAGAGAAAGACAAACTTCCTCTATTGTACCTGTAAACTCAGCAGTGGCTCAAATTCGATCAGAATTTTATTAATATTGAGAAACAGATGTATGTAAATGTGAATACATCTGGAGAGTTTCGCAAAACAGTTCAAAGTCATACAGCTGGACCTGCTGAGGGTCAGAACGAGGTGTTGAGACCAGGGACGGCAGAATAAATCACTGGAGATCCATGCTAATAAAAAAAATAAACTTAAATAATGATCATGTGTCTTGATATTGACTCATGACTCTTGTCAAAGAACACTTCACAAGGTCTATTAAAGCAGCAAAACACTGCAACAGAATAAAAACAGAAATGTAATAAAATGAAAACAATGCAGCATTGGTCCAAAACATTACACATGATGTTTTAGCTGTTCCTGAGGTGACAGAGCAGCCTGGTGTAGGAGACAAGATAGGACCAAAAGTAAGAGCATCATTTTGTCAGGGGTGAGGAGTTGTAGCCTGCATTGTGACCCTGTGGCGCCACCTAGTGGCCCAACAAAGCAATGTGTGTATTTGTATATCTGGTCGCTACTTCTGTTAAGTCCTAGGGTAATTATTTTTTATCAGCAATCGAGATTTTACATGCAAATCCAGTTAAATGTTTTTCCTAAAAATTGAATGAATCCACCAAACAGATTGTAATGAAATAGCCTGCACCTCCTCCTTTAAAACACCATCTTGGATGTGTCATTATGTTCAGATCTGATTAGATCTTATTTGCACAGGTCAGCATATAACAAGAAAGTCAATGAAATACCAATAAGAGGAGGAAATACACAACAAAGTAGGAAAAAAATAAACCCTGCACAGAGATAAAGATATTTATGTGTAAAGTGATTGTGTGGTATTAAGTGTCCATAGAGAACTGAAGCCACGCCCCTTTCCGGTTTACGTCATGGGAGTGTTCCATGTGTAAGTGATCCTGCTTGAATTGTGCCTTGAACGCCACATGTGATGCCTGTCAATTTAAAAGACGATTTTCTAAATCAACAATGTTGCGATTTGTCGTATTTATCTAGTTTTATGTGAAACCGCTCGGTGACCTACATCGCCTCGCTCAACATACGTCACCACCACAACATGGCCGCCCACTCGGCACAGAAAATAATAATA
>CAEMYA010000487.1:335058-356768 GCA_903131615.1 Diplodus sargus | reverse complement strand
GAGATACAGATGTATGTAAATGTGAATACATCTGGAGAGTTTCGCAAAACAGTTCAAGGTCACACAGCTGGACCTGCTGAGGGTCAGAACGAGGTGCTGAGACCAGGGACGGCAGAATAAATCACTGGAAATCCATGCTAATAAAAAATAAACTTAAATAATGATCATGTGTCTTGATATTGACTCATGACTCTTGTCAAAGAACACTTCACAAGGTCTATTAAAGCAGCAAAACACTGCAACAGCATAAAAACAGAAATGTAATAAAATGAAAACAATGCAGCATTGGTCCAAAACATTACACATGATGTTTTAGCTGTTCCTGAGGTGACAGAGCAGCCTGGTGTAGGATACAAGATAGGACCACAAGTAAGAGCATCATTTTGTCAGGGGGTGAGGAGTTGTAGCCTGCATTGTGACCCTGTGGCGCCACCTAGTGGCCCAACAAAGCATTGTGTGTATTTGTATATCTGGTCGCTACTTCTGTTAAGTCCTAGGGTAATTATTTTTTATCAGCAATCGAGATTTTACATGCAAATTCAGTTAAATGTTTTTCCTGTAAATTGAATGAATCCACCAAACAGATTGTAATGAAATAGCCTGCACCTCCTCCTTGAAAACACCATCTTGGATGTGTCATTATGTTCAGATCAGATTAGATCTTATACGCACAGGTCAGCATATAACAAGAAAGTCAATGAAATACCAATAAGAGGAGGAAATACACAACAAAGTAGGAAAAAAAATAAACCCTGCACAGAGATAAAGATATTTATGTGTAAAGTGATTGTGTGGTATTAAGTGTCCATAGAGAACTGAAGCCACGCCCCATTCCGGTTACGTCATGGGAGTGTTCCATGTGTAAGTGATCCTGCTTGAATTGTGCCTTGAACGCCACATGTGATGCCTGTCAATTTAAAAGACGATTTTCTAAATCAACAATGTTGCAATTTGTCGTATTTATCTAGTTTTGTGTGAAACCGCTCGGTGACCTACGTCGCCTCGCTCAACATACGTCACCACCACAACATGGCCGCCCACTCGGCACAGAAAAGGTACCAAAAAAGGTTAAAGTCACAAAAAATCTGTCCACACTGACAACTGTAGTGATGTGAAAGGATAGTTCTAGCAGCTCTACAGTGTTTTAATTTTGGTTTTGGTGACTGTTCATGGAGACGACGTCACGCGACGGTTGGCTGTGGAGTCTTTATGATTAGGCATTTTCACATTTGCATATTTTAGCAGTTTAATGCCAAAAAACGACAACATTGGTTTGAAAAATTGTCTTTTCAATTGACGAACATCTTATGTGTAGTTCATGGCACAAGCCAACCGGGGTGTGAAAATATTATTTGTCCCTCTCCGTTCACTATCATACAAAGTTTATCTGAGAAAGGTGTCCACCGGAAAGGGGCGTGGCTTCGGCTCCCTGTACATGTAATTAATTATTGTCTATCAGTTAGTCAACGTGCATTTTTTACATTTAAAAACGTTTCCATATTAAAAATGATGTCGGGAAGGTAAAACTGATGTCAACTGAGCAACAACATTGTTTTTTAGTCACAGAAGCTACGCAGAAGGCGACTTCCGGTGCCTGCGAGACCAAACTCAGGGAGCAAGCGCCCGACGTCGGCGTGCGTCCTACGTCACGACGCACCATCAGCTGTTGTCTCCCTTCAATCTCGACCTCCGGGGCGCTCTGCTCTATCTGCATGCACACTCACCGAACCTCTGCTGTCATTCTGTCCGCTTGTAAAACCACATGCTGCTAGTGGACCGCCCGGTACCGGAGCATATGCTGCCATGAGTTCTTTGTGTCGCCTGATCCAGAGAGGACTGCTGAGCGGTCGACCGGCGTGTCGTTTCTTCCCCGGACAGCAGGATGTGTGCGGGGTGGCTCCCACGGTCCGGACAGCCAGCTCATCCAGGTATCCCTGCTAGCTTCCCGGCTAACTGATGCCCTCTGGCTGCCTGAGGTGCAGCGGTGCCGCCGGTCGGACACGACGGTCCAGTATTGATCTTTTTAAAAGCTGGCAGCCTGAAACAACCGTGTGAAGTCGTCGTCACCGGGTCGTGTCGTCATTAACCGTTAACTTTACACTGTTTACGTAAATGACATTCAGGCGTCTGGTTAGCAAGAGCAGCACTTTAGCTTTCATCACAGCCAGAAATAAGAATTCAGAGATGGACAGCATGTCCTACTTTGTATTATTCTGTTGTGAAGCTAAATGAAACACTGATTTCTGTCGTGTATATTCGGAATAGTGTATGCTAGGCGTCATGTATGCTAAGTTATCAGCGTGCTAGCTAAGCTTAGCTAAAATTAATGCTGTCTAATTCAACACTGCTGTCATAAATCCGACCTGCAGCGGTGTTGCACTGTTTACTTTCAGTTAAACTGATTTAGGAATAAATGTTGCTGTAATGTTGCTTCACATTGAGAGGTGAATCTAAAAGGTGCACTGTGTAGATTTGGTAAAGAAATGCAGCAATTAGCGAATTAATAAGGACATGATAATAATGTAAGTCAAGTATTACATGCCTCTATCAAATGAATATGTCTAAAACAAATATTTATTGGCTACACTTCCATTACTGAATAACCAGATGGCCTTGTCCTGTGATGACAGTCTGTTAATTCAGTTTACTCAGTCAGAGAAATCAATTATTATAGATTTTCTCTTCTGATTAAAATGTCTTCTCCAGACCAACATAGTGCATCTTTAATATTTGGCCCAATCTCAGTATGAGGCTAAGATTTATTACAAGGTTGTACTATACAATCCTAATATATTAGCTGCTAAGATCATGTTTCATCCATCATTTTTATTGTCCTTTTTCTAGCAAGTGTGGCAATTGTTGGCAATTTTCTGCTTCTCAAATGTGAAGATTTTGAGTTTTTCCAATTTGATATAATTGGTAATAGATTATCTCTGGGGTTGGGGCTCCTAGTCAGACAAAATACACAATTTAAAGATTTCAGCTTGGGATGTGAGAGGTGTGTTTTCACTATGTTGTCACATTTTATAGCTTGAATTTAAGTAAATTAATCACCAAAGCAGAATTACCAGATTTTCTACAAAGGCAGTTTTTAATCAGGACTATTGTATTGTTTTTTTAAAGGTTGATATGATTGTGTCCTCTCCCTGTTTACTCTTAGATTAACATCTGTAGTGACTAAATAAATGTTTAATGTCACAATGAAAATGGCTTCCCTGTTTACACACTCGCATAACAATGAATGGCGAAGTGAAATGTTGCCTTTTATATAAAAGATTAACTAGTAACATGTCTGTACCTGTTTTGTGAATTTTGTACCTGCAGGTGGGAGTAAATAATAACCAGTTAGTCAATCATTAGTTAGTCACCAGTAAGTTAACCAGTTATATAAGTCATTATATAATGCTACCACAGCGTTTCTTTCCTGATATTTCGTCTGAATAGTGTCTGCAAATTGCTTTTCACTGTGAGTTGAAGTAATTCAGTCTTCATTTCCACTCACTGAAAGTCTCATCAGTCTGTAGAGTTTCATTACTTAGATTTATGGATCAATTGTGACACTTTTACCACAAAAATAACCAGAGAGACTCTAATCAGTCTTTTTTTCTCCCTCCAGCCCCCTCAGCTTGACCTATGATGTCTTTGATGGGAAGGGAGAGAGCACTCCCCTGGTGTTTCTTCATGGCCTCTTTGGCAGCAAATCAAACTTCCACTCAATAGCGAAGTCCTTGGTGCAGCGCACAGGCCGAAAGGTAATGCAGTGATGAAGACATCACACCTGTCTGTTGTTACATCCAAAACAATTCATCTTTGTGTGTTGGAGTTTGTTCTCGGCAGACCGACTTAGAGCCCTCGTTCAAAAGCAGGCATGGGATCGTACAATCAACCAGTGTGCGGCCCGTCATTTGACACGACTGCTCAGCAGCCTGTTTGTAATAAATACTGATAGATAATCTGCTCTTTGGCATGCCAGAAGGAACTCTTCACCTCATGTGCACAATGCAGCCTTTGTTTGTGCTGTCACTCATTAAAAACAATGTTCCGCTCAGTTGCCTCTTTCCCCCCATTCCAAGTGTCCTAACTGTCCCTTGTCCAGTTAGGTGCTGACTGTAGATGCCCGTAACCATGGCAACAGCCCTCACAGCCCAGTGCTGACCTATGAAGCGATGTCGGACGATCTGAAACACCTCCTTGCCAAGCTGCGCATCGAGAAGTGCGTCCTCATCGGCCACAGCATGGGAGGGAAGACGGCCATGACGACCGCCCTGACGCAGGTTAGCTGTCGAGAAATGTCACCAGGAGTTGATCGCGGTGCTGCAGTCCTCTGACCTTTCTCGCTGTTCACTCCTGTCATCTCTAAACTTCATTTTGTCAGTCCCCCAGTGAGGTCAATCTCTCTCTCTGTGTGTTTGCAGTCTGGTTTAGTGGAGAGGTTGGTGGTCGTGGACATCAGTCCAGCCCAGACATCCACACGCACCAACTTCCGGTATTACATCCAGGCCATGCAGGAGGTGAAGATCTCCAGCGACATCCCACGATCCACCGCCAGACGGATGGCTGAGGATCAGCTGCGCAAATTGGTCAAGGTCAGGACTCCTTTTAAATATGATTATGTCAGCTGTTCTTCTGTTAATTAAACCTGGGATGTTGGTCTGTCAGGAGTGCGTTGTATCAGTAGTTTTACTGTATCTGATATTGAATATGTTTAATATGCGAATATGCAAAATGTTTAATTTAGTTCTCCAGCTCGTCACCACACGTGTCTGTCTGCTGTCTGGTTCTGAGCAGGTAGCACACAGTTGTTTCTTAGCTGCCTCATGAAATGAACCAAAACATTAAAGATGTAGACCATAAAACCAAAACAGTGAGCCAGGAGACGTGAATAAGTGCAAAGTCTTTGTGGGTTCATGTCTTGAAACTCGTATCCCTCCCTCAGGAGCGCTCGGTGCGTCAGTTCCTGCTGACTAACCTGGTGGAGCAGAACGGCCACTATGCCTGGAGAGTCAACCTGGAGGCCATCTCGGCGCACCTCGACCACATTATGAGCTTCCCCAACTTTGACACCATCTATGAGGGACCTACGCTGTTTTTGGGTGGAGCCAGTTCTGCTTACATCAGGTGCAGTACACCACAGACTGTTTATTGACACAGATACAGAAGTGTAGAATACTCTGTGAAAATACTACATATCATAGATTTAATATCTTAAGATTATTTCCACTGTTCGTCCCTTAATGTCCCTTTAGCCTTTCACTGGACTTAATTATTAAAGAACTAATCTTTTTAGCCAATTCACATCTTCTCAGGTCAGACTGAAATGTAATACCGTACTTTGTGGATTAATATCTCCAGGATCATGGCGACAAGTAAAATTCACAAACGGTTCTTTGTTCACACATTGTTTTTATATAACTAATAAAACAGCAGTCCGAACTGGAACGCTATTGGCTGTAACCCCCGGCAACCATGGTGTGTCTTCAGAAAACAATGAAATGATCATCGATCAGAAGATTCAACAACTGGAATGCAAAATAATTTAATATATAGTCAGATATAAAGAAAAAATATGAACAACTAACTATCGAGATACATAAAAGGGATAAAATGAAATAAGTGAATATATAGAAACAAATAAATAAGTAAAAAAAACTTCTTGATACAATTAAATGAGATTTAGAACATGTAAAAAATATGAACTATGATGGTAACATTGAATACAGTGTGTAGTTGTTTTGTCTTAATTAGAGAAGACACAGTCGAGACGGACAGGAAACGTCTGAACGCAGCAAAAGTCGTCAGCTGGACACGTTCAGAAGATTATGAATATTCATTGACACCTTCGACCACCATGAAACAGTGACTGAATGCTTTTAGCCTCAGAAATCTGTTTTTACGGATATGCTTTTTTATAATCATACATAATGTATACTTATCACCATAAATGTCCCATTCAACATCTGAACACACCAGCTGTTGTATCAAATTAATTCTGTTGATTATTCTTCTTCTTGTTGTCTCTTCTGACCATTTTAACATTCTCTCTCTCTCCTCTCTCTCCTCTCTCTCTGTGTCTTCGCTCCTGATCCAGCTCCGATGATTACCCAGAAATCCAGAGGCTGTTCCCCAACGCTGACATCCAGTACATCCCAGACGCGAGCCACTGGATCCACGCAGACAAACCCTTAGACTTCATCAGCTCCATCAGCTCCTTCCTGCAGTCCTAGCCGCCTCCTGCCCGCCTCCCTCTCTGAACTTTTTTTTTCAAGTGCTCGGCACTTCTGAGCGTCAGCAGCTTCAGCAAGAGCGAGCGAAGTCATTAACGATGCTAATAGATGCCAACACTGGACCAAACTCACCCTTTTACAGCAGTCAGTTCTTACCTTCAAACAAACGTAGATTATTGTAGTGTAGGTGAACAGATGGTGTTACTAGATTTGCTTTTTTCATTGGTTTTTAGATTAGTAAGGTAGAAAATATAAATACAAAATATCTCCAGTGTAACATATCGGGGCTGTACTAATCCAAAGAATCTCTTGTTTGCACAGTGATTTCTTTATGTCGAAACATTTATGCCAGTATAATAGCAAAGCGGCTTTAGGTCAAGTACAATCCGGGACTGTCGAAGTGGACCAGCAGTCAAATAGTTGGATATGAACGTTTTTTGACAGCACTGGAATGAAACAAATACTTAATATCTGTGCAGCTCCTCCGGGAGAAAAGTGACGAATGTGCAAAGCAGAGATTTCCTCTTTGCAGGAGGGAGTTTGGTATCATGTGTCTGGAGGTCGGAGCTCTGCAAATACAGACTTTATATGTACAGATAGTTTGTTGTAGGAACTTATTTTATTGTTAATAATAGTGACATATTTAATATTTTGGTCGGGATCATTAGTTCTCACGCCCTCTCCTCTGTGTATGTGCTGTGTGTTGGAGACGAGGATTTACAGGTCAGTTACTTTGGCTCAACTCGAGGTCATCGGGAGCACTGGTTATATTATTTTTTCGTCTATGAAAACCAAGCTGAAACTCTCAAATGCAGCATTCACAATCGGTTTCCTGAATATCTCAGGTTAAAACTGGATATGCTAATTATTCTACACTTATAGTATTCCTGTGTGTGTGTGTGTGTGTGGCAGTAAGCCGTGGTAATGTCTTGTCCTTGTAGTTGGTCGATGTTTTGATGAAACATGTTTTACTGATTTATTATCTGTATCTCACTTATCTTTACAACTAAGGCGCAAGGCTGTGTGGGTATCTGACGAATATATGCTGCAACAATGTATGGTGTTATCTAATCGTAATGATGTTCATATATTTTCTGCTCCATGGGTTTGAAGAGTTCAGTCCACAGTAGTGAAACTGCCATCTGTATGAATAAGCAGGGTGTTGTAAATTTGTATGTGCCTCTTTTGTCGAGAGCTCCTTTTTCCATGTCTGTAAAACTTGACATAATGAAAAAAAACTTTTATCCTACGATAATAACTAGCGGTCTTTAGATTGGCAGCTGGGTTGCCAGTTCTGTGTGAATTTTCTCACACGGAAGCTCAACAGACGAGGGTGAATCCCTTCATGGCGCTAGGTGTTTACAACAATCAGTGTTTTATGTTTGTTGGCTGTGAAAGTCTTAAAAGGCTTTAAATGATCAGAATTATGTTGAGTGAAACTCTCCTGATTTTATTATTTTTGTAAAGCTCCAGTTAGCGGAGAAGCACCCCCTCATCCTCCTCAACCACGGGCCAGATTTGTCCCGTCGCACAAGATGAATAGATTGTTGGCGCGGTGGGCATCGCGGACATCTGAGTGCTGCTTCAGCTTCTGTAGCGTCGCAGAGGAACAAGAACATGAGGGGCAACTCGCAGTCAACAGTGTAGAAAAGTGAATTTATTTAATCAGAGTGTGGAAGCTGTTTGAAGACTGTAATCATCTGTTCAGGATTGTAAATGGTTTCACTATGAGCATGCCTTTTCTCTCGTCATCAGGTGTAACTTTGCTGTGCTATATACGTCTCAGTTTGTTGAACATGTGGCCACAGTGGTGGCGCCCCTTCTAGATAATGCCATATATACATTTTAAATGTGTGCAAGAGTCATATACATAGGAGTGGATTATATATTATTGAAAATGTACAAACTAATATTATACAATAAAATGGCAAAAAACCTGCAGACAAGAATATTCTCTCTTTTCCTTCTTCCTTTTCTTTTGTAGAAGAATATTTATTTACAACATTCAGGAACTTGAAGTGTGAGGCTGTACAGCATTCAGATATACATGTCTCATTCATACACACATTTATATGTCACACGTGCAGTAAATGAGAAAAGAATACTTAAAGGAATCCCAGCAGACATCTTTTAAGACAAAACATTAAATACTCTGCTCGTTTGGAGTGATGATCTGGTCTGATATGGTTGTTCCACAAAAAGATTATAAAAATTCCTCCCTGGTTTCAGAATCGATAAATATGTAGATATTCATTTCGGAAGTGCAACTTGGTGTCTCCAGTTCAATGAACAGTCCATGTTCTGTTCGTGTGCACTGAAGTGATGCGTGTTGCATATTGAACCACGACTGTACAAAACCAGTCACACAGAAACAGCCGTTAGTGTCAAATGTCTCTGTTCACTGAAGCCCAAAGTGACAACAAGCAAAAACAGCCCAGAGGAAGACTTTAAATCGTTGTGCGTCAGAATAAATGTGCTCAAAGTGCAAAGTCATCACTTGTTTCAATCGAGTGACACGACCTGGAAGCCGTCGTTACCCGCGTCCCACTCTGAATCCTGCTCTCCCTGCCGGCTGCTGCTCTTGCCTCTCCTCAGCTTGTCCATCCAGTTGCGTCGGGAGCTGGGAGGAGAAGGCGCGCTGGGAGTGGAAGCAGCAGAAACCGCCGATCTGGAGATGAAGATTTGGCTCGAGTTAACTGTAGAAGGCGCCGGTGATGAGTAAGTGTTGCTGGAAGGTCGCTGGATGGGCGGTTTGTTGTGTCTCCTCAGGATGCCCATACGAGAGGGCTTCTTCTGGGCCTGCTCGGCCTGCTGCTGAGCCAGAACCTGCTGCTGCATGAGCAGCTGCAGATCCTCCTGAAGCAAAGACAAACAAAACGCTGTCAGCAGAGACAAATGTGGTGAGAAGACAGATTTTTAAGTGGATCTCTTTTACTGCATTTCTTCTTTTTACTGAAGGGGTTGAGGTCTGATTGAGGAGAGGAGTGGAGGGTTATTTAGTTTGTCTTTAATATAAACGTAGATTTTAGCCGCAGAATTCATTTAGTCGCAGAATTCATTTAGTCATAAATGATGTTCAGTGTTGTAAAAAGTACCAAACAGTCAGATTTGCTTGTACAAATAAAGTGTTAAAATGTTACTTAAGTCAAAGTACTTTTTGTGATTATCAGAATCTGGAACTCTGAAACAAAATGTAAACTACAATTTAACTAGTAACTCAAGTTATCAAACAAATATAGTGGAGTAAAAAGTGCTTTATATCTTATAAAGTAGCAGAAATGTTTAATTTATTCAGGTAAGGGTCTCAAAATTCTTCATGCTTGGCCTCTTTTCATTAATGACGCTCTACAATCATTTTCATGCAGTCCCTAAATTTAGATTACTGAAATTCAACAAAGTTAGGGACCATCTACAAAGAAAAATGAGAAAAAGAACATATCAAGGTATGGTGAGGAGATTTAAACATAATGAATCCAACCTTTGGACATTTACAGTTCAGTACTTGGATGCAGGAGGACTTTTATTTATGAGAAGATTTGTTTTCCCATCAGTATCAAGTAATTTAAGATAACAGTCACATCCAGAAAAGGATCCGACCAAGAAACAAGTTTTCACTGTGAGGCTAAAAGCTCCCAAAACAGCCAACGCTTCAAAACCACTGGGACACTAAATCATGCAAACAGAAAACGTCTCGCAGTGGTTTCGGTTACACCAGTTTGTGCTCTCACCAGTAAACGATGCTTGCAAAGTGCAGCGCAGCTTCAGTTTAACGCTGCAGGCGCTCAGCAGATGAAACACACCAGCTGGCTGTACACTCCTGCATGTGCTGATTATAATGTATGTGTGAACTCTAATTGAGTGTTTTATGGATGAACACATTCTGTGAGTGTACACGAGCGTACACACACTCATTATACTGTTTGTGTGTTTAGCGTGTCCTACTTCTGCCAGGCTTCGTGGATTGAGTTGCACATATTGGAATTATTCCACGTGAACCTTCTCTTCTGACTTTACCCTCTTTTGTTTTGTGTCAGTCAACCATTAAACTCGTCGCAGGTTTACCTTCCAGGCCTCGACCTCCAGCGACAGCTCCAGACGTTTCTGCACGGCCTCCAGCAGCTGGTTGTTCAGTGACATCATCTCCGTCTTACTCCTCAGCAGCTCCGCCTCCATCGCCTTCTTCCTGCACGGCGGAAACAGAAAGAATGACACATTCCTCAGAATAGATCCACATTTTAGAGCTTCCCCTTTTTTGTCCTCCTGTAAATCTTGACTCTCATCACTGAGAGGAGTGTGTGTGTGTGTGTGTGTGTGTGTGTGTGTGTACTCACCTCTCTATGGCATCATCTCTGTCGCACAGCGCCTGCTGGAGCAGAGCACTGTCTCCTGCTCCGCTTCCAGACGTGAACTTTTGAAAGAACAAGCAGGACAGGCAGGTTATATTTAATCACAGCTCTTGTTATCATCTGTCTTTAACACTCCTCATCTGAGATTCTGTTCTAATCCCACACACACCTCGTGACTTTCTCTAATGAACAGTAAATACCAGACAGATCACTGATACAGTCACTTGTAAACTCGTCAGGCCACATAGTCGAGCTCTGACACCTCGCAGTCTGCCAGGGGAACAAAGAGGAACATGATTCATCAGGTCCTCTTTGCTTCTTTTAGGAATATTTCCACAAGTATGTGCAAAACAAACATTCCTCCAGGTAACATGCCCACTAAAATAAACTCACGCTGGGATTGCAGGATGTAAGAAGCGTAGGGAGCCTTTACCTGTTTGGTGTGGCTGATCGCCAGCTGGCGGGCCACGTTCTGCAGCTGGACCAGGGCTTCATCCAGGCTGTTCTCCCCACGAGAGGGTTCAGGTTGGGTGGACCCCGGCTCGGTCAGCGGGCTCAACAGCCGCAGAACGGACAGAACCTCCTCCGTGACCTGAGGTGGAAATGAGCAGAAATAAGTGAGAATAATCACAAAGCGGTGTGCTGAGAGAACACTGCTGCATGTGTGAAACCTTCACCCTCTCTCTGTGTTGGCTCCATCCCACTCCTTCTCTGCTCTCCTGCAGTTTGTCCACCTGAGCCTTGAGTTTGATGCTCCGTCTCCGAGACAGCTCCACCTCCCTGCGCACTTCTTTAAGCTGCAAACGATAAATATCATATGAGTGCATTTCGACGGCCACTTTCAGCCGTGTAGATGACCGCAGGCCCGCACACAGAAAGTACTCCCTCATGACATTTTTTACACAGTGTAAACAGAAACTGCTAATCTAGATTCCTGGGTGAGACTGTGGACGGGAAATCCAGTCGCACCGGCTGAGGTGAGATTCTACAGTTTGGATCACCACAAATATACACAAAGTGCGAATCTTACGTAATGAAAGCGACTGTGTTTCCTTTCTCACACCAGTGACCACCAAGCAAAGCCCTGTGACCATCAGGAGATCGTTTTCATCACAATGTGTTACATGGAAGAGATTTCTTGGTTTTCTGGAAACAACTCTGCGTCTTTGACTTTTTTTCTTAGTGGTATAAGTGGCAGTTAGCGACGTCTCCTCCCTCCAAACCACAGGTTTTATTGTCTGTCAGGCCTGTTTCTGGCAGATTAGATTTCAATTTGTGCACTGTACTGGAAAAGAAGATTCACCAACAGCCAAATGTAAAGTTTGTAATCCTACCGTCTCTGAGACATGTCCCACTGTCCGACGTCTTGCCAGTGGCCTCCCGCTCCTGATCAGGTCTGGTAGAGACCCGTCCTCGTAGCTCCTCTGGAAGGGGCTCCCACCTTCACCACCTGCTGACTCCGAGGACTTGCCTGTCCCCTTTGAGACTAGCTCACCTGGGACGTCTTTCTCCTCGGACGGTGAGGTGACGGTGTCCTCGTCCACCAGCTCCTCGTCACCCAGATCTTTTAAGTTCAATTCAGTGATGAGGCACGAGTTGAAGAAGGGCTGTGAATCAACACAATCTCCTTCTTCTAGACCACCAGAGACAAAATCCTGCTCTGCAGTATCTTCGGGTTCCTCTGGATTGTCTGGTTCTGCTGCAGCCTCTTTTGGTTCTGGTGTCATGAAAGAAATTGTAGGTCGGTTGGGTGAAGACAAAACCCTGAGCGATCCTGACTGTCTCTCCTCCACCCTGGTCAGAGAGGAGTAGAGCTGTTGACTGCTGGTCATTCGAGGTCTCAGCCGCTCGTTGAGGGTTGAGAAAGACTGATGGTAGTCCATGATCGGCTCGTCAGGAGTCGCAGGCAGAAGCAGAATCAATGAAACCACCTGGAGATACTGTCAAGTGATGAATAAACACGAAAGAGCAAAACAGCAGAATAAGGAGCAGGGAGGATCCAAAACAGAATGTCTCCAAACTGGTTTTTCCTGAACTGTGAGCGTCCTCGCAGGGACACGGCATGACATGATGTGATGTCACCGGAGGCTGTGGCTTCATGTGGCCCGTCTGCGTTCACTTCTTCCTTCTCAGTCGCTACACAAACACATGACGCGCAAACATACCACAGCCACAGGGGGAACAAAGGGAGGAGGTCTTTCTGAGCCTTCGGGGACAATCAGATAATCTAGGATTGACGCATGATACCTGATTTAAACTCTCCTTTTATCTAGCGACGCAAATGTGCAGAGCGGAGAGCGGGAAGATGGTAACACGAGAGAAAACAAACAGTAATCAGTGTCGCAGCCACTTTAGTCTCAGATATAAGTTGTTTTTTTTCCCACAGACTTAGACTTTAGTTATCTAGTCATCAATTTATTTCTGGAAACGAAACGGCTTTGGGGAAAACACCAGATGCAGTCATTTCTTGGGTAATTTTTTCTGACAATCCTCCCACACAGATGAGTCAGTGACACATCGACGCGTCTGATTAATAACTGAACACACGGCGACGGAGCTGCAGGGAGAAGTTATTATATTATAGATTGATTTATTATTATAGAAGTTAGGCAGGTGTGAGTTGATTTGAAGGTTGTGTCTCGTCATGTTATTAATCATCACTTGCACATAATATCATCTAATTAAACTAACTGTAATTATAAACTTAGTCTTTGTCCTGGTGCAGCACGTGGAAGTTGTTTGCTTTGGGTGGATTTACATTCTGCAGTGTTCTCCTTATCAGTGGGGCTGTTAAAGCAGGGTGCTATACATCTCTGCAGGAAGTAGGTCACCACTTCACCAGACGTCGTTCCACACGTGGAACCTGTCTTCAAAATGAGACAGTTGATTATTAACCCCCTTAACCCATTTTCATTGTTTGATAAATAGGTCAAACCTGATAAGAGTTTGAAGGAAACTGTGCCTGTAATTATAGATTAGGTGCTTTTGTCTTTACACCAGAAAACCTGCCAGTGAGGTGACAGATATCACTAACATTAATTGTTTCTGTTCATTTTGGGGGGATTATCATCAATAACAAGACAGAAAAAACATTTGTTTTGCCTTCTAACTTCCTGTTTACATCGTAATTTTAAGACAATGTCAAAATGATGAGATAAAAAGTCATTAATAAGAAATGTAAACAATCACAATTATTTTTTAAAAAGTCTTAATTATAAGATCAAAAAACATAATTATGACACAAAAAAATCATAATTATTATATAAAACCTGCCGTTACGTGTTTTTTATTTACCTGCTCAGGTAAAACAGATGCAAATTAGCTGCTTCCGATTTCTGGTTCAATTACTTTTAATGGTCCCTGTAAAAATAAACAATAAATCCAAAATAAATTAAATTAAACAGATGAAGAATCATAATTACAGTTTCATTAAGAGAGGGTTTCATCTTTTTTGTTTCCTTTACTGACAGAAATGTTGCTTCTAGACTTCCACATTTATAAGTATTGAACAATCGAGATATAAACGAGATATTATATCATATAAACTTTATCATGAGGCCAATTTTAAAAGCTACATTACAAAAACTGCTTCAAATATATACCGTGAAGGTGTTCAGTGAAACAATAAAGATCCCGGCTGCACGTACAATTGCAATCATTCCAACTCATATTGTGTCTTAAGTAAAGTAAATATTTGACAGTGAAAAAGTAAACGCACATTCTACTTCACTTAATGTGTCAGGAACAAGTCTCGTCTTTATACAGTTACTTGATGCTTAAACAAAACTGGAGCTGTGATTAAACTTCTTTTCTGCGCTGGTTCACACAATCAGTCCAAACAAGCACTCAGCCGGCCACTCGCCATGAGAAAGTAAACACAGAGACAAAGACAGGATTAGAGGAGGCCGGGACCAAAGGAACGACCGATTTACTCTCCAGTCACATAAAAACACTCGACAAAAGGCCGACCCAGCGTCCAGAAGGAAGACGAGCGATCCTGACAGCGTCCTATTTCTTCCTCTCACTGAGACATTCAGAGTCTCCTCAGTCAGAGCGTAAAGTATCAGCGTCAGACTTTCACTGTCTCAGTGTGTGAAAAGGAAAAAAGATAACAAGGAACTTTATTGTGAAAAATGATTTATTTCTCGCATGTTAGGTGTTAGTATGTTTATGTGTGTTCTTTATCTAATTCATTAAAAAAATTCTCCACAGGAGAAATACAGTTTGTTTCTACTTCCACATCTTCCGTCACAATCGTCACTCATTCATATTAATTGTTAGTCACTGATATTTATTTGGTCCCTGATTAGTCACCTTAAAGTCATCAGATCCATAAATAACTTCTGAATCATCATTGGTTCAAATCAACATACTGTCCTTTCTGACTTCCTCTTTGCTGCTACAGTTCACTTTTGTCCTTTTTCTTCTCTTGTTTCTGTCCATCGCCGGCAGCACACCTGAATCCCAGGTTATCAGAGGCAGAGTCAGGAGTGTTTCCCATTCTGATGGACACACAGTCAGAACCATCAGTCAGTCAGCACTGCAATACAGTAGCTCTGCAGGATCAGAGCCTGAAATTACAGCATTTCCTTCTTTTTAATAACTCACCTGGTGGTGATTCGTGCCTTGTGATTGGCTGAGCCGTCCACTGTGTCGATCCAGGAGCCACCACGCAGCACATACATCGGTTGCGCTCCTGGAAACTTTGTGGACGTCCACTCCCACGTGTTTCCCATCATGTCGTACAGTCCTGCAGGAAGAATCCACATTGTGTGTAAAATATTAAGGAGCACAGAACAAGAATCAAACTTATCAAAATAATTCTGTTGATCTGACAGAGATCCGGATTTACATCAGTCTTTAAACAAAACACCTCTCTAATACCATGCAGCACTTCCAATCTGATGTCATCTCATAAACGTTGTTTTTTACTGAAGAAACTCAAACAGGAATATTTAACTTTTCCATCAGTGAATAAACAAGCTGCTCTCAGAGGACAATAAGTTCCCAGAACACTGTTTGAGGCTAGAAAAGTGGCAGGGTCCGCCACATATAAGCAAAGTAAATATCTTCACAGAACCACAGAGTGCACCTTCAAACTATGGGACAGTTACCATAACTGTTCTGAGGAGGAAATGCTGTGACAGGAGAGACGCCATGGTATCCGTCCTCTGCAGTGTCTCTATCCGGAAACGTTCCCTTAAACATACAGAAAAAATTTACAGAATAAAATACAGTAAAAATACACAAGATATATTAGTATTCACTCATTTAAAAAGTAAACCTAACACATTTTTACTGCAATATTTTTAGAAAAATATCCTCATTAATTCAGTCCAGTTAGAAACACAATCAAATCATCAAAGTCTTTAACAACAAATGGTTTCCTTTTGATGGGTAAGTCGTATAAAGCATGATCAATCTGATGAATGAATCCTATGAGAAAAATAAACTGTGTCAATAGTGAAACAGCAGAGTGCATGTTTGTAGGCTAACCTGCCACAGGTTGCTTCTGTTGGCCTGGAACTTGTTCCCCCACGGATAAACCCGACCTGGAAGGCAAGAGGCAGGAAATAGAAAAGATGATCGCAAACAATGAAATTATACACCAATTATTGAGCCGGGTGGTCATGAAATCAAGTTCTTCCTCTCCTCTGCATCTGAAACATCTGTTGTTCAGAGCTGCTCACTTTGTGAAGCAGACTGATCAGAAGCATCTGTGTAAAATAACACGCAGTTCTAGCTTTATTTAATGGATGACAGTCAAGATTAGATGCAAACAAATCATCTTCCAGTGTGCAGACTGTGTACCTTGCAGCCCTCCACGTGCAGCCCACTCCCACTCCTCCTCAGTAGGCAGTCTCTTGCCTTTCCACTGGCAGAAGGCCTGAGCGTCGTTCCAGCTCACCTGAACCACCGGGAAGCCCAGGCGCTCCCGAATACCTGAACCAGGTCCTGCAGGCTGAGAAGCAGAGGGTCAGTGGAGCAGAAGGCAAGAAGAGCATGCTGGGAGATGTGCAAGAAACACTGGACAACAGCTCACCTGTCTCCAAAACACTCGTTCTACAGGCAGCCACCAAGGAGCCGACTGGACGGGAGCAACGAGAAAAATCAGTCAAGAGAAAAAGTTACTCACAAGACAGCTTTAGAAATATTTACTGGTGTCCACACAGTCTATAGTCACAAAAAAAACTGATTTTAATTTTGTTATCTGATCTAATAAAATACATAATATCATTTTCAGGTGTTTTAATGTTTACCAACATCTCTAAACTTCCAATATTAAATACAATTAATGCAAAACCAGCTGTGCAGGCAGTAACATGCTGTAGAAATACTGTTACTTTAAAGTCTGACATTTAAAGTTTTACTGAAATAAAACTACAAAAAGTGTTAGCATTAGAATATACTTACTCAAAATATGTATGTTGATATTTTGTATTGGTAATATGAATCTGTATAGTAACTGACTGCATTTAAAAATTAAATGTAGTGAGTAAACAAACAAACACTACTCAAGTAAAGTATGAGTACTTCACACTTAATTACAGTATTTTCCATCACTGTGTCAAACTCAGATCTTCACATTTAACTAATAAATGCTTGAAAAGATTTATTAATGATCAGCAGTACCTCGATCCTCTGTGTGACTTTACTCTTCAGCTCCTCTGTCACAAAGTCTTGGAACACAAAACTCCAACCAAACGTCTCAGCTTCAGTTTTGTACTTCTGAGCTCTCACAAAGTCTCTGGTGGATGAAGATCAATAAATCAGTTTTATTATATCACTTTCAACTAATTATCAAACATCCTGATGTCACGCTTTAATGTTTATTACCTGAAATCTCCATTCGTCACCGGATATTTGTCTATTTGGAAAGGCTGCAGCTGGACCTCTCTGGACGGGGACTCTCCGTCTCTCCCATCAGCTGCGCTGGTTCCCATCAACATCTTCCCTCCTGGAATATTCAGCATCTCGTCTGCTGCTGGGTGTCAGGAGGAAACTTGTGTCGGTCCAAACATATTTAATGTTTCTGTACGTTATGTTCAGAAAATAAAATTAATAACTTCTTACCTGCTGCTGTCAGTAAACACAGAGCAGAGATCCACGAAACGACGTTAACGGTCATGTTTGACAAGCTAACGTTAGCTAACATTAATCTGATGTTACGTTTATTTATGCATTTATAAATATAAGTTTAAGAGTCAACTAGTTAAAGGGATTCCTAAACTTCGATATAACATGATTTTACGTGTCCCAGTCGGACAACGTTTACCGTCGCACTCGCAGCGGAAGTGAGTTCATCGTCAAATAACTTCCGTGTGAAATTAAAGGTTCCGCTTTGTTTAAAACTTAAACACGAAGACGTTAATTTCTATTTTATGTATTTTTCTCTGTTAGGATGAGACTGTATGGAATTTTACTCAATATGACAGAGTTACTCTGTATTAAATCAACTATCACCCTGTCGAAAATGACGTGAAACGATTGAAAAAGACAGTTGATCACTGCAACTTGTCAAGTTGTCAAACCTGGGGGACTGCATCAAGCAGGCGCCACCTAGTGGACATTAGGATGCACTTCCTTTTGTTGCAATTTAGGCCTGTAAAATATTAGAAACATTTACTTATTTATGGCTATCAGAATATTATGTCACTGGCCTCCTCATGCAATTCCCAGGGATAGTGATTGACTCAGAGTCAGAATCAGAATCAGAACTCCTTTATCGAACCTCTGAGCATCGTTCAAGCTCACCTGAACCACCGGGAAGCCCAGGTGCTCCCGAAAGGGTAAGAAATAGATTCCTATATACATACACACATAATATGTAAGCCCCTTTCTGTGACACCAGCCCCATAAAGTCATCATTCACATTTAAGTTCATTAATTTTATGGTAAAAGTACAGAACATAAATCAATAACACTTGAGCTAAGGTGTCCAAAATTACCTGAATTCACCTGATTACAATGTTAAAGTAATGTGACTTGATAACACTCAGTCAGTATTAGAATAATAACAAATCAGACCAGAGAAATGAAATATCACTAAAAAAGTGACCTTTTTTAATTCTAGTGATAATTGTTTATCTGAGTTGGTTCTAGTAATTTGTTATATTTTTATTTTAGCCTCTTTTGACAAGACAGAGAGATTACAGGAAACAGGATGAAGTAAAGGACCCCAGACTCGAACCCAGGACAAAAAGAAACCAGTGTTGCCAGATATCACAAGAGAAACAAGCAAACGGGCCTATGAAAACGAGCCCAAAACAAGTGACTTCTCCGTTCGTGGTAAAAAAAAAAAGAAAGAAAGAAAGAGAGAGAGATTATTACACTTTGCACACACACAAATATCACCCTGAATCCAGAACCGGACTTCAAGACAATATGACATGCAATACAATAGGAAGAGAAACACTTTCACAACAAGCCCAAAAACTCGCAACCCGCGACTACCAATATTCATAAGCGAAAAAAAGCCCAAAGTGGCTTATAATAAGCAGACTTGGCAACTGTGAAAGAAACTCCGATGGACTGGAGCCTGCTCTACCAATTGACCTAAAAACCTTCATCAGTTTCATGACTCTTTGGTTTGATCTGCATAACCCACCCCAAATAAGTCCCGCCCACGGATTTTCTGACGAATGCAGGTGGTGCGTGCCAAAAGGGGCGGTCTCGCTGGTTTCCCGCGCGAAGTTAGAGCGTTTCCCTCCAAAACGTAAAGTGCCTATAATAATGGCTGAGGGAGTATCACTCTGTTTGGAGCAGCTCTTCTCTGAGGATACAAGCACGGTCAGTAAACGGTTCTGTACGAATCTGCTTCATGTGTCCAGTTACCTGCTTAGTACAGCTGTATTCATGTCTGTGTGGGTTGTGTAAAGCTCAGTTGTTACCTACAGAACTCAGGCAATAAGCCCAGGTGGTTTTCCTTAATATATCAGCTGCTCCACATAGCTGCCGTCATGCGTTGTCTGAAAATGGAGCGAGCCTCCCTCTCATGTCGGTGAGATTTGTTTTAGCCTCAAATGTTTCTGAAATAACTCTGAACATAAGCTGAAGACGTCTCATTTAACTGTTAAGTGTTGAGGTAAATTCGTCTGGAACACAATTCTCTAATGCATCCAATTAAATGTGGACGTTATGTTTTGTTTAGTGCACCAAACCCCCGTTGTGATTTTGGCCGTTTTTTCGCTGCCGTGTTTATGACTCGAATACTGCACAGCTAATTAAATGTAGGTCCCTTTCTCAAAACAAGTCGGTAGTTTCGTTAAAGTCGGCATGAAACTTTTTCAAATGTATGTATTCTTTAGAACGCCATGAAATGTGGTTAGCTAACATTTGCTGGTCAGTTTAAGTGCGTGGTTATGTTATGCTATGTTAGCTAGCTGACTTTAAAGTTGTTGGAGTGCACTGCACGGTTTTAGCAGCGGCTCAGCTGCCTTTATTAATGGGTCAGGACACATGAACCGGGTACTGACACTATAACGAGTCATTTAATCGTCGTGTTTAACAGAGAGGTTTGCATGTTAGCAAACGCGTGTCTGTTGGAGAGCGTTAGCATGACGCCATTATCCTGCGGTGTAATGTTAGCTTGTTAATACTAGCATCGTTACAGCTGACTATCTGAGTACAGCACAGTTAGCTAACAGGCTCCGTGTGATGTGTTTATTAATGTCTCAGTATGTGAGTATGTGTTGGAGAGCGTTAGCATGACGCCATTATCCTGCTGTGTAATGTTAGCTTGTTAATACTAGCATCGTTACAGTTGACTATCTGAGTACAGCACAGTTAGCTAGCAGGCTCCATGTGATGTGTTTATCAATGTCTCAGTATGTGAGTATGTGTTGGAGAGCGTTAGCATGACGCCATTATCCTGCTGTGTAATGTTAGCTTGTTAATACTAGCATCGTTACAGCTGAATATCTGAGTACAGCACAGTTAGCTAACAGGCTCCATGTGATGTGTTTATTAATGTCTCACTATGTTAGTATGTCAGTATCTAGAAGGTCATTCTGAGCAGCTAAAGTTGTTTAACACACAATATGCAGCCTCATTGTAATCTGCACAGAATGTACTCAGTGTGTTTGTCTCAGCTCTGGTTTAATGTGTTATTTAAATCACTGCACTGACTCCCTGTATGTCAAAAGATAGACTTGGAAATCATATTACTTGTGTATAAAGCATTGTATGTTCTCAGGACTGAATACATTTGCTTTTCTTTTGGTTTACCTTTAAAAATCACACACACACACACACACACATATACATGTAGTCATGATGTTGCACTAAAGTACTTCCTCCTCTCTCCAGGTGAACGGTGGGACTTGTCTTCAGCTTCAGGTGGAACAGCTCTGATCTGTGTGGTGATAAGACCCGGAGAGGAGAGACACCTTGTCCAACAAGGTCAGTGCAATGGAGATGCAAAAATTAAAGGCAGAGAGTGTGAGATTTGTCAGGTGCTGTTCATTAATATTCCAGGATCAGTAAATAATTCTCAAGGATAGTCGAGTCTCATTCACAGGTCGTTGAATACCGACAATTTGGGTTAGTGGAAGCCACCAAAGTGGCACTG
Source organism: Diplodus sargus (assembly GCA_903131615.1). Lineage (NCBI taxonomy): Eukaryota > Metazoa > Chordata > Actinopteri > Spariformes > Sparidae > Diplodus > Diplodus sargus. The sequence goes on along the minus strand of CAEMYA010000487.1, from coordinate 335,628 downwards.
TTGGGACAGAAGTCTCTCTCCCTGTTTTTCTGTTTGTCGTTCAAAAAATAATAATTAAAAAGACAAACATATTTGTAAACAAGAAATGTACAAGTAACTTCAATGGGAAATAAAAGAAGGAAGTAAAGGTAGTAATTTAAATGGGTTTTACCAAGTGCTGACTTTGTATTTGTTCTTATTCCTATTCATTTATTTGTCTATGTATTATTATTATTATTATTTAATTCATTTTAATTTATTTATTTTATTCTCATTCACTTTCTCATTTATATTATTTATTTATATATTGATTATTAATTTAATTTATTTTATTCTCATTCACTTTCTCATTTATATTATTTGTCTATTTATTATTATTATTATTATTATTATTATTTATTTTATTTGTTTTATTTTAATCTCATTCACTTTCTCATTTATATTATTTATTTATCTATTTATTATATTATTATTACTATTATTTATTTAATTTATTTTATTATTTTAATCTCATTCACTTTCTTCTTATTTATATTATTGTTGTATCTTTTGTGGAAGGACCCCCTCGTAAATGAGATGATTCATGATCTC
>CAEMYA010000487.1:284119-331108 GCA_903131615.1 Diplodus sargus | reverse complement strand
CACACAAAACCTCTAAAAACACACAAAACCTTCACAAACACACAAAACCTCTAAAACAAACACACAAAACCTCCACAAACACACAAAACCTCTAAAAACAAATACACAAAACCTCCAAACACACAAAACCTCTAAAAACACACAAAACCTTCACAAACACACAAAACCTCTAAAAACAAACACAAAACCTCCACAAACAAACGAAACCTCTAAAAACACACAAAACCTCCACAACCACACAAAACCTCTAAAAACAAGCACACAAAACCTCTAAAAAGAAACACTAAACCTCCACAAACAAACAAAACCTCGAAAAACAGATACAAAACCTCCACAAACAAAACGTCTAAAACAAACACACAAAACTTCTAAAAACAAACATACAAAACCTCCTCAAACAAACAAAACCTCTAAAAACAAACACAAAACCTCCACAAACACACAAAACCTCGAAAAACAAACACAAAACCTCCACAAACACCTAAAACCTCCAAAAACAAACAAAACCTCTAAAACAAACATACAAAACCTCCACACACAAAAGCTCCACAAACACACAAAACCTCTAAAAACAAACACACTAAATACAAAGTATTAATAAACCTCCACAAAGAGACATCAAACTACCACTGCTCCTCTTTCTCTTCCTGCAGGTGACGGACGAGCAGCCAGACCAACAAGACGAGTCACACCAGGAACCTGAAGTAGCAGGAAAACTGAGATCTGAGTATCCATCTTCTGATGAAACTCCTTCAGGTCGTGCAGATGTTTGTTGACTACAGTTTCAGCTGCTCAGACTGTGAGCACTGTTGTCTTTACTGGCTATTTACATAATAAACCCTTTTTTTAAATTACACTCGGTTGTGGTTTTAATCCTGCGCCCCGATTTTTAAAGAACGAGTTGCGTGTTTTGATTGCGTTCAATGTCTCCTCTCAGTCTCGTTGTCAAAGCTTTAACTGTATTGGATATATACATGTTTCTTTCTGCAGTGGAGACCAGGGCTTCCATTACCTTCATTATCTATTCCAATTTTGGTAATGATTTATTTAGAAACAATGTCCATGTATTGTTTAATAATGTCTGAGCAGGTTCCCCTCTCTCCATCTCTTATCACATTAATGAAGCTAACAGCAGCTCAGTTAGAGGTTTATAATGTTTTACCAGCAGCTGATATAAAATATACCTGCAGTGCTGCCTGTGATATCACCAAGCAGACAGATAAAAGGTCATTTTGAGCAGCTCAAGTAGTTTATATGCTCACTATGCAGCCTAATTGTAATCCGCACAGAATGGTCTCTGTGTGTTTGTCTCAGTTCTGGTTAAATGTGTTTTAAGTCACTGCTCTGACTCCCTGTGTGTCAGAAGATACTGGTCTGTATAGAACTAACTGTTCTCAGGACTGAACACATTTGGTTTACTTGTACAGGGGATTGGGAGGGTTATTTAAAATGTTTATTCTGATAGTTACTTTCTTTAAAAAGTAGTCAGTAACGTAATTGAGGCAGAACTCAGCTAATCTAAACCAGAGAATAAAACATAACTGTTCACTGTGGCTTTCAAATAAGTAAATTAATTTAATGCATTTTTACCGATTATATCTGCAGCTGATTGTATTTTCCCCCCCATTGTTTCAGGCGTCATTTTAATATTAATTTCTATGTCTGAATGGATTAAATTCTATGTAAATAAACTGGCCGGAATGAGGTTTTATTTGTATGTTTTTAGAGCTCTAAACCGTGTTTTAAACAGAGTACCTCATTCATTAAATAGAAAACAGGAACTGAATCAAGTCCAAAAGGCATTTTAGTCGGGATAGTTTACAGGCTCCTCCTCAGCTCACACCAGTCCGTCAGATTTTTCTTTGAATGCTTCTTTTTACACTCTCCCCTGTTTGGTTTCAGCTAATTCAATACAAACCTGAGTATGCTCTTTGAACCTTGATTTTAATATTTTATCTGATTACAGCAAAGGAAAACACTTGATGTGACTCTTAAAGCAAAACTCTGGCCAAAAAGCAACCAAGGCTTTATTTAGGATTGAATATGAGTCAAACCTTTGTGTAAAAGCATAACTGCGATGAAAGAGGCACTTTTAAGATTTACCGTAGTTTCGTTTTTTTCGGCAGGACACGCTCGCGTCAAAATCGCTATTTTTAGAACAGGAAGAAGGCTCGACACAACATGAGCCCGTTCAAAATTAACGTGCCCAAAATCGAAACTACGGTTAATCTTAAAAGTGCCTTTTTCATCGCAATTATGCTTTTACACAAAGGTTTGACTCATATTCAATCCCAAATAAAGCCTTGGTTGCTTTTTGGCCAGAGTTTCACTTTAACATTCATGTACTCCTCCAGGCAAACTTGAAGATGAGCAAAAGTAAAACAACAAATCTTTCCATGAGCCGAGAAAACCTTTTAATGGGTGGAAACAAACTGTGTGGCAGAGTTCAGTGCTTTTAACAAAATCTCATAAATAAACCAATCGGAGGGAAGGCATTGACAAATCCATGAAAAAAAAACAAACCCATGACTAGCATAACGATGATTTCTGACAGACGCTGTGATGGATGCCGTGGTGGCGTCCATCAGACTTGGGGTGCTTCAGAGTTCCGGGAGCGGGAACACGTTGACTGAACCGATCGGTAAACAACTATCCCTGTGAGTATGAGAACAGCTGCAGCTTCTTCTGTTGACCTTTAACCTTTGAGAGAAGACATTCCAGCTCGCATGATCTCATCCACCAACAAGATGTTGCTGGCGATCACCGTGCTGTAAAAACGAACAAAAGAGATTAAATAAAGTATTTACGTAATTTTAAATATTCAGTTGAGTTGATTTTAAAATGTGAAATCTCACCATGAATGGAGAAGCTGTTTCTTAACGCTGTAATTATCCCAGACACCGGCCTCTCCTGCCACCATGGGCTCCCCTGAAAAAGATACGTAAATAAACAAGTTTCAATCAACGAATAGTGTCAAAGAATATGATATGAGACAGAGGTGAACCCTTTGTTATAAACATTTTTACTCTTTAAATGTTCATTTTTATTGTATTTACTCAAAACATGTAAAGCAAATATAGCACCCCAAAAATATCTCGGTAAAAGGAATGTAGCCTCACAATATAGCATTATTATTTATAAGCCATATCAACCAGCTGTATCTAGAAATATACTGTGTAACTCAATCTGCTTTAAACAGGTGTGCTGTGGTTCTGACCTGTGCTGAGGTCGACTCCAACCAGCTGACCAGACTCTTTGTACTCCGTCTGCAGCTTCAGCAGGGTTTCCTGTGGGTCGTAGCCAGAGTTCTGGGCCAAAACCTACAAAGGAAGATAGAAAATGAATAATCAACAGAGGCTGATACAGTACGAGTGCCTTTTATTATCACAGAAAGAAGGTAAAGGAACACTGAAAGCCTTTAGAGGTAGAGAATTAATCTCGTACCTTGGGGATGACGAGGAGAGCATCTGCAAACGCCTGGACTCCCAGCTGGGCTCTGCCCTTCACGTTGGGCTTGTGTTTTACCAGAGCATCTGCCACAGCCACCTCTAACGCACCTGCGCCGGACACGACACTACCTGAAGAGACAAAAGAGGAAAAAGAGATACTTAGAAAAGATGCAATCGTCTCGGCTCAATCAGGCAAGAACAAGGACTTTAAAAGCAAAATGAATAACTGGTTTAGAACTGTTTTGGAGTTTGTTCTGATCAACTGAATACATGTAGGAGAGGATAGAGACTCTCCTCGTGCAGAGGTTAAAGACCAGAGTCACTGTAGCACAGACGTAAGAGACCAGAGAGAGCCATCGTAGCATCCCTGGGTGTTCGCTGTGCACATGAACACTGCATTTTACAAATCAGCAAAGAATCAAGTTTAATGGATCTACATGGTTTATCTGTTTTACATTTGGAAAACAATCTGAAAAGGCTTTAAAGAGTCACTTAAGACAGGAAAACCCATCAGAGGAGGTATAAAAGTACCTTGAAGGAAGCCGCGCTGAATTGCAATTCAAATAACTGCAGGTGTTTAATATTAATCATAGCAGATGTGTTCAAAATGTACTAAAGCAGACTTTAAGAGGAATAAGTTCAGTCAAAAGAAGTTATGTTAGAAACGCTGCAAACAAAATGTTAAGCAGGTGGCAAAACAAAACTTAGCTGGATTACCTTTGCTGCAATAAATCACATTTGGATAAGTCTTACCGTCTTCTATGGCGTTCTTGACGGCCCTCAAACCATCCCTGACAGCATCTTTGATCTGTGTGAGGGTGTGTTTGTTGGGTCCCTTCACCAGCAGCGTCACTGAGCGAGGGTTTCCACACTTCTCGATGAATGTGAACTTCTCCTCTCCCTGCAAACACCAACAGAGAGAAAAGTTAACAACTCTGTCTTGGCATCATAAATGTAAATCAAAGCGAACAGATCTTTACAGACCTTTACATTTGGTTTTCAATATAACCAAAGATTTACACCCAGAAAATGTTAAATGACTCACCAGTGTGTGCTCATAAACCAGACCAGCATTTCCCAAGCATTCAGGTGTGAGGTCATCAATTGAATTCATGGCAATTCCACCGCAAGCGAGAGTGAGTCTGCAGACGGAACAACACACAAGAATAATTCAGTTTTATTTAACATGACAGAAACATAATTGTGCAGCAACACACAGCTGGACAGAGCGAGACACGACCCAGAGAAATCAGAAAATAATATTAAACATAGTCAGAGGCTCAATGAGACAGAATGCTCCAAACATAATGGATCCCTGGTTAGGAGTTTGTTCTGATCAGCTGAATACATGTCAGAGAGACTGAAGCTCTGCTGATGTAGAGGAAAAGACCAGAGTCACTGTAGCACAGACGGAGGACCAGGGGGAGCCACAGGAGCACCCCTGGGTGTTCGCTGTGCAGATGACACCAACTGCATTTTACAGAGCATGAAGTAAATTCCAGGCTGAGAACTCATGTGAAGAACCTCTTAAGAACAACAACTATTAATTTACACACTGCATATCAATTTTTTGGGCTCTGACGTACTTGATGCTATCAGGTAGTAAAGATTAGTTCAGTCTATGGAGAGATGTTGATTTTTGAGTGTTTTATTAGCATCAATCCTGCTAGCTTCCACATTATGACTTCAAAACTCCACTTGTGAATGCATAATTATTCCCAATTTCATCTGTTCATCTGAGAAATAACTGGAGCCAGTGTGGCCAAAAGGACAGCTTGTCTTAAAACCTTAGACAAAAGGTTTTTTTCCTCTACAAAATTCAGACAGGAGAGTTGTTCATTGACCTGCTCTGCCTCTGTTACACAGGCTGAAGAACTCTGTTGTGTCAAAACAAACTAAAACTGTTAATGAAGCAGGAGCCCTGCGGTGCATTCATGGTGCTCTGACAACAACAGCTGGTGTTTAATTTCTGCATATTTGCAGTAAACCCTGCTTTTTTAAAAGACACTCACTCTAAACAGCAACCTTTCCATGATACAATTAAAAGCCATGTTATTTTCTCACCTCTCCATGTTCCTCCTCTTTGCCCTGCGCAGGGCTACAATGCCGGCCTTGGCGAGAGCGTCCAGGGAGAACGGGTCGATACCCTACAGAATAAAGAGAAAATATTTAACTTCCGTTCTAAATATTATAATATTATTCTTCATCAGCTCAAGAAATAAATCTTTCGGCAATGCAAAGTATATTCTGATCCGTTGAATACATGTAGGGAGAAGCGGACTCCTCTAATGCAGAGGTACAGATCAGATTTACTATCGCACAGATGCAAGAGACCAGGGGGAGCCATGGTAGCACCCCTGGGTGTTCACTGTGCACAGGGAGAATCATAAAATGCTTGGTGTTTGAATGCAAAACAGGGAATTGATCTGTAACTTAGTAAAAAAGGAGTAAAAGGATTTGAGTGGCAGAGACCTGATTAAAAAACAGGTTTTGGTTTGATAAGGTTTGATAAATCACATTTGTCTTCGTTTACTCAGCTAATGTGTGAAGTAAAGCTTCAGCTACCAAACAAGGAAAGTAACAGACTCAGAGAAAGATAAACAGAAAGATAACATTGTGTTCATAGCATCTAATATGTTTACAGTTTTATGAATTTCTCACATAACATTTGACACTTCACCTTCTGGTTAATGACGACAAATCCCTTCTCTCCATTGGGACAGACTTGGTCTTTCAGGGCGATGATCTTCTGCACGCGATCCTCGATGAACTTCCTCTCTGCAGCCACGAGCTTCTCTCTCTCCCCGGCGCTCTTGTAGAAGAAGCCAGAGTTGACTTCTGTCTTTTCGTACTCCAGAGAGACGTTGCAAGTCAGCACGTAGGCATCCTCCACCCTCTTCTTCATGTCAGGGTGCCGGGCGCCGTGGTCCAACACCAACCCTCTGATCAGTCTGAGAGAGGGAAGGGAAAAAGCAGCAACTCTTTAATGTCTGGGACCTGCAGCACCACCAGTAAAGGGACAAATTACTTCTTTGTCAAAGTCTTTAGTTTTAAAAAAGACTCACTGTGTATCGCAGTCAGTTTTGTGCTTCATCTCCATGATTTCCACCATGTACAGGTCGATGGGCTCGTTAGGTTTAGCGATGGCCAGCACAGCGTCTACTACAGCCTGCACAAACAAGTCACATTAAGCAATGAAAATAGGACAACAAAGAAAATAAAAAACCCTTGCTACCAAAAGGTTTTTCCCATAAATCTCACCTCAGTGAGCAGGTCTGCCAGCTCTTTGTGGACCTTGGTCCTGAGGGAGGTACGCGCTACGTTGATGAGGGTCTCTCTGTCCATCTCCCGGGTCACCTTCAGCTCCTCCAGAGTAGCCAAAGCTTTCTCTTTCGCTGCTTCAAAGCCCTCAGCAATGATTCTTGGATGAAGACCCTACAGCAGGTAATCAAAGGGAGTTAGAGAAAGAAAATATATCCTGATGTCAACATGTGTCCTGAAGAGATTCAAGTGCCAAATCACAAAGAAAACACGGTGACCATATCAAAAAGGCTGGTGTCTCTTTACCTCCGACACGTAGAGGTCAGCCTGCTTCAGGAGCTCGCCTATGATGAGGACATTAGAGGTGGTTCCATCTCCTGTGATGTCATCCTGCGCCGTGGCAACCTTTGCGATGAGCGAGGCTGTCGGGTGCTGAATTTGCTGCGGACGACGAGGAAGAAACCGGATTTTAAAAACTCGTCATTTAAAGAGCAGGATTTCTCTGATGTTTTCCAAACATAAGTGTCAAACTGCAGCTTTGCTTAATTTAAAACACAATCCAAGACTGTCAATATAGTTGTTTTATTGAGTAGTGAAGATTAAAATCCTGTTACGGTCTTAAAAGCCAGCTGTCATCCTCTCTGCTATCAGGCTTCTTAACAAGCACAACCCCCCAGAACCCCCCTGCCCCCTCAACTTGGAAGAACTGGCCCTGTTGTGTTGACACCCCCCACATGCACGTTCCCAGAGACTAGAGTTCTTTTTTACTGTGATTGTTTTTGTATATTATTGTCCTGTTTTGCATATTACTGTCTTGACTGACCTGAGCAAAATGAATTTCCCTAGTGGACAATAAAGAACATCTAATCTAACCTAAGTCATTGCTTGAAAGTCTTAAATCATCTGTGCTTCAAAGACATTGGAGTTGTGTTCCCTCAGCTCTAGGTCATTAATCATACATGTAATAATGCATCATTTGTTTTGATATGGGAATACGCCAAATATAATTACTCATTCTGCATAAATAGCATCCACGTACACTTCTGAAAATAAGGGATATTGTATAGTTTCACATGAGTTTACAATACGACAGTTCATTTTACTTTTATTGCATACAAAGATGTAAACATCTCCCTGACTAACTCTGAGTGGTGCACACAGGGGTGTGGTCACTCTTTAACAATGAAGAGTAGGGAGGAGACAGCAGGACAGAAAAATGTGCCATTTCACAGCTCGGCACCTGCTTACCATCTCGTGTAACAAGACGTTGCCATCTTTGGTCAGCTTGATGTCTCCTGCTCCAGACACCAGCCTGCGGACCCAAACACACAGGGAAGGGTCAACAATGCTAACTGGGCAGAGCAGAAGCTGGTTCTTCATCACTCACAGCCGGTTTGTGAGCTGGTGGTCAACAGTTAGTTAATACAAGTTTACAGTCGGCCATGTCCATCAGTTTTCAGTCAGTGTGACATGCGGGGATTAGAGAGGAACTGTTGGCTGTGTGCATAAACTTCTTGAAATCATCCTCCCGGTGTTGGATATTAATCATATTAATAACTATAATGTCAACGCAATCATTAATCACATTAACTGACATTTAATCTAACGTTAGGTGAACGCAAACTTTATGATTTTGTGTACTAACCTACACAATTATGCTGATTTTAGCCTAATCGTAATCTGCTAGCCGGCAGATGCTAACATGCTAACGCTAGCTTGCTGGTTGTCAAACGGGTCGTGACGATGACTGGGCAGGGCAACGTGCGTCAGGAAAATCCGTTATCCGGTTAGCAGGCGGGGGCCTAAAGTGCGATATAGTTGTATTCAAAGCGAAGGATCGATTAGTAAACAAGGGACGCGTTCAGGTTTTCACAATAACTCAGAATAAGGCGGTGGCTGAGGGAAAGTATCGCAGCCTGCGCAGACAGTTTACCGGCGCAGCTAGCTAGCGTTAGCCACCTAGCAGAGTTAGCTTAGCGCGCGTGCTGCACAAAGGGCTCAGTCGGCACTCACATTTTCATGGTCCCCTTCGGTCCCAGGTTACTTTTCAGCACGTCCTGGAGACCCCGGGCGGCGCTGATGTTGACCGCCAGAGCCGCCTGGGCCCGGGCCACCTCTGCTTTCGGGTTCAGAGCTTTCACCGCAGCCATGGCGAGGCAGCACAACCAGCGAAGTAAAAGTAAAAAGTACCGCCGGCTGGGAGTGAGCACTGGTCGGGCTCGAAAGGAGAGAAGCGTTCCAGAAGGCTCCAACACGTGCTCTCGTGCTGCCTTCACGGTACCAGACTAGCCTCGGAAATTCTAGCTTTAGAAAAGAAAAAAAAACGATCCTTTTAGATGCAACAAATGAATCATGAGTCATCAAATTATAAGTGACTGCAGTTTTTGGATTATGAGGGAGTAAGGGTGACTCAGACTACGTCTTTATTTTCTACCCATGTGAGTTAAATTAAAGAGCTGAATATAAAAGCACACACGTTGCTGCTTATAAAAGCCAAAGAAACAGATACACAGAGTAGATTTAATTGTTTGTATTTTGTAATTCTTGATAAAACATTTGTAAAAAACTAAACAATCTCACTGCAAATCTTTACATTAGTTGACTGGTACAAGAGTCACATAGAAAAAGGTTTCCAGGACTTTTACTAAGGTCTTTGGTCAGCATACTTTAATTCACTTAGATTAAAAGTGGCTTTATTAGCATGGAGAACCGACATTCACATAAGAGATATAGATGAGCGAAAATAAACATGATGTATGCTGCTAAAAAACTCTATATACACATAAGAAAAAAAAATAAAGAACTCCAAATAAAATACAAACAACACAGACTCAGTGTTTTGTAACGTACATGTATAGAAATAAACTACATCACTTCAATATACTGCCAGCCCCAATTATAATCAAATAGGAAGCATCTTCTCTGCAGTAATCACCACTTTGTCAGAGGCATTCATGCGTTTGCTCAAGGAATTAGGAATGTCCGACATACACTGAATGCATCATAAGTCACGCCCTGGACGACGCGCCGGTTGAGGATGTTACGTCACCTTCCAGAAAGTCTAATATGGAAATGTTGCACCTCAGATGAACATGGATGTGTTAGAAACAGTTTAAAGTCATTAATGGACTGATGAGTGAACAGCATCAATAACACATGACAACAAAAGAGGCTGAGACTTATTGTTCTATTTTCATCAGAAGTTTAATTCAATATGTACAACTAGTCTTATTAAAGCACTGCAATTTGCATTTACCTCTTCATGTATTTATCAACATTTAGATAGTTTAGAGTACACCACTTCATTTACAGACACAGGACTGACCGCGTCTCTCCGGTCAACACGCCCTCTAATGTTTATCTACAATCGGATCATTAAAAAATTAAACCTCTGTTGGAGCACACGATCAGCTGGCTGGCATTAACGGGTTCATACTGGGACGAGCCGAACCAGTCGGTGCACAGCAGCGTGTAGATACCGATTAGCTGGGCTGAAATCAAAAATAACCTCTAAATGATTTGGATCGATTGGATGTGGTCAGTGTTACAGAGGAGACACCAGCAGAGAGAGCGACTCGTTCAGCACCAAAGTCCAAAGTCCAGCTTCTTGTTCTGACCCGTCTGACACTTATGAACTTTTGTGCATCCTCAAAACATTCTCACTGATCTTGAATCATATCACGAGTACACACACCATAATCAGCTGGTTGGATCTCAGCCGTGTAAACATAAAGTCACATTTTCAGAGTGTATCCATGGAGACCGTCATTAAACACACAGCTGGAGTCGGACTGAGGCGCCCGACATCCCTCACAATCAGCTTCATACACTGATCTGCAAACAGCACGCTTCTCTTTGTAAAACTGACCATCACCTGTATAATTTAAAGAAGCTTTTACAAGTCGTTATTCATAGTGCATAGTGTGAGATATTGGATCAGTGCTAGTTCAACAGGGTCAACACGTCCTGGGAACGTTTCCTTTTCAACTAGAGCTGCAACAATTCACCGACTGATCGAAGAAAATACTGTGAATTCTTTGAGAACAGATTATTTGCTTCTCAAATAAAAAAGGTCGAACAATCGCTGCTTTCAGCTTCTTAAACATTCACTTTTCTTTGCTATTTATACAAGTAAAGAAGGATTATTTGTGTTTCAGAGTGTTGGTTGGACAAAAGAAACCATTTAAAAACGACACTTGTCGGAAATTGTGATGAGTATCTTGCATTTTTTGACATAATTGACAGAAGATTAATCGATTACTCTTGAAAATAATTGTTGTTTGCAGTCCAAACTGTAACGCACATTTTCATGAAATGACCATAAGACATCGTCAGCCCCTGTGACCAGCACTAGAACCTCTAAATGTTTGATTCACATCTCCTGGCAGCTCAAACATTCAACCACTAATGAGAGCAGTTTTTTAATCGCATCATAAAAAATATAAAGACAAGCCAATTCAAAATCTGACTCTTTATACGGCGGACAGTGAAGAAGAGGAGGAGCATTTCAAATCATAATTCGTCTACGTACGGCGCATTAATGGATCAGTAACACAGTAACTGCTGTAACAGATGCAGTTTGGTGACAATCATTTTGAACGTCATCGTCTGAGAAAGACATTCTGGGCCAAAACAGAAAAAAAAACCAGAGTAAAGAAACAGAAAAAGAAAGAAAACTGAAGCGACACCCTGATGTTACGCAGAGATCCCTGGCAGTGCACACACTCCGATGGTTAGTTACACTCGACAGATCGGTGTGACGGCTGCAGTGGCTGCTGGGAGTTTCCCCCGGGTGGCTGTGGTTACTTCAGGGGCGACGTCTTCATGGGAATCATTATTCTAGACTCCATGTGCTGAATAAGAGGGACTGTGGGACAGAGAACAAACACAAGTGTTCCTGAATCATGCAACAAACTGGGAAGAATCAGATGACGTGTTTTCTATAACCTGAAGTAACAACAACCCATTTGTTTCTTCTTCTTCTTCTTTGTTCTGACAATCTTGTTTCTTTTTATGAATTTGTGTTTAACTGATATTTTGTAGTGGAATCATCTCAGTTCATCTCAGAAGCTTGAAGACTACGTCAAAAATGTGAAATCTTTTGTATTGCTAGAATTCTGGTTTGTAAAACTGACTTCAGACATTTCTTTCTCCTGCAGGAGAAGATCATCCATCCCTCCTTCATTGTCACACAAACAGTGATGACTGTCTGTCATGTTATATGATGTCGTTGTTGTGATGTCTTCTGTATAACCGCCACCTTCTGAACCGGAGTGGAGCAGTTTGTTACATGGTGACACGCAAACATGACGTCTAAAAACAAACATTTAACTACTTGGAAAAAATTATCTATAATCTATTTTATGTGGAAAACTCCCTTTTAATGTTCAAATGTGCACATCACACACACACGCCACAGTTTTAATTTACAATGTGAATGTATTATTTATTTATTTTAAGTTGTTGATGCAGATGGAATGCGCATTTCTTTGTGAGGGACTCGGGTCAGATTTTTGCGTGACAGTCCAAAGGAAGTGACTTGTTCATGTTCCTCTCTCTGCTGTCCTGACATTAGCTAACATTAGTTTAGAAATGGAGTCAACAGGCTTCCAGCACGGCACAGAAGTTGCAAAAAGCCTCTTCAAGCTGATATTTTTATCTATAAGATCTGACTCAAAGATAAATGTGTCCGGTGCTCTCAGAAAGGTGAAGCGAGTCTTACCTGTGTAGTAGACGACCTCGTCCCAGCCATCACGCTGCCAGGCTGCGTTTCTGATGTTTTCTCTGGACTGAAGGTCTTTGTAAGCTGAAACAAAAATAAGATATTGCTGAGTTTAAATTGTTGTGTGGAGCTTTGACTCAAATCTACATACAACACCTAAAGTCTCCACCCTCAGAAAAGTGCTGATTAATATCGATCTGTTACCAACACATGTATTATTGACACATTTGCGTAATTATTTGTAAACATCCACATCATGTTAACATCGTAGTAACGCCTGCATGTGGTTTTAAACTCGCACTCACCCCATAGATGGTGAACAGTGTACAGACTTCCGATCTGGGAGAAGAACCCTCCCACAGCCTCCTGGTTCTGCTGGCGGATCTCGATGGCTCGCGCCCTGCAGAGCAACTGAGCGTTAGATCATACATTAAAAAACACTAACAGCGTGTTACTGACGGGGTGCATCCATTAAACCACAGGCACGAATTTGTAGGTTTTTAAAACCGATATCCCCAAATTCTTTTTTTTCCAAATCAAGACATTCAATTTTGATGGTTTTAACAAACCCACCATGTTTTATTTTAGTGCATTAACAGGCACATTTCCCAGTTGTTATCAATTTAATTTGCAGGGTAAAAAAAAAAGGGCAATTATGCTCAAGATTGAAAAGTTATGTGCGATATATCTGGTCATGCTTTGAAGTCATGCATAGATTTTGTAGCCAAAAGTACCGTTGACTCATATTCATCTGCTACAATCTGTGAAACCAATAAAATAGTGGTGAGGAAACTTTAAATGGTACAAACTGACAGCAGCTCTGCAGTTACAACAAAAAGAAAGCTTAGAAGTTTCTCAGATTTTCAAAATGAGTCATTTTTGTTTATGACTTTCTGATACAACTACTTGTAAAAAGGTTAAATATGAAGAGAAGTCATGTGTTACCAGTAGTTCCCCCACTCGATCATCGTCCCAGGCTGAAATAAGAACGTGGAGAGGAGAGAGATGTTTAGAAAAAGTCGTCTGACTGCTCACAACAGCAACAGAGAGAGATGTTGGTTAGTGGGAGGTGATGTATCCACTGTGTGAGAACGTTTTTCACCCTGAGTTGGTATGATCGGAGCTCGTAGATGTTGGGTCCGGGACGAGGGACGGGTTCGTTCCAGAAACTGAACTCCAGCAGCAGCTGATTCCTACGAGACAGCAGCATCTTCCCGCGCTCGTTCCTGTAGTCCATAAACTTCTACAGTGACGACAAAGAACAGGAGCGCATCACTCAGAACATCGGGCTCATAAACACATCTGGAAAAACATTCAGACTCACTCAGAGAGCCGGAAAAGGTCAAGACAATCAAGTCGGGTAGATTTTTAGTTGCACACGTCAAATGTGATAATTCAAGCACATTAAACAATCATCGTCTTGTTCTTGACTGCTTGACATGATCTGCCTGGCACAAGCACTTCTTGAATGTCTAAGAAGGAGGACGAGCTGCCAGAGGGAATTAAAAATGATGACATGGATCGAAGTTTTCACTTCATCAGCTTCTGATCGTTGATCATTAAATCCATCATTACACACTTAAAAATCACCAGTTCTCATGACGAGGTATTACAGGAGATGTGGCAACTTACACTCTTTTATTATCAAACATATTTTGTTGGAACACGAGAGAAAATTCATGCACAAAAAGTACAATTTGAATGAGGCAGGACTGGATTCATTCACTACACTTACCTTATTTATGATCTACAATTGCATTTCTGTTAATATCATTGCACCAAAGTTACAATCACACCAAACAGCTGGAGGATCACAAATAGATGAGTGGAATAAATGGTCTGTGGGTCTAATCTGAGGGGTGCGCTGCCAGAAACGGCTGCCTACAGGTCACAAACTGCCAGTAAGCTGAACTAGTCTGAGCACCCGTTACCTTATTCTGCCTGAGTTTGTTCATGACTTCGGTGAGAGCCGGGTATCCTCCCCGATATCTCCACAGGTGAACTAGAATAGAAGGAGCAGAAGAGCCAAACATAATGCAGCTCTCGAATATTTCTCTGTGTGTCTGACGTTTACATTAGCAACTGTACTTTAATGATTTACTCTCCAGACCACCTGTGGTTCGAGCTGGCATCATGACATCCCAAAATCAACCTCACCGCTACAAACACATCTGAAATGTGAGATTCTGACCGGCAGAACAGATGCTGTGATACTCGTCTATCTAGTGAAATGAGAATGAGATAATGTTCATGCTGCTACACAAGATCGTATCAGCTAAATCTGATCAGTATCATAAATACAACCACAGTGCAAAGTGATAACAGACTGAATCCAGAGTTCAAGACGAAAAATTAGCACCTGAATGAAGCAATCATACAAGGAAAAATGCTAATTTTACAGGACTGAACATAAAAAAGCGACAGCAATCTCTCAGAGGATGTTACTGTATATTGTTTGCTCAGGTTGCAACTACGTTCATCATTTTTAAGTAACTGGTTAGTTGTTTGGTCAATAAAAAGTTCAGATCATCGTGAAAAATGTTGTCAGTGTTTCCAAAAAAGAATAAATTAAAAACGTTTTTGTCCACGACCAGGAGATATTTAGTTTACTGTCATAGAGAAGTAAAGGAGTCAGAACAAATTCACATTTAAGAATCAGGAATAAGAGAATTTGAACTTTATCTCTAAATAAATGACTCTCTAATAGCTGAAGATTGATGGAACAGTTGACAGCTCGTCACTTCGCTGCTGCAGCTCTGGTTCACACGTGAATGTGTCAAGTGAGGCAATTTTTAGATTCTCTTCATTAAGGCTTCTAATATTGCTGCTCTGTAACGTTAGACACAGAATGATAAATGTCACCGCGAGGACAAAATGGACAGCAGCCCGGAAAACTGCAATCCAGTCACGGCTATAATTAACTAAAATATAAAAAGCTGCCAAAAGGCCGGTTTGTGTCACTGGGGAGAAGAGAAACTGCAATATTATAAGGATTTATTTTGTTTATTTTAAAGACTTTATAACCTTTAAGAAGTCAAACATGAAGAAAGAAATGAGCACAGTTAGAAAAATCCACCAAACATGTTTCTGTTCCTCACCAGCAGCAGCTTCCTTCACAGATCTATGAGATGATGAGATGCAGTCGAAGTTCAATAAATAATTACAAATAAATACACATTATATTATATTTGTCTTATTTCATGCGACCGTCTTATGTCGCCCGCTTCAGGACGTCCCCATTAGTTTTGATGAAGTAATAAAGTTTTAGTATCGAGGCTCAAAAATATTCAGTTCCCACGGCGACAGAACAGAGAGAAGTAAACAATCCTCACGTTTGAGAAGCTAGACGTGTTCATTTGTGCTCATTAGATGACTATTATTTATTACTACACCTGCTCAGGTGTGTGTTAACCTTCAGACACGGATCGTGCTCTTACCAGCTTGATCCTGCTCTCCGTACCAGGTGTTCCAGGTGCCCACGAGCTCACAGGGGTACTCGGCGTCAGCGTGAATGGAAGGCAAGACGTCCTCACTGAAGGATTTATAAAGAACACACACAAATGTTTAAAAGAGAGAAATATCTGCAGCGTTTATAAAAACAGCAACACAGATTACCGACTTCTTACCAAAGTTCATTGTAAGCATCGAGGCACTCAGGCTTCACATTGTGAACTGCAAGCAGACAAAAAACATGTTTAAATAATATCTCATCGAGCAGGTTTCATGAGTGTTCCAGAAGAAAACATGTTTAAATCAAACACATACACTGTATTTTGTACAGGTTGTTGTCCTCCTTCTTGGCGAGCAGGTGAGAGTGAGCGTCTTTTCGAGGGTCGACCTTTCTAACAAACAGAGACTTGAACCAGCTGTCTTCACGGAAACCCGAGCCGCTCCTGAGACAAAACAAAACACAGAAGTTGGAAACAACCGACTCTTCATCTGCTGCACAGCGAGGAAAAAAGAGACGGAACAGCCAAAGAAAGGCAGAACAACCAGTGAGATCTGCAATTATGCTGCCTGAACTTCTAAACTGCAAGTCTCTAAAGCACTTTAAGTTCTGGTTCCTCAGTACACATCTGTTCTGCTCAGTGAGGACAGTCCAGTCCTGGTTGCTGTGCCGGTTCTGATGAAGGTGCATTCAGTCACTCTGGTCCTGTTCTCTGGAACATGATGATCCGTCACAACTGAGGTCTATTTCCAAGCGTGGAAATAACTAATTACAGCTCCTCAAATGACTGTTCTTAAGTCATTTGTTTGGGTATTTGTACTTTTAGGAGTCTGTAATTTTATTTGTACACAAGTAAACATTACACCATTTAATCTACTTAGCCACTTCTAAAATCAGAATTGAGTATTGAGCACAATTTAAATTTATACCTAAACCTTTCTGTCTGATCACAAGCGGGCCGATAATAGGAACAGAAACACAAACTCTGCAGCAGGCTGAGTTTGGAGAAGCGAACGTGACCACTGAGCAGAACAGAGCAGAGACGGGAGTAATTTAGAGTAACAGAAACAGAAAACAGTTTGATTGAACGCCTGCTAGTGATGATGCATTAAAAATCAACAGTTAAAAGTAAGTAGTACTCTGACAAACACTAGAGAAGAATACTTTGTGCTTTTACTTCACCCTAACCCTTATATGAAAAACGTCCTTCTCGCTGGATATGATGGTTGTGATTCTTTAAAAGCTCATTTAAATAATTAATACAATAATATAAAGGCCTTTAAATCAAATCACAAAGAGTTTCCTTGTAATGACGTGCACGGCGTTGCAGGTGATGTCAGTGTAAATGCACAAGGTGGAAAAACTGCAGCAAACTTTTGCACAAATGTTTCCAGCCTGAACTCATTCACAGCAGAGACACTCAGCCCAGCAGCACAGAGGGCTGTAAGCTGTACATACTGCACATAACAGGAGGATTAGTCTGCATGGACTCTTAAGCTGTTTCCCACATACGAGTCACTTCATTTCAAACTTAATTTAAAAGTACTCCCTGCTCTGTTTACTGGTGTTTATCAGGGAGCCTCCCTCTGACAGCGTGCCAGCTCATGTAAACACAACTGTTACTTTGCACAGCGCATTAAAGTCTGTCAGATTTTTAGCTAAACTTTATTTACATGGCAGCATTTCAGTGATAAACATGTTTAAAGCAGCTTGGTTGCAGCTTCAGATCTGTCGCAGCAACACAACCGTGTGATCCGCTAATCAAAACAAGTCCAGCTGAGCAGAGATTCATCACATTTTGACCTTGAAGTTTTGAATCTGACAGAAACTCTGTTGTGATTTTGTATTATTTAAGCACAAGGCAACAACAACTCCACACACAAACTTATAAAGCACGCAACTGTGCGTGTTTACGACAGTTGGGTCACAACTTTGTAATTCGGGTGGATGATAATTAGCTTTTACATGAGAGTTAGCAACTTTACAGCTAATGAGCTAATGCTAGCGACGCTGCGGTTAACGTAAGTTAACCAACGTCCCTACGCTAGCTTTAGCTTAGCCACCTAGCACACTGGACTTTGTCATTGGTGACAGCGCTACAGGGCATAAACACGTATTAAGTTACACTTCTGCATTCAAGGTGGCGAATTCAAAAGGGTAAAACTTTCACCTTATGACGACCATGACCCGCCCGCTCGTCTGCAGCCCACTTCTCGTCTGTTTCAGGCCTTTGCCGACTCTCTGAAGGACTCTGGTCGCCATCTTTCCCCTGAACGCTGCTGTCAGTTCAGCCGGCTGCAGCCTCAGTCCGACCTGCTGCTGCAGCAGCTGACGTTAACGTGACCCGTGTTCACTTCATGCACCGGGACCAGATCCCAGGAGACGTGTCGGTACCGAACACAGCAGGCTTGAAGTGACAGCAGCTGATCTGAGCCAGAACTTTTATTTTCCAACTACTTACTCTGATTTAAGTTAAAAAGGTTTCAGCTCTCCTGTTGACTTCTATCATCCTTCAACCTTTAACTATAACTTATTTTTGTTTTATATACAACTCTTTTAATAGAAAATCTGTTTCTTTCACTCACTTATTTGTGCACATTTCAATTATTTTGATTATCAGACCATCACATTTATGACAAACACCATAAACCAAGAGAAGAATGCAACAGTGAATGCTAATGATTACACCTATTTTGCATCATGCATCTAATATAGACTTTAAAAAGATTTAAAAAATAACTGTCAAACTTTTTCTTGGTTTTGCAGTGAACACCATGCATACATGTTTGTCAATGACACCATGCAGTCAACATTTTATTGTAAATTCCTCAGAAATGTGTCTTGAATTCAAATCTAACCGAGCAGCAGGTGAAGAAAATGTATTAAGGCTGATTGTTTCATACATTTATATTTACAAAAACACCAGAAACAGACACAGAATTGCAGAGTAACATCTGAGCGAGCATTCCTTCATAAAAGATGTTCCATCATGATGTAGGAGTCTGTGCTGGAGGAGCGTCGGCTGCGCTGGACGCAGCAGAGATGTTGAGCTCCTGCAGTTTCTCTGTTAACGTTGCGTCCTCGTCCAGGCCGAGCGGAAGGTCAGTCAGAGGCTCCACAAACTCAGTTCCTGCAACTTTCTTTCCCGTCAGCGGGTCGACCACCCGACCGACCTTATACACGATCTCAGCTAGTTCATGTTTGACGTGTTTGGACCGGGCCTCAGTCAGAGCCTTCAGGAGGACGACATCTCCCACTGTGCACTGTCGCAGGGCGTCGTGGGCAAAGTACGTCTTCCTCTTGTTGTAATACTGCGGAGGGAGAGAACACGACATCACTTAGTCACTGTGCAGAGATCAATAAATTAATCTATTGGAGATCAATCAGTGTGGCTTCAGGTAGTGAACTCATCATTTTTGTATCATATATGCTCTTGACTTTTTGCAGCAAGATTATTTACGATTTGGAGAAGTGATTGATTATTAACTGACCTACAACAATAAACAACAAAGTTTAATACAGCTAACTGTGTTACAGCAACGTTACATACTGGGGCTGCTGCGATATACCGATATTGGCATTAATCATGATATTTAAAAAATAATAATGAATGAAAGGAATTGAAAAATAAATAGTACACATGATAATATTGTGTAATTATACCTCACTTCTTAAATTCTCCTTCACTCTGGTTGCCGCTCACCATAAAACAGAAACATTACTTCAGTGTAATTATGTTGTCGGTTTCAGAATCTCTTCACCTCCACCACTTTTATCCTGTGTGTTAATCATTTGCCAAATAAGAGACACTGATATTGTGACAGCAGCGTTATAAACTGAAGCAGAGAAGTTTTGTTGCAGAACATTTCTCCATCTGTCAAACTGAGAAAAGGTTGTTTTGTCATCTGCACCAAACCTCAGCTGTCAGAGTGACTCCTGTGTTTTCATGTGACAGAGTAAATAAACATGATATAAAGGAGAAGGTGGGCTTTGTGGACCCCATGACATCACAGCCTCACCTTGAGCAGGTAGGGGTCCAGCACGAGCCTCGTGACTCTCACTTTGGCAGTTTTGTGCATCTTGGTTCCGATGACTTTGCCGATGATCCACTTCGCGTGGACCGATACGTGCTTGACCGACATCCTTGAAACCTCTAATCAACCCTGCAGCACAGAACACATGAACATTGATCACCACACATTGATTGACACATATTGATCAGTTAGATGATTTAATTTAATGCGCTTTATATGAATAACCGTTAAAGGTAACAGTCGTTGAGTTAGCATAGCTTCATACTGTGCTAACAGAGACAAACTAACATTTTTAACCTTTACGTTGAGCATTACATCATCGGTATTCACATCAATGTACAACTGAGACTTTGGCATTAATAAATACACAACAATGCTACTTGTGAGGCTACACAGTTAGCTTAGCTGCGGCTAACGTTATTTTAACTTACCAACAACCGCACTCGTTCATAAACCGGAAACACGAGCCACGGCGGATTTATTTCACAGTAACACAGACCAAAATATGAAGGTAGAGTTTAAAGAATAAACTCACCGAAACTAAATGACAGGAATGAATCTTTAGAAGGTCAAAATCTCCTCAGAGAGAAGATTCCTCCATGCTGCTCCAGGGCGGCTTGTTTTGATGACGTACTACGGCAAGAACAGAGGGACAGTTTGTGCGGACAGTGGTTTATTATGAGTGGATGAAACTGCACTCTGTCGTTTTTCCAGAGAAATTACGAGCCAAGCTAATAATTTAATTCTGTTGGTGGTGTTCATCCAGCTGGTTGATGCGGTTCAGAACTAAGTTTGCAGGTTTAGTTCCTGAATTTCCTTTTTTTCCCCTGACAAAGATTACATTTTAATTTTGGTCACAAGATGGCAGCAGATAAACATCCCTCCAAAGCACTGAAAGAAGAGACTTTAATGTTACCAATTAAAAAGTTGGGTGGCAAAGCTAGAAAGATAATCCTGAAGGCAAATTAATAACAGCGTTTATTATCGCAGCAGAACAGGTGTGATGGATTCCTGCCGTGTTGCAGGTTGCCGGTGTGAGACTGACAGCTGCAGATGGTTCCACTCACACCATCTGATGACACATTTTAACTGATGTAACCACGAGTGCAGATGATAGACACTGAAAACATGACATCATAAAAGAGAGAGGAGGCTACAATTAACAACAGAAACACATCAAGACAAGCAGAAACATCCAAAAAGAAAAGTAGATGATTGGGAATCCCAACGAAGAGCACCAGGCTCTGAAGGCAGTTTTCATAGCGGCCGAACTGTGAAGACTTTTTTCATAAGCTTATATAGTGAAAGCAGCTTCTGTATAACAATGCATACATTTTTTGAACATTATAACCTCGTCAAAATGACTCGTTCCTCTGTCATAGTTTGAGCCATTTGGTCAAATAATATTCGGAAAAGTCTAGAAGAGCGGCACAATTAAATCATTTTATCCACATTCAAGTTAGCCAGGCGCTAAACCAGAAGTTAGCTGGCGTGGTTAGCGGTTAGTGCTCGAGCTCTATGTGCCCCACAACACGAAAAGATCCTGGTGTTGTCGTTCCTGGGAAGTCGAGTGGCTTCAAAGCTGAGCAGAGCTTTAAGATCGATGCTAACATCAGCATCCCAACATGCTCAGCTGATATGAAACAGCAGGAATAATGTTTATGCGTCTACAATCTTAATTTAGCATGTTAGCATGCTATCATGTACTTTTTTACTAATTAGCAATAAAGTTCAGCTGAGGCAGGAACACCATGAGGTTTGTTGGTCATGAACAAAAGCTTTCAACAAACTGAGTACTTGATCTGATGAGACACTCGAAGAAAAGTCATCGGATCACTGAAGTTAGCAGGATTCATCCACTGGAGAACATGAACGCCTGTACAAAACGTCCTCGCAATCAACCCAATACTGTTTTTTTTGGACCAACATTACCATGTAGAGAGAAAAGTATCAGCAGAATCACTAAAACACATTTGCCTGCATCTCTTTAAATGAAATTATAAAACTCTTATCTTAAGACAACAATATTCATAACGAGACAATTACCCACTTATCTTTATAAAAATACCTCTTCCAATATCACGAGAAAGCAAGTCATGAACTTGGGATAACGGTACAGGAGAAAAAATGCATCTTTCGAGAGTCGTATCGTAAAACGTCTTCAGTCCTGCACCAGTTCATGTCTTTGACACTGATGTCTTTATGACACACTTCTGTTTTCTGACCACACGTTTACCTTTATACCCTCTGCAGCCATTCGACGATGATAGAAGCTCCTCTGGATCTCCACTAAAGCAGATGTAAATGACTGCGAGGGGAGATTAACACAGATGCATTCATACCACAGCGCTAACGGTCGTGTCCCTGAGCAGGACTTGGCCGTGGCTCAGAACCAACCACAGGCGGACCAATCTGGTCTTAATCAGGTCCATGTTGTAGTAAAGCACAGGTCTGGGTCTCTGTTTCCCATTTAAGGCAGTGCAGCATTGGTATACCTCTGCCAGAATTACAGCATTAGCCAACTTTAGTCTCCTTCGTACGAGAACACTGAGACAATTGACATGGTACCGACTGTTTTCATACTGTTAAACGTGTAATGTAAGGCTGGAGTGATGTTGCGCAGCGCTCCACAGGATAGAGATGCTGCACACTGGCTGCCACCGCATCATCATGTGGGTCCCAAAGAATAGAACGTCTGTTTTATTGCACTCTTACACTGTATAACAACACAGGAGCAGCTCCACTACGAGTTCTATCGCTTATCACATCTATGGGTAGGCCTCCGCGGCCCGATCACATGGTATCAATGGCCATATTACAATATTTACCCAATGATAGTCACATACAGGCCTAATTGCAAATGCAGCCAATGTTTTTATATATGAGAGAGCTGAAACGGTCAGTTATCAGCTCTGAATCATGCGAAAGCACAGCTGAAGTGACATAAGACAGAGGCCTGATAGCACATAGACTGTGTGATTACACATGTATGTTTTCTATGATAACACACTGACCTCTTAATCAGCAGGTTTTATGTTTTCAGATTAACAATGCTGGCATACATGTGTGTTATTGGTCTTCAGATATGACAATTCTTAATAGATTACAATATTTAGCTAGAGTGTTTGTGTTCGGCTATGACGGAGCCAGTCGCTGAATCAGAATCAGCCCTGAGGACCTGTGCATGGGGTCGTCGTAAAGCTGGGAAACGTTGAGCAACTTCATAAATACTGGGACGATCTGCTGATGAGAGAATGTGTTGTTGATTTCAGAGTTTAAGAAAGGGTCAAAATAAACGCGGTGCAATGATTTGAGGCTTGAAATTACAACCCAGGAAACGTCACTTCTGCCCAGACGACTCAGACTGAATTCTGAAAGTGAAATGATTAATAAAATGGTGCAATTAAAGGGGCAGTTCATCCCAAAATCAGAAATACATATTTTCCCTCCTACCTGTCATTCTGTTAATCTATCTAGACTGTTTGGGTGCGAGTTGCCACATTTGATTAACATTGATTGACCCGTTCTTAAATATAATGGAACCAGAGGGCACTTGTGGATCTCAAAGCACAAAAATATACATATTTGAAACTAGAATTATTATCTCGCGCATCAGTCAAGCAGTTGTTCTTGAGTTATGTCGATGGCTGATGGCCAGTAAATGTTTCACAGGACGTGATGATGTCAGTGAAGTTGACCTTTCACCTTTTTGATATAGAATGTCGTCACTTCATTATTTTATTCTGAGACATTTTTGTGAAATGTTATTGTAAATTATCATATGAATTGTTGATAAACGGCCAAAGATGCTCTTTGTGAGAAGTCACACTGACCTCTGACCAGCAGAATCTAATCTTTGAGTGGACATTTTTGCCAAATTAAAAGTAATTACCTCAAGTTGTTCTTGAGATACGGTGTTCATAAGAATGGGACAGACAGATGGAAGGACAGCTGACGCCGGCACAGAGTCATAAAAACCCGACAGCGACGTCTCTTACCAGAAATCATGACCGCTTTGGAAATCCTTTACTTCGTGGTGTCAGGAACCAGCAGGACTACGACTCTGTCATCCTAAAAAACATGCACAAAAACATCTTTAATAGATATCATAAAGCTCGGCCTGCTTAGTTGGAAGGATAACGTCACACTGTCTCCGCCTCATGCAGCTTCCAGCACTAAGGGTTAAAAGTTGAATGTGAGATAGCACGGCGGTGGCAGCGAGACTCGAGGAAGGGCGAGGCACGGCGGACAGGAAAGAACTCGGCATACATTTGTGGTTGATGTGAAAGGGCAGTGAGTCATAGGATGGCAAGCTAATGTGTTTGTTTTCACGGTGGATTGACTGTGGGGTTAATGAAAGTGTTCCCCTTCTGAGCAGAATTCAAACAGAGCTGGTGGTGATTAGGCAGCGATGGTTATCCTCCAGGTCCCGTCCGTCTCAGACTGTCTGTGCACTTTCTTTCATCTTTTGTTCTGCTCATTACAGCTCAAGTGTTGCTTTAACCCCAGTCACACTGATGACTCGTCTGCAGGGCGGCGAGCGGCGGCGCGTGGCATGTGGGCCGGACAGAGAGTCCACAGGGCCAGAAGAACAAAGCGTTGTTCGGGTTGTGGTTTGATTATTCAGTTCTGAACCCTTTAGACTTCTCAAAAACAGGTGTAAAGAATTGCTACCCTGTTTTGACTAATCGATAAAACAAATATGGTTCCAAGACACCAACAGCACTGTAACACAACCATGAACAGGTACACAGAGCTGCTGTAAATGTACAGCAAATCACTACTGACTGTGTTCTAATGCAGCACACCAGTCCAGTTGGTGATGGTTCTGTGTCTGTAGACCTGGTTTAGGTCCAACCAGAGGGGGCTGTGTGCCAACAGGGTCAGAAATTAAAAAGTAAATATCCAAGACTATCTGTCATACTGTCGGGTGAATGTTTGAACCAAAATAGCGATCTTTTAAAAACAATGCAGAGAGTCTTCAGCACATTATGGTGTCATTTATAATCTGCACTCTGCTTTCTGTCACACACACACACACACACACACACACACACACATACAGGGACGTCATGGTGCATTCAAGTTCACCTCATACATTCATAAATCTTTACTCCAAAACAACAAAGTTTGTGTAAAATCGTCATTACTTTTTTGCTCTTTCACTGCTGCATTTCAGATGCTAAAATCATTACAATATCTCATTAATTTCTACAGAGGCAGAATTTTAAAAACTCTCAAAATTGTTGTCAGTAAACACGATCGTATTCTCTTCGCGTACGTCTGTACTTACAAATATTCGCATATGTCCAATATTTGAACGGACACAAAATAAATCAAATCAAGATAAAGAAAATATATTTGCCACAACGAGCATAACGCGCCCTCATCACAGGCCAAACTCTTTCAACAGATGCATTGTGGGTAAGTCCTCACTCGTATGTATTTATGGACCCTCGGCATAATATAAACATTTGGCAGCGTCTTGGTTAATAAGCACGGTGACTCAGAGGTGAGAATTTAAACTGTCACTAAACTCCGACTCTCTGACGGTGTGACACTGTCACAACACATGACATCCTGTCTTTTCTTTGGCCTTCACACACATTTCCATCATGCAGATTATTACCGAGTGCAGTCGCGGTATGTTCTCACTCTCCTGCCTCTCTAACAACATTTGTTGTCACGGCTCGTGGTAATAACTAGAAGTGACTGTTTATTTCATATTTTGCATGCAAGTGACTGTGAGGCGTTTGTGTCCCTGTGCTGTGTTTGTGCTGCTGTGCACAGACGTCCTTCTGTGTCCTGACAGACTGTTACATCAACATGGAGCTCTGGGTCCGCAGGGAGAAGGGCATAAATCAAAGTACGAGCCAAAATCAAATCCAGCTTTGTGGATCACATGCTGAGAAAAGAATAAGGCTCCCTGTCTGTTTGTGTGTTGTAGTCTCTGTCACTGACGGAGCATAAACATGTGTTCAGTCTTCAGAAACAACATCTCAAACTCTATATACATGTGTACAGTGGATATATAGAGCATCTTAATGTTGTGTTGATTTTGTGTATTCAGTTCTGTTATGAGAAATGTTACATTTGTGCAAAATCAACTGAAAAGACTCATTTTTAATAAACTATAACTACCTATTGCCTCATCTATAATAATGCATCATGTTGTAAGCATGTCATCATTCGTGTTCTGCTTCCAAAATCTCATTCTGCAGTATAACGATAAAAAAAAATGTCGATAACAACCGTAAAATTGGAAGAAACGCAGAGCAGCTCGCAGAAAATAAACACCGCTGCCACCAGAGGACGAAAACAAACAGGAAGTGGAGACGTGATGATTTGCACTGAGCCGCAACAAACCTCTTTTAATTTTCACTTCAACAACTTCTGTCTTACAGCAACTCTGAGGGGACGCACAAGGTTTTTGTGCTCTCTGGCCTTTTAAATCATGATGTCACAGTCGAACAGGGCTCAGAAGTGGATGATGGACTTACAAGTTGTTGTAGTTGGCGTATCGAGGAGGCTCGGCGGATCTGGATGCTGAACCATCCGTCCTTCCTCTCCTCTCAATTTCTCTCACTTCTCTTCTGTCCTCTATGAAATAAAGCTGTTATTAGTAGGATTATTAGTATTAATAGTGCAGTTTTTGCTGTCTCAGGCCTCTCCATCTCATGATCTAAACTACCTGATTCAACAATAGCAGGTTTCACATACAGCACGTTGGCTCTGCTAACAAATTGGGGTTTAGGTGGCAGCTGATGTATGTCAGCCTGCATGTAACGGCACCAGAGTCATGTTCGGTGCCATATGTTCCACCACAAAGACACATTAAACATTAAAGTGGGTCAGAGGTAACAATATGGTATCACTTTGGCTAATGTGCTGTAAATTAAATATCCAAGTCGGGAGGGATTCAGAGATATTCCCCGGGCAGTGACTTCATCTCTTCCTGTCTCCGCTGCCAGCCCCCCTGACCTTGTAAAGCGCGTGTTGTAAGCGAATACTCCCTCGAAATGGAGCGTCACACAGTCCGGGCTTCATAATGGGACTCTGTGGTTTGACGTAGGTGATATCCTTGTCAATACCTGCAGCGGAAACACATGAGATATTCCCGTTCGAGCCGTGTGTCGTTCGTCTGAGCGTGTGACTGTAAATCCCTCTGATGTGAGATGTCGGGCCAGTAATATGGTTCATATTTACAATTCATAACTCAGTCGAATAATCTGATTGGCTTCATAAATTCTTTTTGTCTTTGCATAATACAAACGTTTCTTCTTCTGTTTATTACTGTAGAAAATATTGATTAAATTGATTAGTATTGACTAATCTAATAAAATAAAATGTTTTTGATGACTAGCTAAATTCACTTTTTATGTTAAATTGGGTTTCTGTGGATAATCTGGGTCGCCTCTGGCTTCTGTTGTATCTGTTGTGACTCCAAACTGATCTCAGCTTCATTCTCTGCAAAACAGCAACACACAAACATTTCACAGGTGTTTGAAACTCAAATGTTTTCAGAGGAGTTTACCTTTAAGAGTCGCTGGGAATCCCGGACACATCCATGTGAATCCTATCAGTACGCCAACAGAGGAGAGACATGATTGAATTAAACAGCGATGGAGGTAGAACATCGCATATATTTCCCACAGTGCAGTGAGGTCATGGTTTTGGCTCGAGTCTGCTTGGACCTCCACAAGATAATTGAGCTCTATCTCTGAACATGTGATGAAAAGCCAATGTAAAGTCTCCGCTGGCTTCTCTGTCCTACAAACTACGGCTGAAAAAAAAAAGATACTCATGGCGTAAACATGAAGCATGTTCGGGGAGGCAGCCTGTCCGACCGGAATGAGCAATGATTGCTAAAGGAACGTTTTAATGAAGTGCCAACAGCTGGGTCGTATCGTGCAGTGCAAGCATTTCCATTCTGTGTGGTGATTAAATCTACAGCAATCATCTGTCCAAGTTGGACTGCACGTTTGAGTTGATAACCTCTGATTACATGTTGTAAAGATGTCAAACATCTTTTTGCCAGAATCTCAAAATGTGAAAAACTGTCTGATTAATCCCAAAAGCTCGGGAGAAGAACGAAAACCAATTTTCCTTCGAGAAAAGTCTTCAGTTGTATTATTTGCTCTTCTTTAAATTTAATATTCTCTCCAGCTCTGATATAACTGATGCCAGCAGCATCTACGCCTCCTCTGGAGGAGCTCTGACTGTTGCTTTCACCGGAACAGTCGCTTCCTTCGCTCTCACTGGCCGTCACACCTAGACCACGACGCAGCTGCATCATCGCTGTGGTTTGGACACAAGCACATACAGTAAACAAACTTCAGCTACGGAGTCTAAACCAAAACACCAGAACCTTCATGACCGCGTTGGTTTGAGTTGGGTGCAGCTAATGAACATAATGAACCTAATGAACCGACACCTGAGGGTGATTTTCCAGCACAAAGCAAGAAAAAACTCAAAATAGGATTATTTGGTACGAAGCCTGCTGTTGGGAAACAGATCCTGGTGGTCCAGTGTGTTTAAACCTTGACGATCGTTGTTTGTTTATGTGACTTTTTCTCGTTCGCTCAGTGACGTTTAGAACTGACCTCATTTTTTAATCCATCCAACAAAGTCAAAAAATCGACTCAAGTGTCTGCACTCTCTAGGAAACCGAACGTTAAAAGCAATAACAACAAAGCATCTCCATGGCCACTGCTGGCCGAGCGCACCGCGCCAGCAACACTGTACATCAAACTAAAGGCATTGTGTCACCAGCTCATGATTTATGGCACCGCCGACCAGACAGCTCCGATAGTCTATAAAAAGATTACAGTAACTTCATTAGTTTTATTTTCTCTCCTGCCTCTAAGAAACACCCGTCAGTGCTGCTCATAGTTTCAGCATCTAGGTCAGAGTTTCTGCTGCCAAAATGTCTCAACTCAGTATTTATATCACGTCTGCGTGATTGTGCCTGATTCTATGTATGGTCAGGAGGAGAGGACGTATCGCAGGTATGCGCCACAAGCAGAGCTCATGAATCCTGCTGCCAAAGTCTTGAGTGGCAGCTCGGTCCAAACTGTCTCATGTCTCTCTCTCCACTCCATCTTTTTTCACTTTCAATCTCTCTGGCTGCAAAGTGATTAAACTCTCCTGTTGCATTTTGGATGCAATTCAAAGATCAGACACTTTGGAGTCATAGCTGTGGCATGCGCTGGCAACACACACACACTTGACACACACACACCGTTCTGCACAGCGCAGACGTCGATGTGCAGAAGACAAGTGAGTTTTATGTTTATGCTCTCAATCTGGTGTCGTCCAGCGCTCTGACTATCAGACTGGAGAGAGATAATTGTAATTGTTGCATTAAGTCATCGTGACAAGCTATGAATCGAGTCTCGAAAGCACGAATTTAACCCAGTTTTTTATAATGACATCATTAGTTACATGATTGCCTTTCGTTCATTGGTCCTTTGGGTAACGGAGAAACTTTTCTCAACTCCGGTCAAATAACATCATAAAAGCTGAACTTGTTCTGCACAAACCAACCAGCCTTTGTTTTAACTGCTGATGGTAACTGTTGAACACTAACTGATGAGGTGGAATCAGTGTAAACATATTCTATGTGCACTAACAGAGGCACTGATGAGAGGTTTTTATATCTGTTGGGTCGGGTTTTCTCTTCGTTTACTCCTGATAGTTCAATATTTCTCCTTTTCAGTGTTTCCTCTCACGTTGCTGGCAGACGCCTCGGGAAACCAAATTTTATAGAGGCAACACTTCCCTCTCTGCGCTGCACAGTCGCAGTAATTACGATAATTACTGTGTTTGTGGAGGTGTAGTCATTGCACAGGTCAGCGGTGTTGTTCTCCCGCACACACAAACACAGCAACATCCTTTCACTGTGACAGCCAGACGCACACAGACGCACACAGACACACACAGACACACACAGACACATGCTGATGTTGTGAGGCCTGCGAGAGGAGCATCACAAAAACATCAGCTGATGCTCCTGAAAACACTGAAGTCACTTTAACAGTAATTCAGTTACTCTATCAGGCCTGTATGTAAAGCTATACTTTATTTATTTCACTCAATTGACCAAATCTACTTATACTGCTCTCTATATCTACGTACAAATGTAAAAACTGGGGAAAGAGACGAAAACACATGTCAAACAAGCTGCATCCAAGAAGAGCAACAGTGAGAGGACAGATGCTCAGTGCCACAGAGAAGTGAAGCACAACAAGTTTAACATCTGAGATGTAAAGAGTAAAAACAGAGCAGTCGCAATCTGAATATGAAGACTCTACAATTCTGACGGCAGCTGACAGCTTCTGCTGAACGAGCAGTTCATACATGCTGACGGTTGTTCAGGCTATATTTCAGCATTCTTTAGACGCGTATACAGCACATCTGGAATATGCACTCAGTCAGGGACCTCTTGTCTGTTTACGGTCAGCTGTGGTCGATGCCTCGTCAACAGTTTGTCAGGCTGGAGTGAGACTATATTTGTGGTCAGGAGGACAAACACAAATACTCTCAAACAGTTTTTGAATAGGCACAGATATGTTTTTCTTTTTCGAAAAGATGGAGCGAGTGAAAGAGGGAGGCTGTGCTCGATAACTGGAGCATGTAGCGGCTCCATGTAAACAGGACTGTTCATTCACATCGGCCATGTAAACAACCTAATGGCACATTTGTCTTTTTTGGAATCAGAGCAAAAAGAATATTTTGTGGGTGTAAACGTAGTCACTGTTCTCCATGTACCGAGATGATGATGTCACCACGATGAACGCTGTTAATTACAAGATTATTTTCACAGACATCAGGGATGAAGTCAGACGCCTTCCGTGACTTTTCAATGCCTGCGTCATTTTGTGTGCTGTCCTGCGAATAAATAAACGTTTATAATAAATGTAGGTATGACACAGAAGAGGACGCGATGGACAAAGTAATCAGTCAAATGAAAATGACGTAAAGCACAAATGTTACAAAAGCTTAAGGGTGCAAGTGAAATGTTACATGGAGTTCTGTTTTCTTCATCCCGTTCTTTGTGACATTACCACTAAACACACACGGAGGCGAACATATTCCCACAGCACATTCTTTAAAATAAGTGACGCAGGCGTTCCTTCAGCGCGAACACGCTGCAGCTGTCCCGTCCAGCGAGATGCTCCACGTTAACTACGTCACATTCATTTGGTATCAACAGTTTCTCACTTCAGTCACATCGGACCCGTTTGTTTAAGCCTCTTTCTTTAATGTTCTCCTATTAAAAGTAAAGTCTAATTATATCTTTCTCACAGTAGTTAAGAAAACAAAACAGGTTTCAGTGCCAACTTAAATGTCCCAACTGGGCCGTTGTGCATAAATGACGTATGTACTGTATGTGAGTAATGAACTGAATCCCAGTGGAGATGATTTGGTGAGAGACCGTGTGACTGTGTAACATCACATGTGACGGAGCCTCGGGCTCTGCCACCTGCCCGCTGCAGCGGTGCCGTTCAGACGGCATTAATCACGGGGATAAGAAGCCGACCACTCGCAGGCCGCTCGGTTAGTGTACCAGTGTACAGAGTCAGCAGTCACAGTCACAGGAGAGTGAACTGTAAGACAAGCGGAGTGTGACTTAGTTAATTGAAAACAATACAAAGGCAATGTATGTAATGTTTTACCCCTTTAGCTTCATACATTTTCATACACAGTCACCGTCAGTCGTGTTTGTGAGCTTGTTGTGTTTGCAGCGGTGCACTGAGAGGCTGGGCGAGGTTTCCCTTCACCAGGAGCTGCTGACACACACACACACACACACACACACACACACACACACACACACACACACACACACACACACACACACACACACACACACACCTGCTGATCAGCTCTGGTCGTCACGCTACCTGCTGCCAGAGGATTTGGTCAGTACTACGTGGTACATTGTTCCTGCTGGTGCTCATCGCTTTGAGAGTTCTCTCTTTGTGCTGCCCTCAGTGATCCATCCTGTTTACCACCACCTGTTCCCAGTGACCCGGCTCTCAGCACCTCTGCAGCCAGAACCCCTCTCTACTCTCACCTGTCTCATTCCTGTGAGGACTCAATAAACCTCCTTTAAACTCAGCTCCCTGCCTTGTTGTCCACTTCCCGGTCCTACCAAACCTACGCATTGTAACAGGGACATCCTCAAAAGACAAAGTCTTTCACAACCAAGGATGGTGTGAAGTTCCCCACTTTGTGAAACAGATGATTGTGTATATTTTGGGAACACTTGATGCACATAATTGCACTCTGTTTCTATCTCCAGTTTACACGGCATCCCAACATTTCAGGAACCATAATTGGTCGATAAATGTGTGTTTTATAGTATATAAGATGTAAATACTGTATATGCGTTTTGATCTGATTCAAATTTAACTAAGTAAGCGGTCGATCTCACCGAGACACGTCACGAGAAACACGTTTTTCAGCCAAACATTCGTCTTCCTACGGAACAGGGCGCCTAGTGATCGCTCATCTCTTGCACCTTGCCTGCATTTTTCTAGAAGTTTTGAAGCTTTTACCATTAATAAACATGATTAACAGTTGCACACACAGTCAGGCTGTGTGATCAGGGCCTAAAACAACAGGATGTAAAAGAAAGAGTCACATAATCTAAAGAGCTGCAGGTTAACAACCCCAGTATACTATATTTTTATAATGACGTATATAATAAGTCCAGTTTTAGGTTGCCTTGTGAAATATCAGACATCTGGTTAACACACTAAGCCTGATCATGCTTGTCCTGCACTAGTAGTACAATTCTGAAGGGACTGAGTTTGGAGCGGGAGGTTTGGTAGATAAATGTAAAATCTGTGTATATGTGAATAAGACAAACTGATGCTTAGTTAATCAAAGATATGTTCAACAAAATAATGAGGGCCAGATTGATTCCAGTGACTGCTTTTAATTAACTATGTGTAGTTTCACATCGTGCTCCTGTATGTACTGTGTGTACATTATGAATTATAATCTGCTATTGATTGTCGACATATATGAGGTCTAATTTATGATCTGATCATTGTTGATCTTTCATAAACACGCGGCACAACCTCAGCGCCGTGAACGTTTGGTGACATGTGTTCCTTGTTTTGTAATAAAACAAAGCTCGATGAAAAAAAAGCTTGTTCACATCTGGAGGTCTTATATTCGCTGAAGGCTCGAGGCTGCAGAACAAATTGACACAATAATAAAGAACATACTCTCTAGTTTTTCTTTCCTGATTTCTAAAAGTGCAGCTTTGATATGACTTCAGACTGACTGTTAACTGTCCTCTACATGAATTATCTCAGGTGTGTGTGTGTTAATTCTCTCACCCTCGCGTGTGTCGGTGTCCTCGTAGGTTCTGTCGATGTTTCGTCACTCTGCTGTTAACACGAGCGAGCAGCAGGTCGTCGTTCACTCTGGAGGTGACGAGAGCTCCAAGTGGGCTCTTCATCGACTGGCCAGCGTCCATCTGTGTGTCTCTGCTAATGAAACAATATTCATCTGCTCCTGCTGGGACCTCCGACTCCGTTTGTCATCTTCCCTCTTTCATGAACTGCACTCACACTCACAGTTATATAGTTGAAGTCCTCGTTGTTCAATTTCAAATCAAAACTGGACTTATATGTATGTTCACGTTCTGGACGGACATTGTGTTTCTAACCTGTTGCTCTGCAGCATGATGAACGTCTCCGACCTCTTCGTGATTTTTTAACCTTCCTTGGCGTTCGTACCCTGAACAAACATGCAGCAAAAGCAATATAAAAAAGATTAATATGAGCATCATGAATCATTTCTACACTCGACTTTCCAGCATGAGCAATAACTGGCTATCAGATGTCAGAGTCGGCCTCCTCATGGCATTAAAACGGTGCATTTGAGGGCAATTTCCTGTTGCTGGTACAATTATGTTCTCACTGCAGTCCACTTGGAACGGGACCAAGAGCTGTTGTGTTTTCAGGTGGCGTGGAAACAGATTGATTGGCATTTTTAGCACCTGACTAAATGCAGAGAGCCGAGGGAGAGACTAACATAAACCATTTCAACATGCTCGGTGTTGAAACGACCTCAGAGACAAGCACACACGCTGCACGCTCACACAGCACACAACACACACTCGCTGACGGGACGCTCGTCATCGTCACATCACCAAACTCATCATCGTCATCTCTCAGCAACCTGCAGACAGCTCCGTAAGACAACAGATGGATGTGGAGTGCATCAGCAGGGGTCGCGTCAGGTTTTCAGCGTGCACATTCACGAGTGTGAAGCGCCATCTGATCCGGCAGGAAGACAGATGAGCCTGCTGTCTGATTGTCACCCTCTGATGATGTCAGCAGGAGAATGAGATGATTTCCTCGTGCAAATTGTCTCCATGTGGTTCCTTCGACCCTGATGTGGAAGTGATGACACAGACGGACTCGTCTTCGGGGTCCTCGGTCGGGTGATCCTCGCTAAACGGAGAGCTGGGTGACCTCACATTGCATGATGGGGGCTCCTGTGGCGTCACAATTAAATCCGTTTTGACTGGATGTGTGCTTCAGGCCCGACCCAGGCACGACTCTGGATGGATTACAGTCTTGGCACTGAAGATACGCGGCTATATAAACGTCTGCCACTGAATGTGGTGAACCAGGGACGAGGTCAGGAGTTCATAAAGTGAAGGAGGGCGAAAAGAAGCAACGCAGGCTGTTTCTGTTGAGGACTGAGTTTCTCTAAAGATGATTTTAGTGTTTTTAATTGCACATTATGAAGTCTCAGCATTAATGACAACATCTTTTGTTTTTTAAACTTCTAATTAACAAACTCAAATTGGCTTCGTTGGCAGGGCAAACAGACATTTACAAAACCAAAGCTACGACAACAAAAGGTTATTTTAACAGAAGAAAGGAAACTTTTCATTCATATCATATCAAAACCTGCAGTGTGGGACTTCTGGGTTATTTATTTAGGGTATTTATCAGACACTTCTGTCCAAAGCATCTTACAGTAATTCGTATATACAGTCATAGACTGTTGGCAGTGGCTGCCATGCAAGGTGCCGACCAGCAGATCAGGAGTTTGGGGTTCAGCATCTTACCCAAGGACAGTTTGACATGCAGACTACGGGAATCTAACCAGCGACCTTCAGATAACAAGATGCTGGCATTACCCCTGAGCCACAACGGCCAGCAGCTTTCTACAGAGAGTAATTACACAAATACTGGTGCTCAAGTGCAGGACCCTTTTTCTAGAACTACAGGTTATTATTACCAAGTCTGAGAAATGTAAGATATTTACCATTAAAATGTTATTCAACTTAGGCAACAGAGGCCATCTTTATAGTTTACACTGATAAGTTATCAGGAACTAAGATTTACAACACTAGGATGGGGTACGAAAACCAAAAATCCAAAAGACCTACAAATGACTAAACTTGTTTTGAGCTTAATTTGGTGAAAATATGCAGCAAACTTTCTAGATGAGTTTCCAATATCAGGGATTCATTGTTCTGGAGAAAGATAGTCATCAAATAAAAGTGTCTGTATTTAATGACCTGGGAATGACACTCAAAAATAACAGCAACAAATCACAAACCAACCCAACCATCTTTCTTTTAAGAGATAATCCGTTGTGGAAGCAGTTACCAGAATTCACAGGGTATCAGTTTAACTTCACATATCATTTGAGACTCAAGGTCATGAAATGATATGAAATGTACAGTGAAGGGCTCTTAAATCTACCTAAGTCTCAACAGTGTTTTTAATATCATACCTGCGTCTGCATGTGCAAACACACATTAGTTTGCATGAACGTTGTGTTGTAGGAACACATGATGTGAGGCGTGTGTGTTTGTGAATGTGCGTCATGTCAGAGGACGTCTGGCACGAAGTGAAGCCCTGACCTCATCGTTCCACTTACATCAGTCCACCTAAAGAAACTGCAACGCAAAACATCTGACGGTGAGAGTGACACACACACACACACACACACACACACACACACACACACACACCGTTGACATACGTGGAGAAACTTGGCAGGAAACAAGATCGTCTCTTTTTCATGTCCTCATATCTGAAATCCGATCTGTGACCTCACGGAGAAATTACCTTCTGATTTATGCGGCCTCGCAGCGCAGCATGTGTGACTCTCACATTCGCACTCAATCACTTCCTAAACCTCACTTTTTTTAACTCTAGTATTCACAGTTGACACGAGACACTGCTGATCTTTTACACACACACACACACATAAAGTGCTCCGACCTCTCACTTTTCTCTGTATGACCTCCTAACCCAGCTTTTTCCTGCATCCCTCACGTCTTTCAGCCTCTTTTTTTCCCCGCTGCACACTGATGGATGGTCCCTTCTGTACGTTACAGTACAGAGTGTTTACGTAAGGCGCTGTTCTTTCTGTGTTGTTTCAACCCTCCATGGAAGAGAAGCCTCCCCCTCCACGGCGAGGGTCGTTATGAGTCATGGGAAGGGGCCGGCGAGTAACGGGCGACATCGAGCAGCATAATTCATCTGATGTCACAGTGCTCAGCGGCTTTTTGTGATAGAAAACCTGTGCAGTTTTGTCCCTTTGTCTACATACTGTTGGTATATTCTTCTTTTTCCGTGTGAAAGCAAGAGGAGAAAACACTTTAGGGAATTTGTAAGTGTTCCCATGTTATCATGATGTAATTGTACCTCAAGTACTTAATTAAGCCACTTAGGCAAATGCTCACTGTCTTCCATTTAAATGGTCTTCCACATGCTGGCCCACTACTCGTCGGGACATGCCCTCACTTTCTTTTTCTGTGTTTTTTTCTCTGTTTTCTCCCTTTAAGTAACAGGACTTCTTTGTCAGTCACTATCATCGCTGACCCATCTGTTGTCCTGAGCTGGCTGTAGGTTATAATCAACACATGGTCGTCTGCAGCTTCAAATACCACATGGACAGCTGCTCTTTTCATTGTCATGACACAAAAGAGGTGTTTCATGCAACTGTTTTGGTCGGAATATACCAGTTTAAAGGTCCAGTGTGTAGGATTTAGTGACATCTAGTGGTGAAGCTGCAGATTGCACCCAACAAAACACCCCTCACCTCACCCTCACTGAGTGAACTACATTATCTCGCTCAACATATGTCACCAACATGGCCGCTGCCGCCTCGCCTCGTTAAGTGAAAGGAGAGTTGCTAATGAAGCTCACTCCTTCACTCCACATGATCAAGAAGACCTGCAGCAGCAGAACCTGGTGCAGAAAACTTAATCATCCTACAAAGATTCCAAATAGAGACTGCAGTGTGTATTATCTGTAACAACTGTGGCCAGTGTTTACATGACATTTTGCTACAGGACACATTATCCTACAATGTGACATCAGCAACTAGGTTACAATAATAGAAATGTTGGACCATAAACCAAACGAGACGGTCCGGATCCACCAAACGTTATGAAATACAGTCACAGAGACTTTATAAGAGCTTAGAGTGGCGACTGTGGCTGTTTCACAAAAACTTAAGACAGATGTGGCTGGATCACTTCGGACAGATTCAGGGTCAGTTCTCTGTAACACATTACAGAGCTGTCGATTTTATATCAGCTGCCATTTAAGGTTAAACTGACACATTTCTTGCTAAATAACAATTACCTTTAGACACTGCTGAGGAGGAAAACATCGCTCTCTGATATTGTAACAAAGAGATGGTCCGACAACAAGTCTCGCTCCCTCATGCAGTAAAAGAGGAAAGACAGCGCTTCCGTTGGCGGCTTATACAACAAACAGGCCAAGCGATGAAAAACACTTGAAGAAAAGAAAGAAGCAAAGAGAGCTGCCTCGATGAAATGAAAAGTCGTGCCAGTCTGACCGCGCCGGCGCTTCCTCCAAATCATCAGATCATGTACAATAACGATTGTACACCAACACCAGACCCACTGTGATGTCAGACTACTGTTTCGCTTGGAATCACGTCTATTTTACTCGAAATGTGATCATAATTTACAAAATGAACATCTTGCTGCATTGAGGAAGACTTAAAACTAGCGATTGACACCTTAAACTCATTTGGAAGCTGTTTACTGAGGCAATAAATCAAGTTTGAAGTAGAGTAATTTTTTCATAAGCTTACATACAATCAGACAACAGACGGTGCTGTTGCCACCTGCTGGGCCGTTAGAGAGAATGTAGGTTTAAGGCTTCACGGAGGCTCCGTCCATATTTATCCAGTCAATGAGCTGGTGAGAAAGCCTCGTGATTCAACACTCAAACCACCAGCTGCATAAAACTAATAACTCCTGATGTTACACTTTTACAAGGAGACGAATGATTCCCAGTTGGATCCATCGTGCACCTGACTACATCCCACTGTGCAGTGAAAGATGAATTATTTCCATTACTTGTATCTAAGGTGTGTGTGTGTGTGTGTGGATTTGCAGATGTAATTCTTTGGCACAGATAA
Organism: Diplodus sargus; assembly: GCA_903131615.1. Taxonomy (NCBI): domain Eukaryota; kingdom Metazoa; phylum Chordata; class Actinopteri; order Spariformes; family Sparidae; genus Diplodus; species Diplodus sargus. Next base: position 292,744 of record CAEMYA010000487.1, on the reverse strand, counting down.
GTCGTGAAAGTCGATCCTGCGCAGACCTTTTAGCCTGATATTCACCAGCACTCCAACCAGTTTATCAAGTCTAACAAGTGCATGTCTGAGTGTTTTTCTGTCAGTCTGGGTCACGCCTTTTCTGCCTCCCTCGCTGCATTTTACTCCCTTTTCCTCTCTATCGCTTGCTTGCTCTCCCTCCACCACCCAGAGGGGTAAATTAGCAGTCTGGCTGGGAGGGGGCGAGCAGTCCAAGAACACGAACGCCCATATATAGGCAGCAGACGTTAGGTAAACGCTAGGTAGACGTTAGGTAAACTCAACACAGGCACGACTCAGTCAGCTACTTTATTTGTAACACCGATACACTTCTGTGAGCTGGCAGTGATGACGGCGCGTGGCAGCGGACGTTGTGTGGATGGATGTGGGAAGTGGGCAGCAGGTGGATGAGAGAGGCTGCGTGAAACTGTGAAAGTGTGTATGAATCACACCGTCTACACACATCGCCACACACGGACATTGGCCTGAAGAATAACATCTTAACTTTGTTTAGGACATTTTTGGCAGCAGAACTTGCATTTCTGTGCCCATTTGGAGGTATTTTTCTTATTTCTCACTACAGCCGGCCAAATGCAGACAACATGATGTCATGTCTACACGTTTCCACTGTAACTACATTACAATACAGTTTCATATAATGATAATAATCCATTTCAACATTCCTGACAGACTTTGTGCTAAAGTCAAACCAGAATAGGAGAAGCAGGAATCAATTCTCCTCCTCCAGGTCCGTGTGTGTCTTCACTCTTACGATGCCGTCACTGAAGCTGAATCCTACATGTTTAACCTACAACTGAACACATGAACTCTGAAGTCTCTCGGCAACTTTTTGCACTGTGAGATATTTTAGCTTTTGCTGTTCGCCTTCTCATGTATGTAACGTCTTTGAGATGCAGTTTTTATGCCTGTAGGAGACATTTTCTGTTTGTCTTGGTAAAGAACTACATACACCTTTGTGCTTGAGTTCAAAATTTCAACTTTTCGAGCATATCAATGGATACAAAGTCTGTGAGCAACACTAAACATTCAACGTTAACAAGCATGCCACTATTGACAAAAACTCAAAATCTCACATTAGTTCAGTTTAAGAATATAAAGCCTGAGTTGACTGGCTCGCATTGCTACGAGTTGTTGCACTACTCTGATCTCCATTTTGTTTATGTCTGCTTCCCCATGAGATCACCTGAGGGGATCATGTGTGAGCCCAGCTTTAATCTGCAGAGCCACAACCGAGCTGTGTTTATTCAAAATGTATTAAAATGTATTGAACGTGTCCAAATTGCACTTCATTGGGTCCTCAGCAATGAACTTATCAAATCTGGAGAAGACTGGCTGAACGGTTCTCAAGATATGCACGGATTCCTTCAGTACTTTGAACCCACATAGTGAATCGTAATAACGTACTTCACTGTTTCAACTGAGTGATATATTGTGTGGATATTATAGAGGCATGCTGAAATCCTCCCTATAGACTGACTGACACCCGGCTCATCTTCATTCACTTTCAGAATAAAAACAAAGAGGAAGGGAGTTTTTAATGCTGAAATATCTTTTGGGTTAGTCACTGTTTCCAACGTTGTGCTGTGTTACATTAAAGGATTTGTTTTGGTCATCACTCAGTTTTTTGTGCAGGACATGTTTGACTTTAAGGATATAAACGGTCTGTAAGAGAGTCGGCTGCAGTTCTCGACAGTCTCCTGTCCTCGTCACAGGATCCCAGCATGCATTTGAAAGGACGCATAAAAAACCTCACATTTACAGTTTTAGTCTTCATTTCTTCAGACTCTGAGTTTTGGGCAGAAATCCACAATAACTTCAGGTCAACATGCAAATGTTTGTTATTGCTTCTCTCTGTGTTTACATGTGCAGGTGCAATTATGTCACTGTTATGGATAAACTGTAGTGGAAAATTGTACTCAGAATGAATAAACAGGTCTGATTTTCTCCTTGTGCGTACAAACTGTAGTGGTCTATTTATGCACTACACTCTGGATGCAGAGATATTCAGCTATTCATGTTAAAACTATGGAAAGCAAACATCAATAAAATATCATATACAACGATGACATACTGCCGATCTGAACATACAAGGCGAGATCATAAATTGCAGCCTGTCAAACTGTTAAATCACGGAGAATTACGTCTCTCTGGTGTCGACTTGTTGTCTGTGTGATTCCTCTCGACTTCACACCTGAACTAATGACCACAAGACTAAAAAATGTATACGGCTCTCAGCATATAGTTTTCATTTTCTCCCGGCATACTTCAGTTTTCTTGCCCAAGCATTATTTCACTGCATAACTATGTAGTTCCATCAAAGCTGAACACAAAGCACACCAGGTCTGAAAACAGAGCAATAAAACCAGACTTTAGGACCAATTATGGGTGCTCAGGTAGCACCGCCTCGCTCTCTTTCTCGCTCTAACACACACATACACGGGTGAAGAAATACAAATATACAACACACTGTTTCTAATTGAGCCATTTTGGACAGAAGTCAGAGCCACAGGTTTCTACATGACCACATCGCAGAAACATTTGCCACATTCCAGACTGGTGTTACTCACATCAGCCTCTGCTGGTGGTTCATTCAGTCACTTGTGATAAACCGTTTATCATTTCATGCAAGAGTCTGCAAGTGGGTTCGTTAATAGGCCACTTCTAGCCCAGAGCAAGTTTGTTATCAAGGGTTAGGCACAAAACCACTTATCGGGGTTAAAGAGCTACAGGTGAATATGATTTATACACTCATGTCTGCCTCCCAGAGGTCAGTTAAAATTGTCCACTCATCAACTGTGAAGCAACACTCTTCTGCCAAATGATGAGCAACACTCTCTGTAACAGCACTCGAGCGTTTCTCTCCCTCCTCAGTCTCTCAGTGTTTAGGTGTCATTACTGTAACTCATTTACTTCATCTGTTTCCAGGCCCATTACCTCCAGACAAAGAAATTGTTTCTGAATCTTGCCAAGAGTCAGACATCGACCTTCAGGAGTTCGGACAGGACCAGCCAGCCCAAACATGGAGAAAATCCCCCAGCGTTACCACTTGTTGAAATAAAAACACTGATTGCTTCCAGGTATGCTGACTGGTGTGTCTTTAAAGCAGCTGGGACGCTGCTGGACAAAAGCTGGTGAGGCTTCATGGATGAAAGTCCTCATGTCCAGATGTGACTCACAGGGCAGGTGACACCTCTGATGGTTATCATTCAGATGATCTTTCTTATAAAGGCCATGTGTAACTCACTAGTAGGAGCCTGGTCTTTTTTCTCACCTACTCTTTGTTTCCCCGACTGTCAGAAGATCCTCTGATCTGATTTCAAGGTCACAGGGATTCACTTGTGTCAGGTGTTCTTCTGCCCCTATTGTCTAAAAAGACCAGCTTTACATTTCAGGTTTTATTACAACTGACATAACTTCATTTTTCTCTGGCAACAAGCTCCGATGTGTGTGGACGCTTGCCAGACTACCTCCACCCCCCAGTGTGCACACACACATTTCAGACAAAAGGCTGCAATAACAATGTTTATGTCTCCATCAATCATCTATATTTATAAGTTTGACAATATTTATGTTATCATCATTTCATTTTTTAGTACCAGGCACTTAGTTGGCTGCTCAAATATGAATCATTCAAATTAGTCAGTTACTTGAAGAAAGCCTTGGAGGGAAAAAAAAGTTTAATCAGGATAAATTGTCGGCATGTTGCTGGATAATGGTGCAACTTTCTTGCTTTGTTGAGTCTGAGTATGTTTTACCAGAAGGTGTTTTGTAAAACTGCAGTGTCTTGTAAATCCCGTGTAGGACGGGCCCAGATGTTTGGCATGAAGGAAAGTAAAATCAAACTGAGTATTTATGTACGGCAAGAAACTCATCCATCTTTTAAAGCAAGACAACTCCTCATAAATGCAAACCAAGGATGAAAGATTAATGCCTCATGGAGTCAGTTCTCAGTGTTTCCCCTCCACTTAAACATGACACTGTTTTGAAATCTATAACGAACTTCTGGCTCAGTTCCTGTTTCTGGTTGAGGTGCCTGAAGAGAAAAGCAGGGAGCCCCAATTCTTTACAATTGAGACTCTCGTGCCTCTCATGCATGTTCAGCCCCCCACCCTCCCTTCATACTCCCTCTTTTTGGCAGTAGAGGGCCAAATAAATGCAGCCTAACAGTCACTGGGGGGTTAGAACAACCCATTTGGTTTAATGAGGTGATCCAGTGTGTTTTCTCTCCTCCTCTTGCCTTGTCTATCTTTCTCTGTGTGTCTCTTAGCCAATTACACAGAGTCCTGTCTCGCATCCTGTCCCCGTTTTTTTTCCTGCTCTCGCTCATTTTCCCTCCTTCTTTCTTAAGGCCTTGTTGACTCCTGATAGGCTTGCTGGGGATAAAACCTGGAGTTTGGGAGAGGAGAGGGACATTTGGGAGCGAGATGGCGAGAGGGACGGTGGCCACTTACCTACATGGAGTCCTTCTCCTGGCTCTGTGGAAACCATCGCTGCAAGGAGGTGGGTTCCCTTCACTGCATGTGCTCGGTGCTCAGCGGCGCAGCACCTGTGGATCAGGTGTCACATAGAGTTTATGCAGCAGTTTTGGATGCATGCACTCAGGACCTCTTTTCTGTTAACTGTTAGTTTAGTGCATTTGTGATGTGAGAGACTTTTCTGAGCTGCAGCAACATGATGAAGATAAAGAGCTTGTTGGATTCTAGTAGAAATTCGCTGCTGCAAAAAATTCCCTGCTTGGCAAGATTTTGAACTGACATTAATCTTTTCTTAAAAGTTAGCAATAGTTTCTTTCTTTTGATTCATGCAACATTATTGATCATGCATTTATGTCTAAATTAATTTTAAAAAATCTTGAAATTGTGTAAATGACTGTATGTATGAGTGAAGCTTATTTCAAGTCTTCCAACACATATCACATCACATCCAGAGTGACTGACACATTTTCAGATTCCTTGTTAAGAACAATGATCTTGCTGCATGGACAGATCACTTCATTTGTATTAAGTTCATGTATTATCTCTTGTATCCCCAAACCTAACTTTTTGCAGTGTGATCATTATAAAACTGACTTAGTACAGAAGTCTTCCTAGAGTGCACACTGTAAAATAATTGCCACAGATTCAATCTTCTCTCGTGTGATTTCACTGAGGGGAGGTGACAGTATTTTCTGCAGCATCATCGATGCTCATCACTGACCTCATTATCATTCCTGCAGTCTTACAGTTCACATCTTGTCTGAGGCAGCTGTGAAATAACGACCGAGAATCTGAATCGATTCGTAATCTCTGATCCAAAGATCAAACTCAGTCTCGCTGCTAGATTAAGAATCTGATCATGGGGAATACTGGGTGAGCTTCTGCTGGACAGTCTTCACCTCTCAGAGTGAAGAGCTTTTGTTCTTAGTCACAAACAAAACCTGACATTGTTGATATTTTTGTTGAAAGATTCGACTGACGTCACGTTCCACACATGTCTTTAAAAGATGTACAGACAACTACGAAGTTATTCCCAGATGTTTCTTCAGTATGTAAACATGTAAATTAAGAACAACAAATCATAAACGAACCATGTGCCCAGGTGTATTTCCCTGCTCTTCCTCCTCCGCAGTCGGGACACGAGTGTTATATTAAAGCTTTTAATTAGGTGCGACAGGCTGTTAAAGGCTTTAATTATAACCGTGTGCTCCAGACCTCATCCCTCCAGAGCCCGTCCAATTGTCTTGTCAGTCTGAGCTTTGTGTTGGCTGATGTAAAGACATTCCTCTCATTCTCATCCTCATCCCTGTCTCACCCCGCTGCACTCAGGAGACGTGTCATTGGTTGTTTCTGTTGTTGAGTTTCTGGATGAGTGTTTGTACTTCGATCTCTATATTTAACAATATCATTCAGTTCCAGTCGAAAGTTAACTGGAAAACTTCCAGCACAGAATATTCACTGTAACTAAAAGATATGGTCAAAGTGTTGGAAATGACAGACTGTGTGATGAAGACTATAATCTTCTGACCTTCATAACAAATTAACTTTTCATTCATTTTAAATTTCTTTTAAAATGAACATTAAAAATAGCCACAGCAACAGCAACGCTAAAACACAGTCGACAGAATAAAATGCCAACAATTTCTCAGATATTGCGACTTTACGTTTCTTTATGTTGCGACTTTACACTTCTTTGGTCCTGTTAGGTTTGGGCACAAAACACCGCTTGCTTAGAGTTTGAAAAATATCTTGTTTGGGCTTTCCTGGTTCTGCTGCTTTACAAACACGACTGGAAACTGTTTGGTTTAAAAATAGAGCTCATATACATGTAACGTGAAGGTGATATGACACATATTTGGTTTGCAGAAATGTAAAATGCCAACATTTCATTCAGACGACTGTGTTGAAGGTTAATGACTCTGTGAAGCTCGATGTGAAGAAAACTAAACAGTTTGAAAGACAAACCAGAGATTTTGACCTGATGATGGAATTACATTTCTCCAAAACCATAAATGTCTGCACAAAATGAATTGCCTGGTGATCGATCCAACAACAGTTGAGACATTTAGTCTCAACTGCTGTAAACAATGAACATCTCTCTGAAAATTGAGAAATCACACTAAAGAAATGACAGGTTTGACCTGCTGGTGATGCTAGAAAGAATGTCAGGGGATCAACAAAGCCAGTAGAGTTCTCAGAGAATCATTAATATCATGACAATCCATCTAACAGACTGGAGATATTTCAGGGCCACCTGACTGTCCGCCAAAGTGATGATAACAGTTATACTACATCACTGACAGAGTGATAAAACGAGACAAACACTTCTAATTCAATACTGAGATATTTATGTCACTGTAGGGAAACTGTGAACTCTGGACAATCTCTACACGTCAAATGAAGAAAATATAATTTGAATTCCCTTCCAAGACCAACTGCTGTTTTATTTCATGTTGTATTGAAACACTTCTCTGCTGACTTTCAGTGTGTAGTTTTACCTGTCCAATGTTTCATGTCAATAAAAATTCCTCCCAAAATAAAAAAAAAAGAAGCTGGGTTGGAGGCATTGTTTCTGTCCAGCAGAGTCCAGCAGGCAGAGCTGAATGACTGAACACTTCAGTTATTTACTGTGTGTTGTTAATGTGCTGTACATGGCATTACTGTGAGATCAGTAACTCACATTCTTTAAGAATCCCAACAGACCTCTTCTTTTCACATCTGGACTGTGAGATCTTGAAAAACCTTTCCTTTTATAGTTGTTCACTCTCTGTGTTTCTATTTTTGGCTGTTGTGATTTGTGAAACTGAACGTAGGTGCAGAAAAGTGTGAGAATTATGACCAAAGCTACATGCCTTTTGAATGAAGGGGTGCTTGTTATCAGCTGCAGAGAGACTGAAGCACGGAGCACACGGTTGATGAGCGCTACACACAAACACACACATAAACACACTGAACATATGGACACACTCACACCTTCTTTTCTCTCTGCTTGTGTGGCATCTGATTCTATTTGTTAAACGTGATCCTGTTATTGAATTACATTGTTTTTATTGAGTGCTGGCAAAGCGCAGGAAATCATGCATCATTAGCTCTAAATGATGACTCATAAATTCCACAAATTCTGTCATCTGTTCGAGTCCAAAACAATGAAAACACCTTTCAACACCAGAGCTGCAATGTATGAGAATTCAAGTTTAAAAACAATATTTTAAAAAATGACTTAAATAGAATAACAGAATGTGAAGAAATTACGTTTGACATCTTTGCACTGTGTCACAGGGACATCTACTGAAGTTAGCATGCTAACCAGCTAGCCACTACCTGTCCTGTCTTTTAATAGCACTTTGTACCTGTAGATTCTACCTGGTCCAGGTAAACTGCTTAACTTAAAATCATTACAAAAGCACAATGTCTCTGTGTGTCAGGTGTATATGTACCTGCTGGTGGAGCGGCAGGAGGAGCTGGAGCCGGTGTCGGAGCCGGCGTAGGACCTGGAGCTGGATTCGGACCAGGTGGAGCTGGAACGGGATTTGGCCCTGGAGGGGCTGGGACTGGATTTCAGCCTGGTGGAGGAGCTGGACCAGGAGCAGGTGGAGCTGGTGCTGGTCTAGGAGGCTTTGGACCAGGAGCCGGTGGAGGTGGATGTCACTCATGCTTTCTGTAAAAAAAATTTGTGTCATCACATACAGAACAGAACTTGTTTAAATGACATGAGTTACTGGAGGAGTTTCAGGTTACAACCCAGGCAAAACAGAAGTTCTGTTTTTTATGTCTTACAGATAATAAATCTCTCAAGTTGATTTTAACCACAAGAAACAAATTTGACATAAATATTTGTGCAATGTGTTGATGCTTTCGCTTCTGTACCGATCTGTCAATCAGGTTTGTTTTCATCTACGTGTGTTTTATATCTCTGTACGTGTTTTCAACTCACAATGTCCCAATTACCACATTACATAGGCGGCTATGGTGGTCAAGTACCGGGAGGATTTGGCCCAGGAGGAGTTGGACCAGGTGGAGTTGGACCAGGAGGATTCGGTCCTGGGGGATTCGGCCCTGGAGGAGTTGGACCAGGAGGAGTTGGTCCAGGTGGAGTTGGACCAGGAGGATT
>CAEMYA010000487.1:234624-281366 GCA_903131615.1 Diplodus sargus | reverse complement strand
CGGACCTGGCGGTGCAGGTGTTGGCCCCGGTGGTGCAGGATTTGGACCTGGTGGTGCAGGCGTTGGCCCCGGTGGTGCAGGATTCGGACCTGGCGGTGCAGGCGTTGGCCCCGGTGGTGCAGGATTTGGACCTGGTGGTGCAGGCGTTGGCCCTGGTGGGGCAGGATTTGGACCTGGTGGAGGTACATAATATCAATTAAATTACACTGTACTGAATGCAACAACATACATGTTACAACACGTGTATTCTACAACATTAACGTTAGTTAAACAGTGTATATTGTATTACTACTGAAAATCTGCAAATATCAATACATTTCAAAAAGACAACTCTAAGAACTACCAGGTTAATAAAACGGGCTGTTTTAGTTCTGTGATAAAGTTAGTTCTTGTCTTTTTACCCGTTTCATGTTTCAGCTCCCTTGCTGCCTCAGACCGGTACTGCTGGGGTCGGGCCCGGAGGAAAGACTTCTGGTAAAGCATCAAAACAAGTTCCAGGTAAACTGCAAAAGAAGAAAATCTCTTTGTTGCTAAAGGATGTACAACGCCGGTTCTGTTCATCGATTATAATCAACCAAAAACACAGTTTCTGTGGGTCCTAAATAATTATATGCTGTCAAACAGGAGTTGGGGTGCCTGGACTCTATCAGGGTGGATACGTACCAGGCCAAGGTAAGCTGTAACACAACAAACATGCAAAAGCACATTTTAAAACTATACAAAAATATATCATGTGAGGATTCAGCGTGTTTGGTTGTAACAATTGTGAGATTTTGTTACCGTCTCGTCAAGGTTTTGGAGGCCGTGGCGTTCTCCCTGGGGTGGCCACAGGAGCTGGAGTTGGGCCTCAGACTGGTGTGTTAATGCACTCTATGTTAACAAACCTTGAAAAATAACGTCTTGGTGGGTAAACAAGCCTAAAAATAAAACACTTTACCTTGTTCCTCACAGGAGTACTCGGCCAGGGGGGTGCTGGACAAGGAGGGACAGGCAGTAAGAGTCATAAATCCTAAACTGTGTTGAATGACGAGCAGAACTTTATACATGATAAATGTCATCCAGGCTGAAATTCGGTATATTACAAATTGGACGTCTCTGTATTGTATTTCTACCATTAGATGGTCGTGGACAGCAGCTGCCCGGCGTTTTCCGCGGTTACCCTCTCATAACACCAAAATCAGGTACACAGGAACCAGCAATGGGCCGAACCGTGCAGCTGCATGTAGAGTTACATGACGTCAGTGATGAATGTAAAGTAAAGGTAATGAATTCTGTCTTTCGCAGGGTCGGGCAAATCAAAGAAGAATCCAGCCAAGGCTGCAGCTAAATACGGTAATGACACATGTAGACACCACATATGACCTTTACATAATAATTCAAAGTGTTGCAAAAATAACTGGCATGAGGCATCAGCATCATCTAACTGTAACTCTGTAGTGACATTTTTATACGTTCACCTGTTTGTCTGCTCAACCAGGTGGAACTGGAGCTGGAGGAGGTGCTTTGGGGGTTGGAGCTGGAAGACTCCCTGGAGGAGGAGCAGGAGTCGGACCTGGATTTGGAGGTGGAGCTGGAACAGGCGGAGGACCTGGAGCTGTACCTGGATTTGGAGGTGGAGCTGGAACAGGCGGAGGACCTGGATTTGGTAAATCAGGAGTTATGCACCATGATAACATGATGAGTAGTGAGTGAATTGAACAACCTCGGTCAGGTCACAGCTGAGAGACACTCAAAATGGCCTTTTCTCTCCAGGTCAGCCAGGCGGCGCAGGCCCTGGGGCAGCTGGAGGACCAGGTGGAGGAGTTGGAGCTGGTCCTGGCACAGGAGGGGTTGGAACCGGTGGTGGCTATGGATTTGGTCCAGGTGGGACAGCTGGAGGCCTTGGAGGCGGAGGACCAGGAGGAGGAGTTGGCCTTGGCCCAGGATTGGGACCTGGTGGTGTTGGTTTTGGTCCAGGTGGTGCCGGCACTGGGCCTGGCGGAGCGGGTTATGGGCCAGGTAGAACTGGAACTGGATTGGGAGGAGCAGGAACAGGACCCGGAGGTAATCATGAGTCAGCATATTGAGGGTTTTGAAAAAAGTATCCATTGATAAACAAGGACAAATATGTAATTATCATATCGTGTTTCAGGGTATGACGCCAGCGCCAAAGCCCGTAAATATGGTAAGAATAACTGTGTAACTGTAGAATTAATGCATAATTGTATTTAACAAAGAATCAGAACACATAAAACATGACTGTTCCTTCACTCACAGGCATGTTAAGTGGAGCACTCGGAGGTACAGGCACTGGAGTCAGGCCTGGTGGTGCTGGTACAGGCTATGGACCAGGTGGAGTTGGACCAGGCGGTGCTGGTACAGGCTATGGACCAGGTGGAGTTGGACCAGGCGGTGCTGGTACAGGTTATGGACCAGGAGGAGTTGGACCAGGCGGTGCTGGTACAGGCTATGGACCAGGAGGAGTTGGACCAGGCGGTGCTGGCTATGGACCAGGAGTTGGACCGGGAGGAGTTGGGCCTGGTGGTGCTGGTACAGGCTACGGCCCAGGCGGAGTTGGACCTGGTGGTGCTGGTGCAGGCTATGGACCAGGTGGAGTTGGACCTGGTGGTGCTGGCACTGGTTACGGCCCAGGTGGAGTTGGACCTGGTGGTGCTGGTACAGGCTATGGCCCAGGTGGAGTTGGACCTGGTGGTGCTGGTACAGGCTATGGCCCAGGAAGAGGTGGACCTGGCGGAGCTGGTACAGGCTACGGCCCAGGCGGAGTTGGACCTGGTGGTGCTGGTACAGGCTACGGACCAGGAGGATTTGGACCCGGTGGTGCTGGTACAGGCTATGGACCGGGTGGAGTTGGACCTGGTGGTGCCGGCTATGGACCGGGTGGAGTTGGACCTGGTGGTGCCGGCTATGGACCAGGAGGTAGGATCATAGATGAAGATTCTCCGGTCTGACTTCACTCAGATCCATCGTTAATAACGGGTTCTAAAAATATTTTTCTGTGTCTGTATTTGCAGGTTATGCTGGAGCCAAAGCGCGAAAATATGGTGAGGGACAACTTAAAAAATAAATATTAACCGCATGTAAGAATATTATTTTCTGACAGATAAAATATATTCTGCTCTCTGCAGGTCTGCCTGGAGGTGCTGGAGGGGCCCTGGGTGCAGGAGGACTTGGTGGTGGGGCTGGGCCTGGCACTGGGCTCGGAGTCGGAGGAGGGGTCCCTGGAAGAGGTGTTGGAATAGGAACTGGTGGTGGACCTGGAGCAGGACTTGGGACTGGGGGGGGACCTGGTTCTGGTGTTGTAACAGGAGGCGGACCTGGTGGCTTTGGACCAGGTGGTGCTGGAGGTATGAACAGTAGAACAACATTCTCACAGTTCCTCAGAAAAGATGCACATCACTGATTCACAAATAACTGTAACTTACTAGTAACTAATTAGTCATATATCACCTCTTGCTGATCCTCTTTGCAGTTGCCATCGTTAATATTAAAGTATTGATTAGTGAAGATTTAACAGCATACTGCAGCTGTAACAGTCCTGTCAGAATTACAGGACTGAACGGAAAGTTGTGTCTGTTTGCTCATCAATATTATTACTGAACCAACATGTTTTCCTGTTTACATATTTGCTCTTTGGTAGGGCTTCCTGGTGGAGGTGGGACGGGACGAACAGGATATGGACCTGGAGGATATGGACCTGGTGGATATGGGCCTGGAGTTGGTTACGGACCAGGTGGAGGCTATGGTGTAGGACCAGGAACTGGATATGGAACAGGTTCAAGGAGCAATTTCAATTTCAACCAAGATACATTTTGTAAAACTCAAACTAAGCTTGCAGGAATCCCTAAATTCAACGATTTCTGTCAATAACAGGCTATGGAGCTGGATCAAAACCTGCTAAATACGGTATTAAAATATCTTTTATCACCTTATTTGGTGGATGTTTAATCCAAATTCAAGTAAAAACTAATTTGTTTTCATGTCATCCTGGCGTAGGTCCAGGTGGAGCCGGTGCTGGTGGGGTCCTTGGAGGTGGAGCAGGACGAGGTGATGAGTTGTTGATGATGATAGTAAACATTTTTCTGTTAACACTGATTCTTTCTTCTATTTTTCTGGTATTTTTTGCTGATGATATTCTCTCCAAACCCTCCTGTATGGGTTTACTATACATTTGTTATCTTGTGTCGTTTTGCAGGTGGTTATGGACCAGGAGGCTTTGGACCGGGCACTGGAGGTCTAGGTTGGTCTCCAGTAGAGTTTTAGTGTAGTGTAATGTAGCAGTTCTAAATCATCATTTTAGGTATGAACTCTTTATTGACCTCTATTGTTTATCTGCACCAATTACAGCAACAAGTCTCATTCACCAAAGTGAAAATATGGTTGGAATTTTTAAGATAATATGCTATTATATGTCTTCTTGTCTACCACATTAATGAAGATGTGGTATAAAATAATTTTGCTGTCCCTATTTTTTACCTATTTTTTACAATCTGTTGACCATTACTGTCGAGTCCTGTTTCGACGTCACAGAACAGGCTGGAAAATGAAACTAGATATTCAGAAATCTAAGTCAGGAAACGCTATTTGGTCAGATACTCTACTCGCCATCGTTAACTGTTACTCTTATCTGTACAAATGTTCAATTGTTTTTACTCACACCACATCATCTTATTTGTTGTCATCTTCAGGCTACGGTACAGCTGGATCTAAAGCTGCCAAGTACGGTAAGTGTAACATGATGTGTTTATCATGCAGTTAATTGAACTGAGGAAAAGAGCTGTCTATATGTAAATCCTTTAAACTGACCAGAGAACCTCTTTTATAAACCGTAGGGAAACCTGGTGGAGTTCTGCCCGGGGTAGGAACAGGAACTGGCACTGCTGGAACTGGTGCAGGAACTGGCACTGCTGGAACTGCTGGAACTGGTACAGGAACTGGCACTGCAGGACCTGGTACTGCTGGAACTGGCACAGGGACTGGCACAGCTGGACCTGGTACAGGAACTGGCACAGCTGGACCTGGTACAGGAACTGGCACAGCTGGACCTGGTACAGGAACTGGCACTGGTGATTCAGTGAATGGCACCAGCACAACAGCTGGACCCAGTGGTAAGCTTCTGTTTCCAGGGTTAAAAACACACATTTTGGTTACGATTAATTATGAATTACTAATCAGATCATCCATGTGTCATGATCTGTGTTGTGCTGGATCAGGGGGAGGACTTGGAGCCACAGGAGGTACACCATCTCCATCTGAAGGTATCTGTACACTGTTAGCTCAAAGATGATGATGGCAAAAACATATCTTTAATCACATATTACCACAACAATACATATACGATAAATATAGTTCTAATATAAAATATGCCTAACAAGGATAGAAAAGACAGTGATGATATCCAAAATAAAGGATTAGGAAAGAGAAAACTAGTTTTTCGGAAAAGAACCATTCGTTTTTTCAGGATTGCAGATGTTTTTGTCTCACCTTCTATTCATTTTTAACTTGATAGAACTGTTTACTGTGTTTTTTTAACTTCCAATGTGATCATCGTATCTGATTATTTAACATAGAATACTATTTTATTCCCTATTTTCAGTCCTTTTATATTTTGCCCTTATTCCAGGTGATGGCACTGTGATAGAGGGGTCTGGAAGTTCTGGAGGAGAAGGTGTGTTTAAACTTGCTGGATTCTTGAGAAACTGTCTTTTCTTACCTTGAATCAGCACAGATGTTGTGCATAGATGAAAACAATTATCACAAACAACACAAGCACTAAAACACAGATCCAATGATGCAACAATCTGAAAGTCACAGAAGATGGTCCACGTGGTGAACACCTGTGAACACAAAGGAACAAAACACTAAAATGTTAAAATACGATTTCCTGGAAAATATAAAACTAATTGTTCTGAGTAACGTAAACATATTTATTCAATATTGCATTGTATATCCTGTCGAGTCCACAAGTAAAAAGGCTATCACACCCATATGAAACAGGAGGTACAGGTGTAGCTGGCAGACCAGTGGGTGCAGGAGGTGATGGAGACGCCCTGGGTGGAACAGGAATCCCCATCATTGGAGCAAAACCAGGTATTTTGTTCATCTATGCAACAATTTCAAAAGACCTATGAATGCCAGCGAGGGTCTTGATAAATGATAAAATGAACAAATTAATTCAGGGGTGTTTTTATTGTATAATTAGCTAAACTTTGCTGTCTTAAACTACTACATTTAGATTTCTAACTGTCTCAGCTGTGTTGTCTTCCCGCTTTCATGTTTTTGTTTTTTTATTACCTTTAATAAACAGGACTCGGTGGGAGAGACGTTCCAGGTAACCAGAGCCTCTGCATGTTTGTCTACCATCACTGCATGTTCATTCATTTCAATCAGAGTCCATCTGTGGTTATGTCGGTGCTAAGGAGTAAGTGTAGGTAGATGTTCTGGTTCTGTATCAGTCTTTCTTTGCTTGACTGTTAATCCCACATAGCATTGTGCATATTTCATGTAGTTTGGTGGAAGGCCATGGTGTTTCGATTTTGGTGTAGACACTGACATCTAGTGGCCAGTTATAAACCACTTTTCACCTGAACATCGAGATGCAGAGGAAAACATTTTCTCATCCAGCATCCAGGAATCTTTCAATTTAGTTTATTTATTTGTATTTATTGTTTTTGAATCTGCATTTCTTCAGCAACTTTCCTCTCAACAAAATGTACCACTGGAAAATGTATTAACTGTTTTTTGATATGCCTCACTGTTAAGCAGTTGCTGGTAATATTTTCAACATGAGTAAATAATTTAAACATACAAAGCATTTGTATTGTGTGATCACTGATCCTTAGGTTTTAATCCAGTTGCCTCAGACAACACCTGAGCAATTTTTCCTCAACGTGAAGCGATTAAATATTTACACAGTGTTCTCAAAAACACTCAATGTCCTGACGGGGATATGCGTAAATTTCCAAATTAAAAAAATTGAAAAGGCATGATATCTGACATGGCTTTAATTCTGATGGTATTACTGAACTGTTTTCCTGATTGGTCCAAGTATGCTTGTGCATGTGACATCTACAAGGGATCAACGAAATGTGTTAAAAATTAACAAGACTATGATCTCATGTTCTAGGTTCCACGGGAGCTGCCCCTGGTAAGTTGAGATGTTACTGTTACTGTTGTCACTGAGGTTAAAGGAAGTTGCTCTACAGTAAAGTGCTTTGGACCTTTAAATAGATTGACCCTAATCTAAAAGTAACATCTACTTAATATGATAGAGTTGCATTACACTTTATCACAAATGCCTTTAATGTTTTTGTTTTTCCATCTTTACAGTTGGAGGCGGTTCGGTTCAACCAACTGGTACGTACACGGTCCTCTGTAAAGTGCTTGTATGCATGTTGTTTAATGATTTCTCCAAACAGTATTTCTACTCTTGTTTTAAACTGATGCAACAGGTGTTGGTACATCATATATAGTAGGGTATATTTCCTGACTTTTCTTCAATTTCACAACATAATTTTGCAGGTTCTGATGGTGATCTCTCAAGTGGGACACTGCCTGGAGCCAAGCCCATCAAACCCCCTGGTGAATAACCTAAAATCTAATTGATTTCTAGTAAAATTGCTTAATTTTAGTGTTTTGCTATAACCAAATTACAAACTATCGAAGGGAAAACACAAGTAGCACATTGAATGGCCTCCAATGACTGACAATTATGAGCCATTTATCAAAGTATGAATGTGAAATTGAGCTTAATTTGGACCTTTAATTCTAAGATAAACAACAGTTCTCGTTTCCTTCCTGTCTGCAGGTGTCCCCAGAGGTGACACGCCAGGTGAAGGAGATGGAGAGGGAGGCCCTGATGGTGAGAGAGGTGTCACAGGCACAGGTGGAGGACCAGGAGGAGTAGGAGGGAGCCCGACCAGTGCAGAAGGAGCAGGGGGTGTTTCAGGTGGCATAGCAGGAGGAGGAAGAGGAGACGGCCCGACCGGAACTGGAGTTGGCCCAGGAGGTCCAGCTAGTGGAGTAGGAGGAATACCACAACCGCCCAAAGGTGCCATTATTAAAATCTGAGTATACACAAAACAACTTGTAACAATGAAGGATCATCTCTATTTACTGAGGAACATTATCTATTGTATCTGTTCATTTTTTTTTAATGCAGAAACTGATGGGACTGTAGCAGGAGGTGTAGGTGTTGGACCTGGTGGAGTCGGTGGGGTGGCAGGAGGAGGCACTGGGGCAGTTGGAGGAGGTCAAGGAGGAGTTGGAGGCGGTCCTGGGGCAACTGGAGGAGGTCAAGGAGGAGTTGGAGGCGGTCCTGGGGCAGCTGGAGGAGGTCAAGGAGGAGTTGGAGGCGGTCCTGGGGCAACTGGAGGAGGTCCTGGTGGAGCAGGTTTGGTTCCTGGGGCTGGTGGACCTGGTGGAGTAGGAGCACGACCTTATAAACCTGGAAAAAGTGAGTTGCTATCATGTTTGGGTATTCATTCTAAACCTGCATGCTTATAATAATGACACTAAGACTTCTTATCATCCGTCGCAGGCTACGGTGCTGGAGGAGCTGGAGTTTTACCAGGTGGCGGTATGCTCCACTTTCCGTACAATCAGAAAGATGACTGAAACGTACAAAAGAGTATATATACTATTTGTTTTTAAATATTTCTTTTGTTTAAATTCGATGTCAGGCATTCGTTACCCGACTGGAGCTGGAGTGGGACAGGGAGCAGGAAAACAGGGCAAAGGTTCTAAAAACTGTTAACGATATTCTGTTCTGATATATTTTGGATCAAGCAATGAAAAAATACACATAATACTACATAATGCATCTAATGTTTTTGTCATTCTATCAGTATATGGGACTCGTGGAGCAGGAGGCCAGGGTGGGTTTGGACCTGGTGGCTATGGAGTTGGTCCTGGTGGCTTTGGTGCTGGTCCAGGAGGTTATGGTGCAGGACCAGGAGGTTACGGGACTGGCCCAGGTGGATACGGAGCTGGACCTGGAGGCTATGGAGGCGGCAGAGGTGTTGGGGGTGGTCCTGGGGGTGCCGGGACCCTCGGAGTTGGAGGGGTTGGACCTGGAGGTGTGGGAGGAGGAGTCGGAGCGGGCCTTGGTGGAGTTGGTGGGGGATATGGTGGTGGTGTTGGCCCTGGTGGTGAGTTCAACTGAATATAATTTAATAATTAAGTTTATTTGATGAAAATAACATATCAAATCCTAAAAGGATGTAATTTAAATAGTGGTTTATTCCATTTGTTCTGTTCTACAGGTTCAAGATTTGGCACAGGTCCAGGACTGGGTACCGGAAAACCATCAAAAAGTAGGATAAGAACTGACCGATATACAAAGTAACCATATAGGCACAAGGACCTACACAGAAAACTGACACTGAATCAATATTTGTTTTTAGGATATGGAGTCGGAGCTGGTGGTACCGGAGTAGGACCTGGTGGATATGGGACTGGACCAGGTGGATATGGGCCCAGTGGTGCAGGAACAGGGCTGGGTGGTGCCGGAACAAGGCCAGGAGGTTTCGGACCGGGTGGTGCTGGTACAGGAACAGGTGGTTTTGGACCAGGAGGTGCTGGCACAGGAACCGGAGGATTTGGACCAGGTGGTGCTGGCACAGGACCGGGTGGTTTTGGACCAGGTGGTGCCGGCACAGGTCCGGGTGGTTTCGGACCAGGTGGTGCTGGCACAGGACCAGGTGGCTTCGGACCAGGCGGCACTGGCACAGGACCAGGTGGATTCGGACCAGGCGGCGTTGGCACAGGACCAGGTGGATTCGGACCAGGTGGTGCTGGCACAGGACCAGGTGGATTCGGACCAGGCGGCGTTGGCACAGGACCAGGTGGATTCGGACCAGGAGGCGCTGGCACAGGACCCGGCAGCTACAGACCTGGTGTTTATCCTGCCGGAGGTCAAGGACTGGGGAAAAGAAAGCCAGCAAAATCAGGTCTAATGTTCATGTATTTTAACACGAGCAACATATTTAATAATTATTATGTTTTATGATAATTCGAGCTGTTGACTCTTCTGACAGGCTATGGATCATCCTCGCTGGGTGGAGCTGGCTACGGCCAAGGTGAGAAATTCCTTAAATCTATTACTTTAAGCCCTTTGAGATGTGCAGATTGATTGTCTTTGCGTTTAGCACAGTTCCTGCAAGCAGCTGCATACATGTTGAACAAACCAGATAAAGTTTATTTAAAAGCAATGCTGTGTTCTAGGTGCAGGGGTTGGACCTGGTGGAGCAGGTACTGGACCTGGCAGATATGGGCCTGGGGGTGTTGGACCAGGTGGAACTGGCACAGGAACAGGAGGCTTCGGACCAGGTGGTGCTGGCACAGGAACAGGCTTTGGACCAGGTGGGGCTGGCACAGGAACAGGTTTCGGACCAGGTGGTGCTGGAACAGGAACGGGAGGCTTTGGACCAGGTGGTGCTGGCACAGGAACAGGAGGCTTCAGACCAGGTGGTGCTGGAACAGGAACAGGAGGCTTCGGACCAGGTGGTACTGGCACAGGAACAGGTTTTGGACCAGGTGGTGCTGGCACAGGAACAGGTTTTGGACCAGGTGGTGCTGGCACAGGAACAGGAGGCTTCGGACCAGGTGGTGCTGGCACAGGAACAGGCTTCGGGCCAGGTGGAGCTGGCACAGAAACAGGCTTTGGGCCAGGTGGAGCTGGCACAGGAACGGGTTTCGGACCAGGTGGTGCTGGCACTGGAACAGGTGGTGTCAGGCCAGGAGGCCAAGGAATAGGAAAAAGGAAACCGTATAAATCTGGTTAGTAATGATCATACAGACAAAACTATACGGCAGGTGATTGAATATCACTTGTTCTGATATAAAACACCTGTTTGGTGCAGAGCTCTGTTTGACTCTCTCTCATCCCTTTCTTTCAGGTTACGGAGGAACCAGGTATGGATCAGGTAAGGTTTGGATTAGAGTTAGGGATGTTGATAAGTTTTTACTGTTATATATGTATCATATATATTTGTATTTGTTGCCCAGCAGGAGTATTAGGAGGAGGCACAGGTGGTCCTGGTGGAGCTGGAGCTGGAACTGGAGCTGGACCTGGTGGTTTTGGCCCAGGAGGAGCTGGAACTGGCGGTTTTGGCCCAGGAGGTGCTGGAGCTGGTGGTTTTGGCCCAGGAGGTGCTGGACCTGGTGGTTATGGACCAGGAGGTGCTGGACCTGGTGGTTATGGACCAGGAGGTGCTGGTACAGGCGGTTTTGGCCCAGGAGGTGCTGGAACTGGTGGTTTTGGCCCAGGGGGTGCTGGAACTGGCGGTTTTGGCCCAGGAGGTGCTGGAACTGGCGGATATGGCCCAGGAGGTGCTGGAACTGGTGGCTATGGGCCAGGAGGTGCTGGAACTGGGCCAGGGGGCTTTAGACCTGGTGGTGCAGGTGGATATGGACCTGGTGGCAGGAAACCTCCTAAATCAGGTTACGGCTCGTCGTTGGGTGGAACTGGCTTTAGACCAGGTAAAATTCTCTACTGACACACACTTTATTTAAAGGTTCTGATAAATAGTGAAGTACATATTATATTACATATAAGCATATTTCAAGCAAATGTTGCCAACAATTAACTTACTGAGATACTTATCCATTATTTTACTGGCCATTTGTGTGTAGTTTGTCTAATTTACTTCAACCACACCTGTGTCCATCAGGTGGTGGAGCAGGAGTGCTTCCTGGTGGAGGAACAGGAGGTGTTATTGGAGGCCCAGGTGAGTGTCATGTTTAGAATATAAGATTACTAATGAAGAGTTATATTAGGTGTGGCAGAGTACATACAATCCCAAGAGCCAGGTGTTGTCGTTGCAACTGCTGAGGATTTTAAATGCTTGACTGACATCTCACATGTACACTCACCTGTCCAGGTAGTGCAGCAGGAGGTGCTGCAGGAACAGGCCTGGGAGTAGGAGGTGGAGCTGGTGGCTTACCAGGTCAGTTTCAGTCAAACACTGATAGAAACAAAACAAAAATTTAGATTTGAAAAACAAATGCATTCATTAAATTCAGACCACTTCACAGTAAATACCTCACCTGCCTGCTGGTGCGCTCAGTCTGATCAGAGAAGTGTGTTGATGAAGTGATGCTGTAATGTGTCCATTGTTCCGGCAGGTGGTGCTGGTGCTGGCTTTGGTGGAGTTGGCACAGGTGAGACATTCATTCTGAACACCAATCTTCTCCTCTTTTTGACACTCAGCATACTCTTGTTGCAAACATTTTAAATGATGAGCAATAAACTAGAAAAAAGTGATACACCTGATAAATAACTACCCAAAAAATGGATCCGCACACATTGTTACATGAAAACAAAGCAGGAAGTGGAAAAAAAAAAAAGCTTTTATCCTGATTGTCAGGCCTTGCCAAGTGAATATTTGTTTTGGCATATTTTCACTCATGTCACGGCTGAGATAACAAATTGGGTAAATGAGACCATTGTAAAGATTATCTATTGTTTATCCTGACTGTCTTTCCTGTTATTGTTCTCTAGGATATACAGGGGCTGGACAGAAATGTAAGGAAACACACTGTGTCCTCTGGCATGAGCATGCGCTCATTACTTTCATTTTATTAACACACATATTTCCAGCATATAACATCAATAAACTACACAAACACAGAATGATAATTTGTATATTTGTTTTGGAAAAAGTTGCGAATGTTTATTATAATTTCTACAGCTTGGTATTCTCTGTACATATCTGTGAATTAACTTTCCTTTTTATTTTCATGTCATTCAGCCAAAGCACAGAAGGCAGCCAAATACGCAGCGTTGCAGGCCATTCTGGGATCTGGAGGCTACAGAGGTAAAAGATCACACACAACGTATAACTTTACAGTACGACATGTCTCTACACTGTAAACCCTGTCCTGGAAGTTTGGGAAATCCAGTAGAGTCAACTTAAAATTTAAGACCCATTCCAGAGCTCTTAATCATTCTTTAAATTTCAAGTGTTGTAACTTTTAATAAGTTGAATGAATGTTCTGCTGCATTAATAAAACTTATCAGTTTCCAAAGACAAACAGGTGGATATCAGCACACAACAAGTTGTACTCTTTAAATAATAAAAAGCTCCACAAAGTCTCATTTCTTCTATTCTGAAGAAAAAGACACAATGGAAATGTTGTGTCATTTACGCACTTCTTCTCTGAATTAACTCTGGGACAAAAACACGTTTTAAAGAACTGGCATATCTAAGAAGTGTTGCACAGTCTCACGACAACAAAAAGAGGAACATGTGGCTCGGTGGTGAATGATACAAGATGACTTGACATGTTTAGCCAAGTTGCTTTTGTTGTATGTAAAGTGAATAATAACTGTCTCTGCTCTGGCACTCAGGCGTTGGCTGTCAGGGTAAATACTGTGGCCGGAGGAGGAAGTGAGAGACCATCAGACAGGAAGTGACCTCATTCAAACAACAGTGGTGCTATTGCATGATCAAAAAATGTAAATGTCTAAATGTCTATGTCAAACCTGCCATAGAAGCTAAAGCTTCAACACATTCCACATGTTACACTTTCATTTTGTAAGATTTTATATGAGTGTCTCTTTAAAAAAGAGCAATGGTTCTCAACCTGCTCGTGATGATTCCTTAGAACAAGGCAAAGTTCTAATAGTATTTTTTTCACCTGATGAATCACCTTGTGACACTCTGGGATCCTGACTACCAGGCTGAGAACCACTGAAATAAAGGATCAACATTTCTTCTTGAAGGGGCTCTGTGGAGCTTCTGTGTTGTGATGGAGGCCGGTCATCAGTGAACGTTAGCAGACTCCACTTTTGAACCAACACTAGCTTTATGCACGTTGCTCACTCAACGTGCATAAAGTTACATCTTTAGGACAGCCGACAACCGACAGAGACGGCTAACGTCTAGTTTTTTCATGTCGTGTTACAATCTGCTCACATATGGCCAATACAAAAGTAATTAATACATGTTAATTGCTACCGATTGTTACACAGAGCCCCTTTAAGCTGTACTATAATACTCTTTTTTTTTTTTTTTTTTACATCATTTGTGTTCCTGTGAAAGTATCACCATGAATCCTCTGGGTGAAGATTGATACCAAGGACACCCTCAGGGCAGCTCCTTCAGACCTGTCTGCATGCTGACACAATGTTTTCTTTTAGGCCACATCCAGTTTGACTGGAGTTTTCTTTGGTCTGCAGAGTGTGTTGTTGTATTAATTCACTGTTTTTAGCTTTTACATCAGTGCAAACACTTGGACCATCTGTCCAGCGTTGTGTACAGGCAAAGAAATAGACAGCTGCTATTTTGGAGGACTTGACTTCTGTGATGACTGGTCTTTATCTGATCTTTGAAGAGGCGGTCTGTGTTCATCCTGACTGTGCTCTGGCCTCAGCAGTTCCAACAAGTGGAGGCTGACGGTCCTCAGCTGTTAACACACTAAACGCTGCGGTCACAACATTACAGGCGCTGTTTTATAGCTACATGACACAAACTGGTTTGAATGTAAACTTTTGGTAAACATGCATTATTACGATATTATGGTGTGGCTAAGATTTGGCTTTTACATTCGCTGTTGAGGAAAGCATTTAAACTAACTGTGAGGTAATAACATAATAGTGCTTTTAAAAGACATCTGAGGATTATTGATTACTGTGTTTTTTTTATGTACCTCTTTTGACACTGTTGGGAAATTGTTCACGTTTGCTAGTCTTTTTAAATTATGCTGACAAAAAGCAGAACAAGCTAAGTGCTTTATCTATTTATCCTCAGTCTCTGTGCATTCACACAGTATTAAATATTTGAGTTATTTTGTGTGAGTTTTAACGGTTTTTAAACTTTTGTACTACTATGATAAAGATACAAGCTTTGTTTTCTATATTGTCCTTGAATGTGTGCTGAATCACGATGTAGTCAGTGATGTCATTTGAATATAAAGTGTAATTGAGACTCATCTTGCATCTGAGCTAACGCCTGTGTCTCTATCGTGTAGCTCAACATGTGTTTTGAACATCTGTGTTCTTTATGTGGCCTACGAAGGCAACGATGCACTTTTGTACACTTTCAGATAACGCTCTCTGAAATAAAGAAGGGACCAATGACAATGTGTGGGTCAGGTTATTGGTATTTTAAAGGAGATAGAATAATTGACTTAGTGAACTTGCATAAACCGTGAAACTGTGAGGTTAGTAAAGGAAGCTAAGCATTCAGAGTCAGATCTTGGTTTTTACGTGTTAATCGCTTGTGGCTTTCTTAAACCACAGGTTAGGCTGAAATGTGAAAAAGGAAACGACAAACTCCTGCCTGGGCAGAATAAATAAGTCAGACCACCTTTGCCATCATGGTGACTCAGAACGAGAGTACGCAAATCCTGACCAAGTACACCTACACCGTATTATGCAGCATAGTTTAAAATTATACAGAGTATGCTTATAAATAAAAAAATATGATAATGTGCAGCGCAGCAGAGGTGCAAGTCTTAAAGATAGTGAGCACAAACAAAACAACAAGGATGGAAACTAAACCAAAGATGTCGTAGAAAAGAGGAACTGAATTCATCCTCACTGTGACACAAACACACACAATATACCACAAGCTGTCACAGCCGACTGTAACTGCTGCACAGACTGTTTCCTTCATACTTTTCATATTGTGCTTATCTTAGCGTATTCATATGTACCTCTCAGTTAACTATATATCTCTATACAAATGTAAACACTGCTTTTTTTTTGCACTTCTGGTTAGAAGCTAAACTGCATGTTGTTGCCTCATTACTTCAAGTCAAATCTAATTTAATCACATCTGACAAATGACTTAGTTTTATCACTTTGTCACTTTGATTATAGTAGCACCTCCTCCACACATATAAATTCACACCTGTTTCTGTCTTTCAGTTTGCAGGACCTGCACTGCGGACACCAGCGCGGCACACCACTGTTATAAAGTAAAGTCTGCAGCTACAAACTCAGTGGCTGGATAGTAGAAATGTACTTTGAAACATATAACATAGTGAGTGAGCACTAATCGAAGCGTATCTAAACTTCATACTTTTCTTCTCCTAAATCTGAGCTGTTTCCCATTCCTCTGGTCAAACTGAGTTCTCCCTCTTTGTTTGTTGTCTGCGATGAATAGAGGGCTTTGCAGCAGGCTCAGGACAGTGCAGTAATTGGGGCATTCATAAAGAGATTATGCCTGCGCTGATGGGAACAGAGCTACGTTCAAAACTCTCTCTCACACCAAACACATGTATCTTAACTCACTCCACATTTTAGACTCTGTGAGATTAACTCTCCAACACTGTGTGGACTCTGCAGATGAGTGTAATTGTATCTCGCAGAGGTCTACATACTGAAAGTAACAGGAGAGGGACGGTGGAGCAGAACTTCTATACTGGGATTGGTCTGTTTCTCTGCAGCCGGCAGAGGGAGACTGGCCATCTGGGGTCCGCGGGTCAGTTTTTCTCACACAGCTTCGCTGCACATTAGAGGGAACTCATGCACAGGAAGCCTCCGAGTGCATGGAGGGAGAGAGAGAGAGAGAGAGAGAGAGAGAAAAACGACAACGCCTGCTAACAGTCACAGCAGATTACATACAGGCTCCGCTCATGAACGCATGCAGATAGGAAGCTTCTTTTTTTAACTGGCTGGATTGTGAACTGAGGGGGCACAATGTCACGACGGGACCAGAGGTTTCGTAGAGGAATGAAGGGACGGTAAGAGCAGCTTGTTATTAATTGTTAAAATGTGTACGTCTATGGAAGAGTGAACGAAAGTGAGGGAAAGAGAAATTGCAGTCAATGTCTGTAATACTTCCTCAAACAGTACGGCCGCGTCAAACAGATTTTCAGACTTCAGTAGTTCTTTCCACTATCACAGCGTCTGCGAGTATGTGAATGAGTAGAATATGAAACCGTAACAATAACAGTAGTATAAAGTTATAGTCTTGCACAGTTTCCAAGCAGTCCACATTACGATCCATACCTCTAATCCAAGATCTCTGTTTTTTGTTTTTTGGATGCTCATCTGTTTTACCTCAACAACAATTACTTTTCCTCAGTTCTACATCAAAACATATACACAGAACAACCACCAGTGAGACAATTCCCCTGCAACACCAAGTACAGTATAATCAGATCAAAAATAATTGTTTCCTTTGAAGAAGTGCTGCTGTTTAAAGGAAATCCAGCTGGCTGACACGGACCAAACAGAGAGGAAACCATGGCAGGAGAATACGTCACCAGATTGTTGACATTTGACCCAGAGTTAACGTCCTGACATTATAACACGTTTGTTTTATGTATAGCAGGTGCTGGCGTGTCCGCTGCGCCACTTATAGAAACACAGGAACAGATCTCAGAACAGAGAGGGGATTTATAAATGGCTGAGATGCAGCACGAGCTGGATGAGGGGAATACCTTCAGCTGAGGAGATGGTAGGAGCAGTAGGAAACAGTCAGAGGATGTATTCTCCGGACATACGTCTGGGCTCGTTCCAGGGTTTTCTCCCGACCAGATGTTCAGGTGGAAGTGCAGATGTGGAGTTGGTTCCACATCCTTTGCCAGCAGCACAATAACACAGAGAGGAGGTCTGAAATAAACCAGCAGCTGGTTGTTAGTTTATTACTTAATTATTTCCTCAGTAAGGAATGGAAACGCAGGTCTTATAGATCTCTTGCAGCACATCCCATAATGTGTTCGTCCTCAGTCAAGTCCGACTTAAAGGCAGGTTGTTAAGAGCTCGCCATCTTTACGCATTTTTAAAAGAAATTTGCCACATATTTAATTCACAAAGTCTAATGTTTCCTTATACATGTGAATATGTATTATTGTATTATTTTTTATGTTTGTATTCAGTATAAAGAGAGGAAAGAGAACAACTTGGCGTAGTTGTCACACTGATGCAATCTCTGACAAGCACATAACAAAAACCCCCACAGCAACGACTGATACCAAAAATACCAACAAGTCGGATGAAGCTTGTTACCACTTAAACCTGAATCAGAAGATTTAAGACTGCACTGCCGAAACAATAACTTCCTGAAGCAATCAAGAACAGCTTTTAACAAACTAAAATGACTGATAAACCTGACATGCTGTCATTAGTTGAGTCCTTCCCTCCCCAGCTGCTTCATTTTTAATAGTAAGGCAACCTTTTCATTCCCTATTGTAAGAACAGCATGACATTTACAGTTGAGGGGAAACATGGAGCTGTACTCTTTCCAGGAAGTCAACTCCCACTCCGATTGTAGTGCCGGGCAGATAAGGAAGCAGGTTTTTGTTGAAAATTCTGTTTAAGCCAGGATGCAACAGAAAGTATCTTTAAAGTACAGAAAGGGAACACTGCATTTAAGGAACGGTGTTTTTTCACGTAGCTTTTACTGTCATATTTGCACTTTCATTCTCTTTTGCAATCTTTGAGTGGGCGTGACTGGAAGCTGAAGTTCCAGTGTTTTTGTGAAGACATGTGACTGACCCTATATGAGAAGTCCTTTTGTCTGAAGCAATATTAGCTTGAATGTGCTCTTAGTCACGGTGAAATCAGCAGATCAAGATCTATAATGCATCATTTCAACAGCGCCGCTGCAGTGAAGATAACTGTATTTCCTAAAACAGCAACAGCTCGGTTTCTCAGTCTCGACTTTATGTCTAAAATTATCACACAAGTCAGACGCATCGAGTGGATGGGAGTTACGTAGCAGTGACAGAGAAAACTACAGTGTGGTAGAAGAACAGCCTAAACTAAAGACGATATTTTATGGTCCAACTGACCTGGAAGTGTTCTACCTGATCCCATGCGTGACGATTCAGCAGGTCGACTTTCCTCACAAGTCTCAAGTTATCCATCACTGATTAGGCTCACGTTACTTCCCTCGAGCACACCTCCGAAGTATCTCTCGTCTTACAGCCTAAATCTGACCCTAATTCTGCATCTTCTCCTGCCATCTCATCCCTCTCGTCACTTGCTCCCCTTTTTTTTTCAGGTGTTGTGAATGTGGTTGCATCCTGTCTCACTGGTACTATGAGCGAGAGGCCCAGCTCTACTGTAAGAAGCACTACTGGAACCGTTATGGAGAACACTGCCACGGCTGCAAGGAGACCATCGCAACAGGACTCATTATGGTAACCTGATAATCACTAAAATAAAAGATACAATATCTCCAAGTATGATACCTAAAATAACGGCAATACAATATGGTTTTTCGTTTCGTTTTCATGTCCGCTTGTCCATGCGGGTCGCGGGATGTTGCCGCTTTTTTCCCCCTGAGGGGTTGCGGGGCTTACTGGGGCCAAATCCAGTTTCACACAATGGGCGTAGGCCAGGGCTCACCCTGAATGAGTCGCCAGCTCATTGCAGGACCCTTACTGATGGCAGTGGCTGCCTCACAAGGTGCCAACTGCACATCAGGAGCAACTTTGGGGTTCAGTATCTTGCTCAAGGATACTTCGACATGTGGTCAGTCCCGCCCTGGGGAGCTGGGATTCGAATCACTGGTCCACCAGCTCTACCCACTGAGCCACAACCTTACAATATGGTTAATAATAATAATAATTCAGTCGATAAGACTTCGGAATTCTACCCATGAAAGAATCACCTGTTTCTTGTAATAATTAACATGCTATAAAACCAAAAACAAGGGGTCAAAGTTTTGTACCAAAGAGTATTCAAACACAAACCCATTGTGTTTAATTTCAATAACACAAGGATATACGTTCACTTATAGCACAGTGAAACAGTCCCTTAACAAACTCTTCTGGACTTCCACTGCGGTTCTAGACGCCATGACGGGAAAGACTTATTTTCCAGTTCTCCCCTTCTGATCTCATTTTGTTATGCTGACTATTGTTTCAGTATAATGAGTCACAACGTTGCAATCAACAAACGGTCCTGAGCCAAAAATCACCTCCGCACATAATCCTCCTTTTCTGTTTCCGTGCTCTCTCAGTCCAAAACATTCTGAACTCAGCCAGCAAGAAATTGATTGATAGATGGTGTGATAGTTTAAAAATAGCTGCCTTATTGATCATTCAAAGCCATTGTCGTTTGTTCAAAGTGACTAGTGGCAATACAAATTAAAAAAATGTGCATTAAATAAAAGTCTCAAACAGAACTATGGCAATAAACTTTACAGGATCAAATATCATAACAAGAAATACTGAATGTCAGAATGCCACAGCAACTACTCATACATTCAAAGCCTTCCTGCCTCTTGGTTTCGTACTGGAACAAAAGTAAACGCTTCTTTCAACTCTCATGCTGGAGGATATCCTCTGAAAACATCCTGACACTACAAGTCCTTGATGCAGGAATGCACATAAAGATGGAATTCCAAGCGACCCCTAACGTTTGACCCCACCAAATGTCATCCTGTCAAAACCAATATTGTTCCCTTGGCCTCTGCATTGTGTTTCATACGAACAGGTTGCTGGAGAGCAGAAGTACCACCCTGAATGCTTCACTTGTGTGAGCTGTGAAATGTTCATTGGTGACGGAGACACGTACACGCTCGTCGAACGCTCCAAACTCTACTGGTAAGTTACAAGCTGAAAGTTGGTGAAATAACAAAAGAATCGTTTCTGATTAAATAGGTTTTTGATTCTGATCCGTGTCCTTTCTTCTACCTCTTGATTTTGTCAACTCAGTGGGCACTGTTTCAGTCAGGGTCCAGTGTCCACTGTCGGGTCATCTTCTCCACTCACCAAGAGTACCCACATGGTGGCGCT
Source organism: Diplodus sargus (assembly GCA_903131615.1). NCBI lineage: Eukaryota > Metazoa > Chordata > Actinopteri > Spariformes > Sparidae > Diplodus > Diplodus sargus. The sequence continues at coordinate 260,669 of CAEMYA010000487.1, read as the reverse complement.
GGTGTCTTTCCCTCCACGTGCAGGTCGCCAACGAGGACTTACTGTAGCCACTGATGTCTGTAAAGAGAAAGGCCCTCTTGTCACTGTCACGGGGTGAGTCTCTGAATTTAACACAAGTGTATTTCATCAGCCAAAAAAACTCAAAATCAGATCGCCCTCAGCTTGTTTTCTGTCTTACCCCTCTTGACTGCAGCATCCACTCTGTAATTCTCCTTCAGGTTAGACTCAGCTGTCCTCAGTCCTGACCTGCTCCCCTCCATTCACACTGGTGACCGAGTACTGGAGGTCAACGGCATCCCTGTTCACAACATTTCCGCAGACGAGGTAGGCCTTAAGCTACTAAACCTTCAATAAGATCACAACTACTACTAAACATGATATAGATACACCTCCTGGCATCCACATAAACAATTAACGTACAATACAAGTAAGACAGGGAAACAAATCGTCACCATATTTCAACATCATAACTTTTCCTCTAGATAAACTTTGTGATCCAGGACACAAGCAAGCCGCTGCAGCTGACCATCGAACACAATCCGCAGGCTCCTGATGACCCCCTTCGCTCAAACAGTCCCCAGGACGACATCAGCTGTCCTGACCCCTGCATCCACACCAAGCTCGCTTCAACCCACAAACTCCCAAGTCTGGAGGAAGAGCCGAGTCCAGAGGAGGAGACAGGTGAACCAATCAGGATGAGCCTGTCACCGCCTCAGCAGCAAGGAACCCTGGGAATGCGATCCAGAAACATTCTGTAAGTGCTGACTCTCGTATAACTTTCATTATTTGGTCCACTCTCTTCCCTCATCTAAGTCCTTCTTTTCTCCCTCAGGCGCAGCTGTAGTATAGATAAGTGCCCTCTGTCGCCTGGAGCACTGTCACTTTTAACTCAGAGGAGAGAAATGGTTCGCTCAGAGTCGCTTCGTGTGGATTCTGGAGATCGGACCCATCGTATCTTCAGACCTTCAGACCTCATCCAAGGGGAAGTGCTGGGAAAGGGTTTCTTTGGACAGGCTGTCAAGGTATCGCAGTTGAATTTTTGCTCACTTTCACTTTGTTTCTTTCATTTATGGCTGACTTTGTTGTCAGTTCATTGACTTTAATCGTTGTTGTGAGTAATCTGTTGCTGTTAACACAGGTAACACATCAGGAGACTGGGGAGGTGATGGTGATGAAGGAGTTGATACGGTTTGACGAAGAGACACAGAAGACTTTCTTAAAGGAGGTAAGTGGCCATCTGAAAAAGGCTCATGATTTGGAGGGATATAATACAACATTTCCCCATTAAAATGTCAAGACATAGTTAAATCTAAGGGGGTTGAGGAATGTTCCTTTGCAAGAAGGTTTTTCAGTGACTACCATACCTTTTTTCATGTTGCTTAATGACATTGTCTACATTTTTTTTACTCTTTGTCTCACTTTGAACAGGTTAAGGTGATGCGCTGTCTGGATCATCCCAATGTTTTGAAGTTCATAGGACTGTTTTATAAAGACAAGCGAATAAACTTCGTCTCTGAATACATCCAGGGAGGATCTCTCCGAGAGACAATCACAAAAATGGTAAGTTTAAATAAATGTTTATGTTTCTACATCAGTGCTATCAAGAGTACTTGCAAAATTACTAAGATATGGTCACAATCTTGTTGCTGTAGGAAAAGGATTTTCCCTGGAGTACAAGAGTGGGTTATGCCAAAGACATTGCAGCTGGAATGGTAAGTCTTTCCGGTCAAAAATCTCAAACGAAAAGATAATTTAAAAGAAAAACCTTAACCTGAACCAACTTCCACTAATGTTTATAATCTCCCTCCCTCTAAGGCCTATTTACACTCCATGAATGTTATCCACCGAGATCTAAACTCACACAACTGCCTGGTCAGAGAGGTAAGCAACACTTTTCTAACACAGCACACACACACCAGATATCTGCACTGTAGGATATTTGATTGAAGTTTGTAGAGTTATTGTGAGAAACGAGAATAAGGTTAGGGAGTCCAATTCCAAGTAGTTAAAATAATCTGATTTGTTTTAAGGCTATAAAATCTTTAATCTGTTTTTCATAACTAGCTAAGACCGATGTGCAACAAACCTGATTTATTATTCCTCAATGTGAATGTTTTTCCTCTTTACATCAAAATTCTGTTTGCTTAGGTTGTTTAAAGCGTTCAAATTTACCAAGTCTACATCTACAAGACCGTTTCCCAGCCATTGCCATCATCTGTATTCATGTTCCTATTATGTGTCTGAATTATCAAATTAAAACTTGCGTGCATAATTGATTTCAAGGCAGCCAAAGAATCCATTAGGTTTCAGGGAAATGTGATTTTGAAAAACACACTCTTTCACACATAATCAATGCAAATCCTCCTCATTAAATGTTCACAGCACTTCACATCACTCTCTCTCTCTTTGCTTTTCTTGTTCAGAACCAGTCTGTGGTGGTGGCAGACTTTGGACTGGCCAGGCTGGTGAGGGAGGAGAGGAATCAAGCCAGAACAGCCTCTCTGGAACGGCCTGCTAAGGGGACACTGTCAGAGCTCCGCAGGCCTGACCGGAGAAAGCGGTACACCGTGGTGGGAAACCCCTACTGGATGGCCCCTGAGATGATCCATGGTGAGTGCACAAAGTTCTTGGCTATCAGTTACAGCAGCTAATCTCTGACTCACCTCCAGAATGGGTCAGAACAGGACAGTAAAGATGTCATTCACATTTTCTCATCTCCTCTGCACCTCTCAGGGAAAAGCTATGACGAACGGGTGGACGTCTTTTCCTTTGGAATCATGATATGTGAGGTAGGAACATCTCAACAGATTAAATTAAGTCATTAGAGACTTAACGACTCTGAATCAAGTCCAGTTGCCTACGATACAGCACTTAGATAAACCTGTATCATTCACACTTTTTTATTAATTCATCCATCTTAAAGCTGAGCATTTCTCTATCTGTCTCTTTAGATAATAGGTAGAGTGAGTGCCGACCCTGACTACCTTCCCCGGGCGAATGACTTTGGGTTAAACGTTGCCGGTTTCCTGCAGCAGCACCACCATCCACAGTGCCCGTCGCCCTTCCTGCCGCTGGCTGTCCTCTGCTGCGACATGGACGCTGATAAACGGTATGATTACACTGAACTGCAGAATGTGCATCAGCAAAATATGTCTGAACCAACTGATGTACAATGTCTACTTTATCATAATAAGTGGTGGCACACGTCCAGCTTTCATGCAGGACTCTTGAGGCTGTGTGCTGCCCATACAGTGAATATTACATTAAGCCATGCATTTAACAAACAAACTAAACAAATCTAGTGCCAAACAGCCTACTACAGTTTTAGTCACTAATGCAGTGGAGTAAGAAAGCACCTCAAAGCTCTCACCACAACTCTCTGTCTTTCACTCTTTCAGTCCTTCCTTTTCAAAGCTGGAGGAGTGGCTGGAAAACCTGCTGATGCATCTGGAAATCGGCCTGCCTCTGCTCTCCGAGTTAGAGCAGCTCCGCAGGGCCTTCTGGCAGAATCAAGAACACCAAAACCACTTTCACAAAGAGGACAGCAGCTTAGATTCTCAGGAACAAACCCACTGTTCAGAGCCACAAAGACACAGAGCCGACACCAAGCAACGTTCAGACAGTGACAATAACCACGTAGAGCCTCATCACCTCACAAAGAGCCGAGACCAAAATAGCAAACCTGAAAGCCATTCGGACAGACAGCAACATACGCACAACTCCCACGACATGAGCACTGAGCGCGACCACCTGAGCAAAGAATGCAACGACCACTCGAAAGACAAGAGCCGGACGTTTTGCAAGACTGAGAGTGCAGACTCGGACAAGAATGGGTCGGAATCATATGAACACAACAAACCCTCAGGACAGCCCCAAACCCAGCAGGAGGCCTCACAACCGCTACAGGTCAATGACTCGCTGGTAGGCCGGCCTAACAGAATCAGAAGGACATGCAGAGTGCTGTGGGACAGTAATACAGAGAACAGCTCTTTTCTCTGACTACTCAACTCAGTGTCCAATGTAGGACACATCTACAAAGTCCAGCTTAAGCAATAAAAACACATACTGAAGACATGTGTCCCTTTCTCAAACAAATAGGAGAGAAGTGAGTCAGAAATCTGTACGAAAAAGGAGGAGAGGAAAAATAATCACCACACAATTATAGTGAATTTTTTGCGTGGAAAAACATGCAGAAGATTTGTATGCAGCTTGAAAACATAACATTTGCCTCATATTACTCTGTGAAACAGTATTTATGTGGTTTAAATTAGGACCTGACCGATTTCCTTTAATTTTTTCAGATTTGTTAGTGCTCTCTGGTGGACAAACTCTGTAACAGTGACACCATTTCTAAACTACCTTAAACATATCTTTGGCATGCAACAAATTCTTCTTACGTATCGACCTACATCTATAATGATATTAGTATATCTGTGATAAGCTGTAATTGTCCAGCCAGTTGAACGGTTGGGTCCTAGTGTCATCTTCCTCCAGAAGCTGTGAAACACAAAGCACTTTACACTTTAAGCTACACCGCATGGGGCAATTATTCATCCGAGTGCCTTATGCTGTATTTTTTCTTTTGAAGTTTTTAAGACGACTCACTGAGCTGTGAACATATAAAACTACAACTGTAATATGAACTAACTTAATAAAGAGAAATACAAACTTGTGACTTTTGTAAATGTACTCTTACTTGATTAGTTCATTGTAATTAAACACAAATGGTGGCCCACATAAAGTGACATTATTTGTAGTTATGATATGTCCCATATAGCCCAGAGAACATCATTACATTTAAACAATCATGGGGTGTAACTAACCACATTCACTCAAGTACTGTCCTTCAGTACAATTTTGAGGTACTTGTACTTTACTTGAGTATTTCCATTTTCTGTTACTTTGTACATCCACTCCACAAGATTTTGGATGCAAATATTGTGCTTTTTACTTTGAGCATCAATTTGATAACTTTAGTTACTAGCTACTTTTCTGATTGCATTTTTTTTTACTTGGGAAATCTTATGGACAACCAGACTGAAAACAATAAAAAATACTGTTCAGATCATGTTGAATTTCGGATCTGATAAATGGTCCTTTAAGACTTTTACTCAAGTGCTATTTGTAAGTAATTTAACACTAAGTTATATTTTATCTTTTACTTAAGTATGACAGTTGGGTACTTCATACAGCACAGCATTTAAATGAACACTTTACAGCAGACCTATGTATGAACCAGCTACAGTATCAGACACTTACCTCATGTAGGCTTGACAGGCGGCTCCTAGTAGAAAAAATAAATTAGCCATTTGTGCCAAGAGCTATTCTCAAAGCTAACACTTTGAACAGATAACTTAGCTATCTCCATACTCAGTTTGTAAAACAACCTAAATTAAAAACTTTGATTTCAGTTATATTTTTCATCATTATAGACATACAAAAAAAGTTTAAGACATGTTCCTGGTGCTGTAAAAATGGAGGGATGTTTAAGCTAGCCTACAAGGTTAAATAAACATATGAGAATGCTAGCTAGCTAGCTCACGTAAGCTAACTAAATTAAAACTTTGAAACTCATGGCTTCATCCTCCTCATATAAATCATCCACCTCTGTGGTCAGTTGGGCGCAAATACTCACGTTTGCACCCGAGTTTGACGAAATAAAATGTGACTTTAGCCGTTCTCTCCGACCTTAACGTTACCAAGGTTACAAACCGTTAGCGACAACACGTCACCACTGTTAGAAAGTGTGACGTGCTACGTGTTACCAAGGTTACAAAGTGCATGCTAGTGTTATGCTAGTGTTTTGCCGTGAGCCTCGTTGTTCTTTATGTCATCCCTGGACTTTGCATGTTACTCCAGGAGTGGCCATGTCGCGGAACACCGCAAACAACAGAAAGGTGAGATTTATTTTTTAAAATTATTTAGTATTTTAGTCAAGAACAGGGCTAACATTAGCTAGCTACATGAGCGGCACGAATTAGCTTATGTTTTGTATAATGTTCACAAAATCATGTAAAATGCATTAATATTGTTTTGTTTTTTTTCTTTATATAAAAACAATAACTGTTATTGTTACTTTTGGCAGTAGTAGTTGCTACTGTTAGCATTCTGCACTGAGTCACATTACTGAGCTCGCTAGCTAGCTAACACAGGGTGATATCAGCCTGTGTGGCTCCGCTCCGCTGCACCGTCTTCTACTTAAATCCAAGTCACAGAGCGACCAGATTGCGCGGACTGAACACACACATGCACACAGACACACACACACACACAGAGACACACACAGATAGACACACAACATATGCCTCGTCACATTTTATCAGCTACTGTATAGCTCGCTCTTGGCATCACCGACTGCAAACGCGGCCAGATTTAACCCATTTTGTGCCTCTGGTCTGGGGACAGTTGGAGAAGCCGACGGTGTCATGGAGCACATGTCGTCCCCCGTCAGATTCCGCAGCAGTAAGAGAGGGACAGGTGAGACTTTAACACTAAACTACAGCACTTTAACACACCGAGGTTGCATCAGATATTCTAGTTTCTACTTTTAATAATGCTCAGACGATAGAAAATGCAGTGAAGCTAGAAGATTCCTGCAGTGGTTTATTTATATACTTGTAATAGTAACAACATTTTTGCAGCTTGCTGTGTTTCTGTTACTTCACTGTTATTATTCCTCTATCAGTATAGACCTCCTGCACATATGTGTGGTTTAGTCGACCATCTACTGTCATTTAATCTAGTTTAAACTTGCTGCTTTTTATTTTAAAGTTGTGTTTACTGACACCAGGAGGATGAGCTACTTACTCAAAGACCAATAATACCATGAATTATTATAAGACAATAGCATCATAATGTTCTCTTCTCATCATTCAGCTTATTCTACACGTCTTTCTGTATTTATATCGACTTTTCTTTTTATAAACTGTACATTTTCTCCCATATTTAAATATATTCTTTGTCTCTGCTCTAAAACTGCAGCTTTCTCAGAAAAGGAGGTATGTTAGTTTGTAGATTAGTCTTTACTGATAGTGTTTATATCTTGTGTTTGTAAGTGTGTGTGTGTGTTTAAGAGTTAAGTCTCTAACCCCCCTCCTGTCAGAGCATTAGAAGCTGGGTTAAGCCTGCTGCAAAGCTTTGTGGGTAATGAGAGCTGACAGGTTAGCGGGACGCCAGATGAACCTCGATCAAGCCGGCAGTCCTGTGTGGGCCGAGTTGTTCCGCTGTCTTTAGAGCAGGTCAACAGGACAGAGTGAGACCGGATACCAGTGTGTCTCCTGTGAAGCTCAGCTGTTGACTGATGAAAACTATGACTTCAGTCTAGTTAGTATATCTCGTGTGACTCTGGTGTTTACTACCCACCGACTGCAGGCTGCCTGTTGTTTGTGCCCCCGCCCTGCCTGGACAGATGGATGAAGGCCTCTGTAATGGTGTAATGGGATCACAGGAGTTCAGGGTTAATAAGTGAAGAAAGGGTGAAGTCAGCCACTACAACAAAAGACAAAGAAGACGCATTGTGTCATGTGCTCAGAGAGAGAACCAGTTAGTGTCTGCATACCTGTAGTGTTGATGTCCAGAATAATTATACTTTCATGGGTGAAAAATATTATATCTCTAACAGTCTCATGCTGTTGTTGAGGGGAATAGGAATACAGTTAAAGTAGAATTGCCAACATCTTGACTTTTTAGTGCCCTGCTTGGAACAATAATCCTTTGTAACTTGCTCATAAAGGAAGAGACCATGCTTACTGGTTTCCCCTTATCAAAGGTGGGGTGAGCGATTCTTTAGAAAAATAGTTGATTGTCTTATTCCCACTTTGAGAAATATCTACACTTTAGGTTTGTGGCTTTATCCGAGCCCCTATTGTTTAGTCTCACGTCCGACCGACAGGAACAACCAAATATTTTTTCTCCAGAACTACTCGCCCCACCTTTAACTGCCCATTTTAGGTTTTCCTGCTCTTGTTTGTTTTCTGTCTGTCCCTTCATTTAGACTCCACATTGTAGTAAGTAGTAATGTACAAACTGTAGCCATATTGTGTTGCCACTGTAAGGTTCCTCGCTTGTCTCACCTGACTGCAAGCCTGAAAGTACATTGTACTGCATTTCAGGTCAAATCTCGTACCACCATTAATGGTATAATAATGTTCTTCATATGTTTCATCATTGTATTACTCTTAAATGTGAACGTTCAGACATTTATCTTATTGCGTCATCAGTTTACTAAGCAGATCAGAAAACAGCATGGACACATTATTCCCTTTTTAGATTTGATTAAAGTGAGTTATGTATTTGAGACTTTCTGATAAACCGTTTAAAACTCTGCTGCGTCCTGTCGTAGTTTTCCAGTCTGTCCATTGAAGACCAGGAGGACACTCAGTTTCCTTTTGCCATGAGGGATTTGCCTCCCGTCTCTCAGCCTGGCGAACAGCATCAGACGCCAGGCCACCAGGCACCAGTCAGCCGTGAGGCAGAAGGAACAGCACCCAACGGGAGACTCCCGAGCCTTCCCGGGACTCCCACCCTTCCCCGTCCCGTCCCCTGCCACCCTGTGGACTCTCCGCCAGTCCCTCCAAGAGCACATCGCGTTAGACCGGATGCAGAGTTTTCACCCGTGCCACTGAGGCAACAGCTCGCCTCTCAAGTGTCTGTGGACTGTCCGCCCAGCCCATCCTCGCGTCCACACAGCCCCTGGGGACGCTCTGACCCCTATGACTCTCCAGAGGTGTGTTTCTATGTGCTTTTGTTCTTCTGCGATGACTGTCACGATGAATGGAGCAGCGGTGTATTAACTGTGATATTTGTGTTTACTGTCTGCAGGATCAGGACAAGGAGTATGTGGGTTTTGCCACTTTGCCCAACCAGGTTCACAGAAAGACAGTGAAGAAAGGTTTCACATTCACACTCATGGTGGCAGGTGAGTCGTCCTGTATGTCTGCCTGCTGGTAGACTTCTACAGGTTTGATCAGGGCTGCTTTCATGACAAGGGTTTGAAAGGATTTTTGTGACTATATGGGTTAAATAATGAAGGAGTCCTGTAGTTTCACTGTCACAGTGCCTCTGTTTCGTTCTGTAGGGGAGTCTGGCCTTGGTAAATCAACGCTAGTCAACAGTTTGTTCCTCACTGACATCTACAAAGACAGGAAGGTTCCCAATGCACAAGGTGAGATTAGTGTTATTATTTTATATATGTGGTCCATGGAGATGACGTAGGAAAGGAGCTGTAAACAAGCTCTGTAGATATATGGTCTTTGTGTAAAAAGTTGGTCCTACTTTCCAGCCTTGACATGTGTGCGCTGTTGAACATGTTGCACACACTGCTAACATGTTGCCTGTGTGGATTTAGTTACTTAAACATGTATGTGTCCTCAGAACGGATCGATCAGACAGTGGACATCGTCAGACACACCGTTGGCATTGAGGAGAAAGGAATCAAGTTAAGACTCACCATCATAGACACGCCAGGGTTCGGAGATGCCATCAACAACACAGAATGGTGAGGTCATCAACATGCGCCTGCAAACTCAAACCTGCTGGACCCAGACAATTTAGGAGCATAGACCGGCTCCAAGGAATATGCTTTTATTTTGAAATAGCTCACGTTGTCAGTTCTCCATCATGTTTGTTTTTTAAACTCAAGAGAATTTATGTGTTTGCAATAGCTGGAGGGAAATAGAAGACTACATCGACCAGCAGTTTGAGCAGTTTTTTAGAGATGAGAGTGGGTTGAACAGAAGGAATATTCAGGACAACCGAATCCACTGCTGCCTATACTTCATCTCTCCATTTGGCCATGGGTACGACCGACAACACGCAAATACTACACATGAAGTTAAACTAGTTCAACACTCCCTGTCTAGCCTTTCTGTATGTTTGTGCTCACACACACGTGTTTGTGTTGATCTCCCGTCAGTCTTCGACCTCTGGATGTGGAGTTTATGAAGGCACTGCATGAAAAAGTCAACATAATTCCAGTATTGGCCAAAGCTGACAGCCTGACACATTCTGAGATCTGCAGAAAGAAAAGAAAGGTATCAGATCATAAACACACACGCACACACACACACACACACACACACACCACTGCCCTGACACGGGTGATGCCACATGTTCTTTGCTATATTAGCTGTGTTAAAATTGGCTAAAACATTGTTGCTTCAATGTGTTGATGTATTCCAGATCAGAGAGCAGATCAAGCTGTTTGGGATTAACATCTACCAGTTTCCTGAGTGTGATTCAGACGAGGAAGAGGAATTTAAAAAGCAGGACCAGATACTGAAGGTGCTGCTTTTGACTTCTCCTTTTCTCACTGGTGAATTTTCGTTACCTCGTCTGCATTCAGACTGACACTGTTATTGTTTCTTTCTTCTCTCTGCAGGACAGCATCCCGTTTGCAGTAATTGGGAGTAATGTTCAGGTGGAGAGTAAAGGGCGCAGGTGCAGGGGTCGCACCTATCCCTGGGGTGTGGTGGAAGGTAGCACGCACAAACCATTTTTATTTTAGTTTCACTTTGTTTTTACAAAAGCTTCTACTGTGGAATGTTTCACTTGGCTGGTATTTGTAAAGTTTCATGTGTATTTTGGTTCGCTTTGTCATTGCGCTGGTCAGTGGAGGACCCGGCTCACTCTGACTTCCTGCTGCTGAGGAACATGCTGGTGAGGACGCACATGCAGGACCTGAAGGACGTGACCCAGGAGACGCACTATGAAAACTACAGGGCCGAGTGCATCCAGAACATGAGGCGCATGCAGTTGAGGAAACGCAGGTGGGTGGAGGCAGGATGTGGTTTGATTGATTGATTGAACACACCTAACGTCTTACAGTCTCACTGAGGCGGATGCTCACACAGACTGTGTTCTTCTTTCTACTTGTGTTTTAGTTTGCTTGAGAAGAATCAAGATGTGAACGAAGCAGATTTTCCTCTGCCGCTGGCCGCCGTTGACACAGAGACGGAAGTACTCATCATTGAGAAAGACAAAGAGGTGTGTCTGTCTATCAGCCTCGCTCATTTAGTTATTCGGTTAACGAGGTCCTCACCAATTGTATCATTTATCCCCCTCTGTAGCTGAGGAGGATGCAGGAGGTGCTGGAGAGGGTTCAGGGGCAGATGCAGCAGAGCCAGCAAGCTGCTGCCGATTCTCCCGTAGTCCCCCCAAGACAGGAGGTCAACAAGGAGCGGCCAGGAACATCAAGGAGGCCCTGTTTATGATGCCTTGAATAAAAAGGAAATCAGCCATTGTGCATAAAAGCCCTTGTTTGATTGCTGGACAACTTAAAGTGAGAGAGGCTGGACTCATTGTGTATCTGCACAGAGAGGCGTGTGATGGGTAAACTATACATTTACCGTCTAATCAATTGATCGATCTTTATGTGAAGACCGCCAGTTCACAGCAGATGTTATCACCTGACACTTTACAATCGGAGCATTGTCTTTAATCTATTTACAGAGACACAACATTTCCTGTATGAGCAAGCTCTTGGTGACACTGGTGAGAAAACAACTGCTTTTAACAGGCAAAAAACCTCAAGCAGAACCGAGCTCAGTGGTCGGTGGCCGTCTGCCTCCACCGGTTGGGTTGAGAGAGCAGGAGATAATAATAACGTTGGTGATGATAATATGAGTCAGGTAGCAGCAGGGCTAACCACGAACACAAGTTAGTCGCAGCAATAAAGAGACATGATGTGTACAGCTAGAGAGGAAGAGAGAGGAGCTCAGTGCATCATGGGAAGTCCCCCCGGCAGTCTAAGCCGAGGACCTTAAAAAAGAAGCAGAAGAAGGGTCATTATGTCAATAAATCTTGCTTTGGAGCCGGACTGTCGTGTTGGTTGTATTGAAGTCATTTGGAGATGCGCAGATAAACACACCTCACCCTGACATATCTGTCGTATGACTGCTGATGAAGACACGCCTCCAGAAAATGAAAGAACACAATTCAGAGCGTTCGTAAGCGACTGATTTTGTTATGTACACTTTGTTCTTATCTTTCAGTTTGTGTATGAAAGGCTCCTGTGCAGTCTCTTATTATTATTATTAGAAGTCATATGATTTTGATACAGATAGACAGATAGACAGATAGATAGATAGATAGATGGATAGACACTTTATTCATCCTGAGGGAAATTTTGGATATATGTAGGGTGAAGTGTGTTTCTCCGTGCATCTCCAATGGACTTCAATACAACGGTCACCTCAGTCTGCCTCCAAAGTTTTCTTGGTCTAAGCTGATGGCAGAATAGCTCAGAACCTCTACTCTGGACTTTAGACTCTAGAACCATCAGTAGCCCTGCATCCTGGGAGCACTATGACGCCGGTGCCTGGCCTTTCAAAGCTTTGTATGAGAGGAGGCCAGTGCAGAGAGGCTAATATGGAAGAAATCAGATCTCTAATGTTAGTTTTTGGCAGCAGCAGCACGATCTGGACCAGCTGGAGAGTCTTCAGAGATTTACCTGGCGACCTGATTGAAGTATAAGGTGACATTTTTCTTACGTGCAGCCAGGAGAAGCATGTTCTGGTCTTGAGCCTTCAGCGTTGTGTTCAAGAGCACTTCGGCAGGTCACACCGGCTCACAGCCAGTTGGAAGTAGCTCTGCTGCTATAATGGATTCCTTATATTCCATTTGTCTTATTGATGTGTTGATGAATAACCTTCATAGTGATGTAACACTGCCATCTAGAGGTCGTTGTAGTGATGCTGACCGTTTTTTCAAACATGAACTGAATTTTTTTAATGTTTCGTTACTTGAGTGGGATGTTTTTCTCTTGTTTTATATTTTTAATCTCTTCATTTTGCTGTTTTCATGAGAGCAAAACACATCAATAAAAAAAAGCTTTCTCACTTCACTTCATGTCTGCGTTCGTATGTTACAGAAGAGCAGTAAACACAGGAGCACAATATGTTGTAAATGTAATAAGATTTATTAAGAATCTTTATTATTTCATCAGCATAATTCTTCATCATTAATATGTTGTATCCATTATCATCATTGTTATCTTAAACAGTGGACAGTTAGATCTAAAAGGCAGCCCAAAGTGTACAGGCGATATATAACTTAAAACTTTCTCCATAGGGAAAACATGTTTTTATATTCATATATAATATCAATGTAGCATGAGGTCCAAGATCCTGCCTGCGTTATACAGTATTGTACATGGTCCCAGAAAATACAACGGAAAACAACAAAACCTTTAAAACAAAAAGAAACGAAAAAAAAAAACAAAAAAACGGCAATCTACATGCAAAACAAACCCAAAAAAAGAAACAAGCATTTTTAAAATTTGAAGAGATACATACACTCATATGCCAAAACGTGCATACCATCACAAGTTCACAAAACTTCCATACGTACATACAAATATTACAAAACTCAAATTGAATATTAGACATTATTGTGTTATCAAGAGCAACAACTTTTTTTGTTTTCGTTTTTTTTTCCTTTAAACATTTTTTCCACTCCATGTCTCAGTCCATGTCACAAAATGGAAAACTTAAAAACATTAAAAAAAAACTAAAAAAACAATGAGGACAGTAAATCTTTGTCTCTTCCATTCTTTCAACGTGTCCGTGTTTTGCCAGAGTTGTCACAGTGTTCAGGAAAACTGAGTATAGGCACACACGATAGCACCCAAGCAGGCTCATACCATAAATCACCTCTGTGTAAAAAAATAGCTTGCTTGCTACACACACACACACATCATACACACATCATACACACATCATACACACATCATGCACAGGGCAAACTCTATAACCAAAAAAACAGAGCCATGCTACGGGTACAGTAGGATTAACTATAGTACAGAATATAAAACATATTGAATACAGTCACGAACACAGACGAGACGGACAGAAACAGCAGAGGAGGCGCGACGCGTACAGACGCAGACGGGAGGTTTAATGCGAGACGTATAGGCTGGCAAGAAGGCGGTGAGGCCGTGAACGTTTCGAGTATGTGCACATAAACACACACACACACACACACACACACACACACACACACACACACACAGAAAAGTGGGCGTCACAACAGCTACCATTCTGGAACTCCAAATTACTGTCAAATTATTCTTCACAAAGCTGCAATAACGTGTTTTCAGTATTTTTTTTCCTTTTTTTGTGCTATTTCAAGACCGTTCAGTGAGAAAGAAGTAAGTCTCTGTCTGACAAAAAGAAATCTTAACTCAAGCTTTCATCCTCACAATCTTCTCAGCAGCCGGAGCAGCTCCTCGCTGCGTACAATACAACGCCGTACGAAACCTGAGTCGGGATTATTTCTCTTTGTAGATCTGCAACGATTAGTCAATCAAAAGGAAATCAGTTGCAAACTATTTGGATTATTTGTTTCAGTCATTTTTATAGCGAACATTTTCTGGCTCCAGCTTTTGAAATGTACAGATTTGCCGCTTTTTCGTTTCCTGTTCATGATCGTAAATGTCTTTGGATTTTATACCGTTTACAATTTGAAGAAGTCACTTTGGGTTCTGGCAAACAGTGACGAGGATTTTTATATGTTAAATAATCAAATTATTCTATAAAACAACTGCTTATGTTAAGATGTTGTTTGTCAAACTTCTGTTTAAACTGTATTTTGCCCCAAAGTGTGAGAGCAACGTCAGCATGATGTCTGGGACGAGGCAGCAGAGGGAGCTGTTGCATTCGAGTGAGGAGGATGAAAACCTGCATCGCTCCACAGGTGTGACGGGAAACACGAGGAAACCTGTCACTGAATGTTTTGAGAGCAGTTGGCGGTGGTTGTACCGGCAGGCAGTCTGGCATCTGAGATACGCAGACCACTTTCTGTGCAGATCCTTATTCAACATGATGTGTTATTTTACTGCTGTCTGAACAGTTTAATCAGGACTCGATGGGGCGGAAAACATTTGATCTTCAAACGAGTTAAAAGCAACGCAATGCGAACACAAACATTGCTGGGAGTTTAAAAAGATTCTGGCTGGTTTCCTGAGCTTTTTTTTTTAAGATACAAAAATCACCAGTTGATGCCAAAACTTGATAGGAACTGTTTTTCCTCAAATGACACATTTCAGTAACTCTGATTTCTCACTGTGAATAATCTCTGCAGTACTTTTAAATCTGTATTCATCGTTTATAAGTGTGATCTCTGGGCAATAATCAACAGGCTGAAGGTCGGGTTGCGTTCTCCACGAGGCAGGTTATCTAACTGAGACGCTCTTTAATCATCCTTTTGTCTTAAGTGCAGATTTGATCCAGTTTCATGTTGACACGTCCTTTTGTTTTCTCTTAATCTTTCTGCCAGGTGTTTGGTGCAGTGCGGTGATGAGGGACCTTCATTTGGAAGGAAGCTGTGGAGGGCTGAACAGTCACGTCATGTGATCGGATCTCAGTGCAAAATCAAATGAAAAAGAAACTGGAAAGCAATAAATTAGGAACGTCTTGCCTTCCTGAACTGCACGGTCTCCGTCACACCCTGTCAAAGTCCGTTCCTGCGTGTCATTAACTCAGTCAGCTGCCTCCTGCTCTCAAACTAATCAGTGACGTTAATCCACCAGAATGTCGCACATGACATCATGAATATACGACTACAGAACGGGAACGCACTGTGTGACCACACAGCCTGACGACAGACAACTCGCTCTCATGTGTTTTCTCTCAGTGAGTGAATGAAAAGTTAAGGTAAGTCCTTGATGCCTGAGTGTGAACTGAGCTTATTATGTTAGTGCTTCTGGTTGTAAAGGAGGGAGAGAAGGAAGGAAGAGAGGAAGGAGGGAAGAAGGCAAGGAAGGAAGGTAAAACAGAGGTCTTTCTTTGCAGCGCAGACAAATGTCACAGTCGTTATTTTCACGAACAATGGCCCGACCCACTCGCTCTGCTCACGTGTTCTTGTTCACAAACTAACATAGCTGTGACCAAAATATCTCCGGAGATATTCATCACATTGTCCAAAAACAGTTTATGTTTTTTTTATGTAAATTGTCATGTGTCCGTCTCTCAGAGATACTCTGCTATTGATTATAGATCGGAGGGTCGAGTTCTGAATCATTCTCTCCTTCTCAGCTGTTTTTTGCTCTTTCAGGCCAGTTTGAGCGTGCTGACGGGGAAGGTTGGGACAGTAACCATGGTGACAGGGTTGAGGACGGCAGCCTGTCCAACCAGCTGCGGGTGTGGGGCGAGCACTGCCGTGGGTTTGCCTATCGACGAGCTCCCCTGGCTGATCACGGCTGCGCTGTTCACCTGGGCTCCGTTAGTGTTAGCTTGAGGATTGGCCTGGACGTGTGGCAGGGTGTGATGGGTGAAGGTGTGGGTGATGTGGCCCACCATGGTGGGCTGGGAGACAGACACCCCCTGAGGGTACAGGGTCGGCAGGTGGGACTGCAGCGGACCTCCCAGGTGAGCCACCGGGTGGACGGTGATGTGTCCGATGGGTTGGGCGGCTATCTGCTGGTGAGTGGCGGTGGCAGCTGGAGCCGCCGCAATTGGCTGAGGGGTGGAGGAGGTGGGGCCAGGCGACGGGGCGATGTGTGTCAGATGCTTGTGATTGGCAGGCAGGCCGTGATTGACAGCCTGGATGACCGACGGGTGGGAGACGGCGGCGTGAGCGATGACAGTCGGCTGGACCTGCATAGCAGGAGGATGAACTGGCATCGGAGGGGGCGGACAAGGAGCCGGAGCAGGAGCAATGGCTTGAGGGGGAGGTGGAGCCGAGGGGGAGGGTGAAGTCAGGACACCAGACAGAGGCAGGCCCGCGTGCTGGATCGACAGGTGGGAGGGGAGGAGCTGCTGGGCTTGGATGATGGGAGGTGTTGGTTTCGGGAGGGACGCGGGAGCAGGAAGTGGAGCTGGATCGTCATCGTCAATATCCTGCTCGAAGTTGTCTTCTCCTTCTGTGGAGCAGAGAGGAAACTGTTAGTCATGATGGAACAGTGCCGTGTTTATGTACTCTGTCTGCGTAAAACTGTCTGGGAACCAACTACTATACCAAAATTTGTGCTTGGTTCAGTTTGTCATTTGCTAAGCGACAGTAAAACAAACTTACTGTACATAAAGTAAAATATAAAAACCCTTTTGTTCTGGGAAGATGTCTTTTGTCTATCATCTGTGGGATGAGTGGACTACATTAGTCTCTTGCTCTGGTTTGTGTACATGAATGTTGACATGCATACAAAGTCCACCGTGAGACAGTTGAGAGTTTCACACCTCCCCTGTCAATAAAAAACCTTTATCTGCCGTTTTACTTCGAGCTTCTCGTGAGTCGTTCTGTACGGAGCACCAGGTATGCAGGTGATATATATAATGTGTGCTGGAGAGTCGCTGCGTCTCGTCCCCGTACCTGAGGCGGTGGACGTGGACGCCTGGTCATCCTCTGGCTGGATGGTCTGTCGGAGGACTCGATCGATCTCGATGACGTCCATGCACTGGCTGAGCTCGTTCTTCAGCTCGGCCAGCCGCTGCTGCGTGGCGATCTTCTCTCTGGCCAAGCGCTCCATCTCGTGCTCGTACTCCTTCTCCTTCCTCTTCAGAGTCTTGTAAGGGAGACAGACAGGAGAGAAGATGAGGATATCTGGTGCATGTAGAACACTTCTTCAGTAACAGTCTGGAAGAAGTGTTGAGTTTGCGTTAATACTTAACAGCAGCAAGATCATTTTAATAGGGCAGCTGATAAAACAGGGAAACAGGCCACTAATCTAATCAATAATTAATCCAATTTTGAATCTATGACACTAGAGTTAGTTTGAAATATCTACTGTGCAAAGAGCTGACAACAGAACAAAGATTTCAGACCAACTTTCTCTTTCTGTGCAGTCTTGGCCACATTTCCCCTCGCTTGCAAAACCCTGAAACACAACGTTCTCCAGCAGGAAGGCGAACATGCAAATCCAAGCTCGTTCACACTGCTTTAGTCTGGATCGTCTACCGAGGCTCCTCCTATTTTACTGGAAGGCAGAAAGGCTTCTTTTTTTTGTAAGAGAAAGGGATCAGACTGGGAGTTTTACTTACACCTATTACTTAAAGTTCATCATCGCCTCAAAAGTTCTGATTCGCAGGATTACTGCAGCGTAACAATTAGACACGCTTGGCTGATGATCCAAAGTATTCACTCACAGCGCGGCACTGAATGTGTTTGTGGTTAAACAAATGACACGAGGAAGAGCAGCAGGAGGCACAAAGAGAAAGAGAACGTAAGAAAAGAAAGATACAGAGAGACCGAGCACAGTTTTTCCAGCCTCACCAGCTCGTCTCTGTGACCCAGTTTCTGTGTGGGTCAGCTGATGCATGAACACCAAATAGTAGGACGGCTAAGGACATTAACAGAGATTACAAGGGAAGAATGAGGAAGAGGGGGGAGGAAGGAAAAAGATGGAGAAGTGGGAAAGGAATGGGGCCGTAGGTCGGTAAACAGAAACCAGTCACAAACCAGTACGTTTTTGCTGGCAGATTTGATTAAATCTCTGGAAACTCAATCTTGGTAAACAGCCAACATCATTTTTTGGGACATGAAACACGGGATCCTGTTTCCTCTCTGCAGACGTGTGGCAGCCTCACACACATGCCCACTTTCCTCAGCGCTCCCGTCCTAATTTCTCAGCCGTCTTTGCTCCAACAGCCTCGAGCTCAAACCTGCTGAACTCTGCAATCTTATAACAGCCTGGCATTTCTCCTTTCACGCCCTCCCCTCCTCCCATAATTGTAGGGGCAGATTTAAAGGGATCATATGTGAAAAGCAGGTGGTTTTGGAAATTACAGCAAAGCCGCTCAAGCATTTTCCAACAAATTACGTCATAATAGTCTTAACATCTGACAACAGATTTAAACATATCCGCAGTTTGGCTTTTGTCCTGGCTGGTCAGAGTCCTTCCTGCTCGGCGTCACACTCTTCCACGTTTGTTTGCGCTGCCTTCATTGAAACGTCCTTCCTGTTTACATGCAACGTGGAGGAATGCAAAGCCGCGTCCAAATTACAAATAATACCGCCACGACAAACTGAATTATATAACAAGTAGTTCCGATCAAGCCGTCTGATCAGCATGACGGCACATTTACACACCAGTAAAAATATTATTCCATGCTAACGTTATAACTGCCAGAGCTGGAGCAAAACCAGTATAACTATTGTTACACACAGGCTGCAATTTGTGGAATAAATCAGATCAAAATGGTTCTGAAATGTTTTTAATTATGAAAATAAATCACAAACCACAGTGAGCCGATATCATCTGTAGTTTGGCCATTATTCTAGTAACTTTTATAGAATAATAATGAACTTTTGCAAAGCTCTCCAACATATTTACATAAGTGATTAATTGGATTAAGTGAGTAAGTTCAGTTTTATTATGAATATAATTTATGGTGCAGCTCAATTGTTGTTTGTCCGCCCCCTTAAAGCAGCGAGCCGGAGAGGAATTATATATGAGATTTTAAAAAGGTTGTTTCTTTAAAGGATTAAGGACTGAAGCAGAATACTGCATTAGATAGAAAATGGTGTGAATCTTTTTTTTTCCCCCCCCCCAACACATTTATGAGCTTTGCAACTTTTTAACACACAAAGTAGTTTGTGGAAATGTTTGTATCAACCAGAAACTGTTCGACCTCGATGAAATGTATCCTCCCTCAGCTGAGACAGCCAACAGGGCGCAGAGCTGCTTTCAAACCCAGGAAATACAAATGACGCTAAAGGAAGCCCTATCATCTCATATTGCTCAAACAATAGAGTATAAAATGAAACGATACATCTTCTCTTTGATTTCGCATCTTTTTTTTGTTTACATATATATTTCTTGGGCCTTTTCATGGCTGTATTTGACGGGACAGCTTAAAGATATGACAGGAAATGGGATGAGAGAGAGAGAGAGAGAGAGAGAGAGAGAGAGAGAGAGAGAGAGAGAGAGAGAGAGAGAATGGTGCGCAGCAAAAAGGTCCACGGGTCAGAATCAAACCCAGCGGTCTCTGTACACGGTCGCTCGCTCTACCTACTGAGCTACCAGGGCATCACAAAACAATACATCTTCTACTGACACACAATATGTATCACCACCAGCCTCACCACGTCATCTATTGTGTGTTTGTCGCACATGCACATTCACTGAATACACTCAGTTGATAACACTTCATTACAAAGCGTGACACTACTGACACACATACTCAGACGACAGATATTCTTTGAAACACACACACACACACACACACCGTCTAGCTCGCCGGGTGACAGAGGATCCTCTGTGTGTGCGCCTGTGCACGTATGAACATCATTTCAAGGTCCTCGCCTACAAACCCAGACACCATTAGGCCTGCAGCAAATCACCAAGGAAACAGCTGTCACCCATAGCAGTTTCCTTGGCAACCTCATCCGTGAGGATTTGGCTGCTTTGTAAAAAAAAAAAACATAAGGAGCGATCTAATTGGGTGAAGCATCGGGGTAATTACATGGAAGGAGTGATGTGACTGGACGTTTGCCAGTCTGGTGCACCAGATCACTCCCAGCCCCGCCTCCTCCTCCTCCTCCTCCTCCACTCTGTCTCCTTCCACCCCCCCATCCATCGCTCCCTCGACACCCTTCCCCCCTCTCCTCCTCAGCTTCATGTTCACCTCCTTTATCCTTCTTCTTTCAACACGTCCCCTCTAATAAAAAGAGGTGAAAATGACTCAGGTGTGCTGTTATTTTTGGCCTGACAGGTGTCTCTGCTCCAAACACGCATGCATCTGTGTTGATGAGTGATCTTTGCAAGGTTGATATGAGGACAACGAACGTCTGCTAGCGCTGAATGGAAACGCTTCGAGTCCTGAGGGCTCACACTGGTGCTCCATCATCCATGACCATTGAGAAAAAGACCAATAAAAGCAAGATCTGATAGGTTTGGTCACACTTATACACACTCCCTCATGCAGACAATCACGGAGGAAAAGACCGACTACAGCGCCCTGACCACCTGCCGCCCGTTGCTATGGTAACCAAGTGTTCCGAGACAGCAGGGACGAGACGGACAGAGATCAAGACGAGAGACAGCCGGGGGATAAAAGACCCAATAAAATCTGATAAAGCTGTTGCAAATCTGCAAAAACCTTTTCCCACTGTTACAAACACTCGCTGCACCGCTCCGCTAGCGTCTGCACACTGTGTCTGCAATCTAACGGTGCAGAGCAAATCAGAGTGGGCGAGCTCCGGTGACGTCACCAGGCTTGCGCTAGCCATGTGCTCGGATCTCACATGGCTCTCGGAGAGGGAGCGAGACTGAGGTTTAAATGAGGAGAGGTACCGCGAGAGGAGGAGAAAAGAGAGAGGGGGGGGGCGAGACACTCGTCTACAACAAAAACCTGCCGGGTGTGCGACAGACCACAGGAGAGGGAGCGCGAAGAAACACACTCGGCTTTCATTTCTACTGTCAGACAAAAAAGGGGAATCTTTAGGTTTTACAAATGTGAAGAGTTTTGTGAAAAGCACATGATTATTGTGCTGGTTACATTTTGTATATTTATGGCTGTATTTAATATTTACTAGAGTCCAAAGATCATGATCATTGTTTCAAAGCTGGATAACAAAGCATTACTCTACATGCGTGCGCACGTTTAGTCTATAAAATGTAGTATAAATGCTCTTGATAATTTCCCAGAGACTCCTCACTGACAAACATATAAAATGGATTGTGGAAAATGTGACGAGTTATAACTGTGAACATTTTTGCTCAATTATTTCCAGCCGACAAACCAACAAACACTCACAGCTCCGACCATCATACTGTCGGCTGCTGGGATGTGTTTCCATGTGTGGTGAGCAGAAACACCAGTCTGCTCCACATCACTTTTTAAACTTTCTTCCTCGTATCAAACCAATCACCATCTCCGATCACAGACCGCCTCACATCCCTCTGATGTGTGTTCCCTGCAGGCTGCCTCAACATCATGCAGCCGGTCTCGTTATGAACAAGCTCTTCCCTCTCATGGCCTAATTTAGCTTCTTCCACTCACTCCCCTTTGCATATTCCATTTAACTCAATATCATGAATCCTCTCCTACGCAAAAAAAAAAGGAGCCACTGCATCTCGCTCACGGCGGCAATTCCTTCGTGCCACAGTGCAGAAATCCTCCCTCGTTTATCTCTGTAGACTAAAAAACTCGCCTCTCCGGGCTACAGTTCCCTCCTCCGCACCACCCGCAGCAGCGCAATGTTACTAACTACAACATGCTACAACTCTTTCCCCAAATAAATGTTACTCTCATCCTTTCCGGTTATTTAGTTCTTAGGAAAAACAGTTTCCTTTTTCTGTTTCGTGGTACATGACATACCGTGAAAACAGGATGGAGTTACACAACGTTTCTACGAGATAAGAATCTCACTGAAACGCTGAAAACGCAAACTAATGTTCTTGAGAAAAGTAAATGAGTCATTACATTGTATAGAATCTGGACAACAGCGGATTTACTCACTGCTTTCTTATAGGCTGATTCAACCAGTATTTGGCAGACGCCATATCATAGTCACAAGAGTCCAACCAGCACAGAACGGCTTATGGCCGTTACAATACAGGCATTGTTTATCAATCACACTGGACCGACGCCTGTGCTGTTCCCCGGAGCAGAACCAATCAATTCAAGACCAGAGAAAGATGAAAACAATGTGATGGAAAACAAGTAGCGAGTAGTGTCCAAACTATTGTGTCACACTGTGTTAAAAACTGGAGGGAAAAGCTGAGACAATGTGTTGAAACTGTACCTGTATGTAACGCAGCGCGCTACGGAGAACGCTGAGGTTGGAGGTTTTCTTCTCGTCAACATTTGGAACGTTCTTCTTCAGCGTCTCAAAACACTCTTTGAGGTGCGCTCGCCTGAAACAGAGAAACGAGACAGAGTCATAAGAAGTTATTCATTTGTTAATCAGTCGATCGTTTGCTTGAGAGGTTCACACAGTTGTTTTCATTAAAAGACGCCCCGAGGCTCAAATTCTGCACGCTTGATCAAGATTTCATGGTTTTGTGTAGGTTGAGGAAAATCTTACCCAACTAACTAAATATACAGAGAAATGTGTGTATGAGTTTAACACAAACTGACTGAAGAGAGTTTCACATTATTATCACCAACCTGTTCTTCTCCAGTTTATTATGCACCTCTCTGGTCCCCGCGCTGTAAACACACAACACATGATTTAACAAAACCATACACACATCTGCACTCTTATATTCACTTTAATACACACTCACTCACACAAACACACACACTGACCCTCCTGGTCTCCTCTTTCCTTCCATCCCCCTCATGTCCTCCATCGTCACTCCATTAGGCCGTGGCTGGGACGTGGGCGAGGCTTGATGGGGGACCAGTGCATGTTGGGAGCCGGAGCCATTAGTGCTGATGGAGGCGGGGTACTGAATCTGAACCTGAGGCTGTGATTGGCTAGGCTTTGCGCTAACCGGCTGCGGACTGGTTTCTACCTTCATCTGGGGGGCGCACAACAGGTGAGGGGAGGTCGGCTGCTGCTGCAGCTGTGGAGGGGAGGAAGCGTTCTTGGCTGGCGGGGAGCTGTTGAGCGACGTTGCCGCCGCAGCAATCTGCGCTGTAAGCGGGAGAGGCGGGACCGAGGGAGTCGCCGTGACAACTGGGACCATTGGGATGACGGCGATGGGGACCTGAGGAGGTGGGAGAGACGGGGGCGGAGGGGCGGGAGGCTGATGCGGCGGTTGACGGTGAGAGTCATCACTCCAGGTGATGTGGTTGGCTCTGACTGGCTGAGACAGAGAGGTCACAAGTTCCACGCGCCTCGACTCCGCCTCCCTGTTGATTAGCTCCTTCTCTTTGCGCTGCTCCTCCTCTGCAGGAGGCAAGAAAAGAAGAGGCGCAAAAGTGTGTGAGCAGTGGAAAATAATACGAAGTGAGACAGGACGAGAAGAGACAGACAGAAGAGTCAACAGCACAGAGAACACAACCTGGTCTCCATTCAAATCTGAGGAAAACTCATGACTCAGTTCCCAGGTGTGTCTCTCTCACACACACACACACACACACACACACACACTTCCTGTTTGGAAATCATTAATTACTTATTAACCAACATTCAATAAATGACAAAGCTTCCTTCTGGGTATCTTTGCTGTTTCTTTGTTGTGCTATAGATCACTTCATCAGTGTTGATAGCAAAACATGCACGAACACACACAAGGAATGATGTCATTGGGGAATCAGATCATGTGGAGGGCGTGTGTGTGTGTGGGGGGGGGTTAACTACGGGAATTGTCTCTGTGTCTGTTTCATGGCTGGGGAGAACACCCCTCTGTCTGCCCTGTGATTGGACCGCTCCGAGCATGCTCGCACCGCGGGGCTCCGTCAGGCCGTCTGACCAGCAGCAGCGGACTGTTGTGGAGGATCCGCTCTGCTGCTTCGCCTCCAGTTGGCACGACGACAACATATGACTGAAGCATCCGCGTAGCACGAAAAGCAAAAGAACAAGCCTAAGATAGATTTTTTAAATATCACATGGTAGGACGGGAATGTTCCCACGCTCATGGCACACACACACACACACACACACACTTAATGATAAGAGTGAGTAGTTACTGCACAGCGCAGCAGGCAGACTCAAAGCGATGTGGAAAGCCCTCAGTTACCATAGAAACACGAACATTAGAAGATCCCAGGGATTCCTCAAACTTGCACAAAACCGACACACAGCCCGACCAGCACCACTCGTATAGAACTGAACACACGCCAACACGCCTGGTTTCGTGTTCAGTAACACTTCATACTGCATCTCACCATGAAACTGCAAACTCCCTATGATGCAATTTCCTGTCACCCGGGGGCAAAAGTTCAACCCAGAGACGCCCTGCACAGTCAAACACAGCCCGCATGATGATCTGTGCACAACACATCGATCACTTTTAGAAACACATGTGCTTTTTAATTCTGGGGGGTTTGACGACAGCTCAGAGTAACACTATAACTCCTGAGGAGTAATTCCCATTGTTGGCTGCATTAATGAACAATAAAGTTGTTTTTGAATGAAAACAGACGTACAACTCCCTGTTTTTGTTCAAACGGGATCTAATTATAGCATTTTCAGCTGAAGGAATCATTTCATTAACTGGTCAATTGACAAATAAACTGAGTTACAAATTGGATCACTGATTAATCATCTCATTGATTTGTTATATGTGGTTCTAAGATCTCCATAGCAGTGGACATATTTCACTATATTCATCAGTTGATTGAGAAAATAATCATTAGCTGTAGTCACAATAGTTTTGTGAGGGGTTGGAAAATATATCCATATTATATGTTTATTGTGACTTATTGTCTCAGACTTTCAATATCGTTACATCATGATATGACACAAGTGTTTTAATAGCTGCTTTACAACAAAGTGATCAAAGCGTTCCATATCTGTAACACTCGTCTTTGCACAGTGAGGATTCACTTCTGCACTGCTGCTGATTATTTATCAAAAATCTCATTGTGTTCATATTCTGTGAAGCACCAACAATCATCCGAACAATATTAATGCAACACTGAGATTGAGGTGTTTGGGAAAAAATGTTGTGATATTTAAGTTTGTCACCTTTGAGACAACGTAGAAAACAGTGAGGGACGTTGGGACATGGGTGCATATGAGCACGTGTATGGATACGCAATAATCAAGTAAAACACTAAAATATCTTCACATCCATTACTAATAATTTTGAGCATATCCTGAGCAATGCCATTAAGCTCTTTCACCAGCGCTGGCATGGTTCCAGATATTTCTGTCAACATGTTTGGTCTCCAGTAAAGTCGATCGTTGATTTGGACAGTCAGAGTCATATGTCACGTGTTAATATACACTCATATTAACAAAACATCCCCTAAAATATCACAAGGTTGATTTCAGCTCTAGTCTTAAAGATGCACTTATGATGATTCTTATTTTTATTCTATTCTTTTGCATAAATTGAAATAGGTAAACAGCTGAGCATGTGCTGCTGATATATAAATATATATATTTATTTTTCCACCTTGTGTACTACAATGTAATACACACACACACACACACACACACACACACACACACACACACACACACACCATGCTCCAGATTGTCAAACGCACGCA
>CAEMYA010000487.1:156013-234476 GCA_903131615.1 Diplodus sargus | reverse complement strand
TTAAGTTTATTGGCAACTGATCGGTTTTGAATCGATCGGAGGGGAAACACTCACACACACACACACACACACGTACACAAGTAGCTCATGTGCTCGCGCGCGGATACACGAATGGGACGGGGTGAGCGCGTGAGGTCCCGCCCCAGTGTGTGTCATAAGATAGCTGAGCAATGTCAGGGTATTATGTAAAGAGCAGCCGAGGCTCGCCACCGCCCTGCCGCCGCTCGACGGGCAGAAAACTGGGGCAAATCGATCCCGGAGAGACGCTCCGACACGGAGAGACGTGACGTGTTGGGCCCTGGTGAAAATAAAACTGATTTCAGATCCGTTTAGTGGGTGCAGTTTCGTTTTTTAGTTTTTTTTAAAAAAAAGATGAATATACTGCAGGAATAAAAGTGCTCAGTGTGAAAGCTCGCTGCTCCACAACAGAGACCCGGTCCAGTAATGAACCAGGTTCTGACAGGGACTCCTCTGCAATGTCTCACACACACACGTACAGCGAGTCACCGTTGGAACTGCCTCACACACACACACACACACACACAAACACACACACACGCCGAGAGCGCGCAAAGTAGTTCGCAAAACAACTTTGACCGTTTCCGCATTGGGGGAAGACAAATGTGTGCAATGAACAGCCACTCGGGGGACTGCGGGCAGTTCTCCGTCACTTCGGTCGCTTTTTCTTGGCATGAACCCAGAATGATTTACAAAAAAAAAACTACAAACGCTTCCGTTCATCACAGGCGGGTCGGTTGAAAATGCAAAACCCAGCCGATGGTAGTAACTACGGTGCCCGGAGAGGCAGTTCGGGATGTGGCACCGACTGTTACCTGGTGTCATGTATGTTCGGCTCACTGCACCAGTCCGCTGATGAACTTACCACGTGTGATCTGTTGTTGCTGGGCTTGCCATTCCAGATATCTGGCCGCCTCCAAAAGTGTATCGATGCTCATTGCGCGTAAACCCTCACGGCAGGCGACCCGGTGGCCCGGGACGGAAGGAGGAAAAAGACCGAGGGGGTAGGTAGTGTCCCGGTAGGAAGCGCCGTATGCACGGTTCACACTCGCGGGCCCGAGCTTTCCGTCCCTTGTGTTTCTCCTGAAAGCAAACGGGCGTTTTTTAATCCGACCGAACTGAAAGTAGATCCTCGCATACGTAAAAAATAGGATTGCAACAAGATGGCGATGAGAGCACGGGAATACACACAACAAGGCGAGTCGTGTTCTCGTCAAGGCCCGCCCCTCCCGGAGTCCCGCCCCGCCCTGTTACTACGGGCTCCGGCAAAACCCGGCGACCGCATCACTCCGTCCTCCTCCGCGCCCGACAGCTAACGAACGCTCCCAGCTCACAACATTAACATCATACTTTCACTAAAACCTCTTCTGACGGCCGTGAGAGCAAAAACTACTCGCGGTGTCGTCGCGTTTTTCTGCGCGAGTCGCGAAATGAAAGTCCGCTTCGCGCCGCGGCTCCGCCATGTTTTCGTTCCGGCCGTTGGCCCGCAGCGCATGAAGAACAATCAGGCAGCAGCGAGCCAATCAGCGCTCAGAACAACAAGGCATGGTGCTGGTCCACATGGGCACCCGCCCGGCCCGAGCGCGGCTCATTTGCATGGCGAGAGCGTGACTGGCCACCCTGCTGTCTCGGGATCAGAGCTGTCAATCAAAGGGCGAGGGGCGGGGCTTACGATAGTATGGGAGTGAATACTGAGGAGGGGAAACTGATCAAAATACACTATTATCAATATTACTAATATAATTATTGATCAGTGGGATGATGTTTAAAGATCATAACCGTTAATACTAAATTCAGATTTTTTTTTAATCTATTAATTTTTATTCAGGATCCTTTTTTACACCATAGATACCTCATCATTATTATTACATTAATTAAAGTAGTGTTTGATTGGCTTTTAAAAATGTATATTTATATATTCTAAACAAACTCAATACACTAAATCTCTTTGTTTTCATGACTGAATAAACTGAGTAAACAAATTGACCTGAGAGGAAAACATGATTATATAGTGTTTTACTTTGTTTACATTTGGCGGACCCTGCCACCTTCGAACAACATTCTGGGGACGTTTTGTTCTCTGATAAACAGCTTGTTTATTCAGTTATGGAAAAAAAATAATCTCTGGAATTGTATTATTACCTCATTAATATTATGAATAAAAATTACAATTCAGAGTTTGAATTTCTGTCTCCAAAACAACATAGTGCCCCATTAAATTATGTACAGAAGTCCCTGATAATGAGTTTTTAATCTCATATTGAAATGATAATATAATTTTAGTATTGTATATTTTTATTTCCCCTATCAACAGCTGTGATTATTAATTATAATGTCCACAAAAGAAAAGATAAATATAGAAGTGGCAGCCAAAATACCTTCAGGATATTTATTATATCAATTTATTAACTTAAAAAAAAAAGAATATGCAGGCATGTTAAAGTAATCCATGCATTGTAATTGTTTGAATATTTATTTCCCTTCTCCTGTTGCCTGTATCCCCTTTACTAGATTTGTCGTCTCACATCCATTACTTCCGTCTCACTCACTCAAAAAGTCTCTGTGATTTTCTCTTTCTGCACCTGCTCCTCGTTTCCATCTGCTGTTGCGTACTGCTTCGTGTGGATATTATGTATGTGGACGTAATGTTGGATGTGTTACACGTTACATGGGAACACGGTGGTTTATGCAATATATCTCTGCCAGGGGAAACATTAATTGTCACTTTGTCTCAGTGTTGTGATTTATAGTTTATGTTTGTATCGTACACAGATGCATGTATGTAATGCATGCATGGCTGCATAGTAACAGTCTTTGATTGGGCATCGCTCAGTCGTATATATCCTTCGCCGCATCATAGAGTCTGACTGCCTCGACCAATCAAAACAGCAGCTCAGACGTACATAAGAGCTGCCATCGCCAGGCCATGTGTCCTGCCTGCACATACAGACCTACTAACACTGTTACTACCTGAAAAAAAAGACAAAACGTGTGTGTGTGTGTGTGTGAGGGGGGCTGGTTTGGTCATCTTGCAACAGGCTGAGACACCATGTGAGGATGCATGACATAAAATGAATCAGGCTGAAAAGTGGGAGGAGGGAGAGATCAGGGAGGAGAGAGCTGCTGCACATGGTAAGCACATGAGCAGCAGGAGAGGGAAAAAAAACCCTATACAGATGCATACACCGAGGAAAAAAGGGGAAGCGGAGGAGGAGGTGGCTTTGAGAGACGAGGAGGGTGGGAGGGATGTGAGGCAGGGACGGGCTGACCCATTTAGAAGTGCTGCATCACTCGTGGATAGACGGAGCAAGCAGAGACAAAGAGGAAGCAAAGCAAGAAAGGAGACATAAATCAAAGAGTGTGTGGAGTCACAGGCGTCACACGCGGACAAAATTAAAGGAACACCTTCACTGCCTGGCTCTGATCAAACTGAGCACTTGTGGATTTGTTGTATTTGAACAATGTCTCCTGACAGCAGGGGGTTCTGACATCTGTCACACAGGGAACGACCAAAGATGTCATTTACAACCGATAACAACAAAAGTGTATAAAGTACATTAGTGATGAATACAAATAAATCAATGTACACTATACAAATCTAAAAACTTTAAAGTATATTAAATATATTATTTATCAGTGTATTTGTTGTCAGATATGCACCGATATTAAAACCTTTTGGTTTTAGAGATTTTAATACAGTAAAAGCTGCTTGGGATAAGAGAAGTTAAACATATCAGTGCACAGAACAGTTTTTTGTTAAACTATAAAATACACCAATGAGTTCATTGATTGAGATGATGATGACACGTTTGAAGGATCATTACATGTTTATAGTATATATATATATATATATATATAGAGGCATCGGTCTGGCTCTGATCTACACATCATGAGATCCTAGAATCATTTTTTGGTGTTGAACACTTCAGTCAATATCTGCTCATCTGTGCGCCACATTGATCTGAAAATATTTACTCCATTTTTTAAGTCAAAATCTCAGTTTAGCTGCTGCACAAGCTTGGCCGCACATCATGGGTGTAAATAACGACTTTTAAAATTAATTTAGGATCTGCTTCTGTAGACTTTGGTTACACCAGATCAGTATGGATCCGTTTCAGTTTGGAGTTTCCGTCTGCCTCAGTTGTTTAGCAGAATGCTGTGACCCTGTTTTACCGTGAAGCCCCAGAAATATTTTGTGGACTACGAAACTTCACCAAACTTTCCATCTGCATGCGGGTGAGTTGGTAATGAATGAATTTTAATTTTTGGGTGAACTTTTCCTTTAAGTAAGTTATTCTTACACAAACCACAACTCTTATTACAACCGCAGCCTAAGACTTGGAAAACATGACTCAGTCAAACACAGAAGTCCACTTTTTCCTCCACGATTTTCTTGATCTTACTTTCATTGTAGAGACAAAAATATCAGTTTTCATGCTGTGAAGTTTCTCCTCTGCTGCGTCCTGACACAGGAAATGTTAAGGTTTATCATCTTTGTCATAACATCCATGTGACCACTGCTCACTTATCCAAGGAAGTGGCAGCTTCTTTCCTTATAGGGACATTGAACCCCTCCACACATGCTCCCACTGGAGGGCGCCACATCCCATATTATACCTCATTGGAAGCTGCTTCCAACCTCCCTCCTCAGGCTTTATAGGGATTAGAAAGCTGGTCACGTAAACTATAGTGGGAGTCACATAAGATATACTGGGATGACACACAAACCTATATATTAATACAGACCCTGCAGCTGTCTGCACGGGAAACTACTAGTATCTGCCTGCATGTGTTAATGAAGAAAAAGAATCCTGCTGAATGAAATTGTTCAGTCCTCTCTGACAGAATCGATAGTGCTGCATCTGACAGAGACCGGCCTGCTCTATACACTGACCTTGAAACCTCTCAACACTTCCGTATCATGCCAGCTTAATCTGAATCAATGCTGGCTTAAACTTCCCCTGCAGCTCCTTTCGCTTTCTCTCTTTGCCATGAATCTGCATCAACAGTTTTGTCAGAGGGAGAGGAGAGGAAATGGGTGACCCAGAAGCAACATAAATGAGAAAGTGAGCTTCTTCCACCCTGTTTTGATGCCTTCTTTAGCTTGCATGAGGGGAAATGTGAGTGCAAGGCATGAGAGAGGAGACAGGAGAGTGGTGGCGGGCAGATGTAGGCCAATGTTTCTACTCCAGTGCCTCTGCTTTGAAACAGGAGTTGCAGACCGAGACAGGTTTATTATCCTTTCATTAAGTCCCATGAAGCCGCCTCTCACTTCTCCTTCCACACGCCTGGCTCACCAGTTTCCGTCCAGTCCACTGTGTCACAATCCATGACATAAACCCTGTGCTGTAATAAATGGCCTTTGTAAGCTTCACTCCACCCTCACAGACCTGCAGGAGAGAGATCAAGGTGTGGTGTGTGCACACTCGCCGTATCGCAGAGCACAGAGAAAGGATAATTGCCGTGTGGGTGAGTGAGCAGGCGTGTGTGCGCTGAGGTACCGTTCATAATTGATAAGGGGGCCTGAACTGTCCCTGCTGCCTCCTCATGTCTTCGCCTCTCCAGTCTGAGCTTGCAGTGTAAGTAACTGTGCTACACCTGAGGAATACACGTCACAAGTTATTAAACTGTCATACGAGCGTCCTCATCTTTCATTAAAATGAAAAACCCACCAGGTCAGGACTGATCTGTTCCTCTACTATCTGAATTAATACCAGCACTGACAGTCTGCATGTGACCCTGCTCAGACACAAGATGTCTACAGATTGTAGCACCAGATCTACATCTGAGCACCACAGCCAAGCAGTTATACATAAATAATATTCACTGTCTAGAGCAGTACTCCCAGTTTTTGTCTAGTGACCCATTTCTTTCTAAACACTTCAGTCTGATGATTCAAAGTTCTCAGACCCCGTTCTTAAATTAAACAACTAAATGTGATCGGTCTCCATCTCACATACCTGATAGAACCAAATTATACTTTCCAAATGCCAAATTTTAACATTATCAAGCACCGCATCTAAAATGTTTTAAAGTGACGGATTAAAGTCATGATTCCTTTATGCTTCTCATAAAAACAAAACTTACATAAATGGATGATTAAATAATAAGTCATGAAAATAAAAACTAATATTTCAGCTGCAGTGAAGAACTGAGGAGTCTGACAGCCGGAGGAAAGAAGCTGCTCCCTTTTTTTCGTGGTACAGCAGCAGATACTTCAGTATTGCTGCCAGACTGCGGCGGATACTGTCTTTAACATCCTTTGGGCTCTGCACAGTCTCCTCATCAGTGGTTGATAATGCACTTGCAAATTAAAGAAAAAGTTGAAACCAACAACAATGAAAGGTACAAGGACAACACCTTGAGAAAAAGCTTCAAGGACTTAATAGAATAATCCTTGTGGAAATATGCAGACAACATCGAGTTACAGTTAGTTTTTCAGCTGAGAAGCTAAATTTAGCAATATGTGTGTCTATCCATTTTTTGATAAATAAACACATGTAGCCGAGTATCTGCAGGGGTTCCTGAATGTGAAGGACAAATTTCAACAAAATCCAGTGAAACAACACATACAAGTAATCACAGAAATGATTACATGTAGCTCCAAGGGCCAAATAAAAAAAAATCATAACTAAAAAAGTGTTTGGAGCACAGCTTTGGGATTATACAAGGTCCGATGAATTTAATAGAATACTCCGAAAGGCAATCTTCCAATAACCCAGTCTGCTTTGAGATATGAGCACAAAGCACAGGTATAATGTATTTGATGTGTGCTGCAGTATCTGACCTCACAATGAAACCTTGACTTGGTAAATCCTGTCTGATTCCAAGAAGTCTTTTCCATTTCATCTCCTTTCCTCAAAAGAAAAAAAGCACACGCACACATTTATATCTTATATTTACAGAATTTTATTTCATTATGTTGCAAACAATGACATCCAGATATATTGATACACAACTTTTACTGTGCGTGTATGTGCATTTGTGAGTGTATGTGTGTGTAAAGAGAGCAGTGAGACCACAGAAAGCAGAATGAAAATCCCGTGTGAGGGAGCCCTCAATGGGTTAACAAGGCAGAGATAGCGAGCGAGAGGGCACTGGGCGATTCTCTGTGCCAACATACACACACACACAAACCTCATAAAAGGTGAGCAGATTTTTTACCTCTGGAACACACACTTTAGCTATGGGGCGTGTTTGCCTGTGCTCTCAGCAGCTTAGGGATCATTAAGGTCCTGTGAGTGTCAACTAGAAAGCAAGTTTGTTAAAAGAGATGAAGTAGTACGAATGAACACAGTGGGTGAGAAGCTTTGCCTCCTCCCTCTCCTCTGACATCAGAGCAGAGACAGCAGAGAGATTCTCCTGTCATAATATACAAACACACACACACTCACACAATGTATACACACATGTACACGTGCACTCGCCCACAGAACCTCGTGTGATTCGACTAGGGAGCTGCATCCTGCTTAATTTTTTCTTCCACTGGTTGTCGTCCTCTCCTGGACAGCTTCCACTCCTTCTCTTTCTCTTACGCTCACTTTCCTCGCACCTTCTCTATCACCATCCACGCAGTGACGGAACGCAACAATGGAGGCATGGAGTAGAACAAAACAAAACCCCCTCTAACAAGGGGTGCAGTCAGTCAGTTAACCGAAATCCACCTGCGCCAGCACACAAGGATATTTACCCTTTGACCCGACAGGAAGTCATGAGAACAGTATGCAAATTCGGCAAATTTAACAGTATACAATTTTTTTTTGTTTGATTCACCATGCAAGGAATACTTCTTATCTTTTTGAGTGTGTTTATGTGTCAGAGATTGCGTGACATTTATTAAGCGTACCCTACATCCAGAATAATTTACATAAAAGGACAATAGTCATCTTAATAGGGCTGGACCGATGTAGGGGAGGAGGGAGGGAGAGAAGGGAGCGAGGGGAGGGGACGGGGAGAAGGTAAAGCGCCATGGTCAACTATGGTTTGGAGTGCGAGAGGTGAGGGGCTGGGCTGGGGGTCAGGGTACAGGGGAGGGGTGGGGTAGGGTAGGCTGGGGCAGCTTTTGGAGTTTAGGGGCGGGCGGGGAACAGGACAGGGCTCAGCGGCACTCCCAGACTTTGACTGTCTGATCGACACTGCCCGTCACCACGTAGGGAGCAGTCTTGTGGAAATCTGCAAAAGAGGTAAAAATGTGCTCAAGTAGGTTGTATTAAAGATACACTCAAGGATTTAATCTGAAAGGTGGGCAGAAGTTCTGTGTTTCAGCAGTTAGAGGAGATAGAGGAGATGAACTGTGTCTTACCCAGAGAGGTAACAAAGTGTTCGTGGGCACACAGGGTCTTCATGCAGCGTTTGTTCTTGTAGTCCCAGATCCTAAGGGTTTTGTCATCAGCACAGCTCACTATGAATCTTCCTCCAGGATGAACCAATACCCCGCGCACCCAGTTGTCATGTCCAACCTGAAGAAACACGGCTGGTTATCTACCACTCCTCTCAGTCATAAGCTGCAACGCTGGAATAGTAGAATACCATCAGATGATCGACACTATCGCCGAGACTACTCACCAGAGTCATAAGGCAAATGCCGATGCTGACATCCCACATCTTAATAGTTTTATCTCTGGACCCGGAGAGAAGGAAGGGGCCAGGCTTTCCACTCTTCTTGCTCTGGAAAACAGAGTAACAGGGAAAATGTAACAAAAAGCTATCGCCAACATGAAGGACAACAAAATAATGCTTTCTTAGGTAAAGTTTCATATTATAGATGGCGATGTGGAGCAGTCTGGATGAATTCCCTGACTTTTCACCTGGTACCAATCATCCAAACAGTTCAAAAATCTTAATCTAAAATCTTAATTTAATCAAATCACAGGTATCAGACACGAGAAGGTTATTGTCAGTTATCAGTATCAGCAGATAGAAATCCTTATCGTGTATCCCTACTTACAAAACTCACATTCCCATCAGCCTCAGCTGTGCGTTTTGTTTATTAATTAGCAAATGTTAGCATGCTAACCATTAAACTATTATTGTGAACATGGTTAACATTATACCAGCTGAACATCAACACATTAGCATGTGGATGTTAGCATTATACTCACAGCATCAAGTACAGTCTCAGAGCTGCTAGCACAGCTGTACAGTTAGAAACAGATCCACATGCATGAATGCAATGTTTTCAAAAAGGCTACAACCTAAAGATAAATATAAGTAGGAGAGTTCTTCCCATCCTGTGTGTTGTTTGTGATAGAATGATCAGAAACATGTGACCCTGTAACCTTCTGTCTAAAAGATGCTGATGGCACTTAATCTTCTGAGAAAATTTCAATTACCAGCCAGGTGACCTTCTTCACAAAAGCCTCACAGAAATAGTGCTTCTTCTGTTTATTATTAAGTGCTTTAGTTAATAAAAGTGCATGAATGACTTATTAGTCTGTCATTCAGTGCACATGGTTCATCGTCATAAATTATTGTGGAAAACCCTGCAGCTGAACTAAACATACACAAACATCCTCTGTAGGTAAATGTCACTTCCTGCAGCAGCTGTACACACCTCTGAGCCTGTGGCCTCCAGGATGGTGGGGTGAGCGCTGTCAGGGGCCCAGGAGATGCACTCTACCACATGTTCATGCTCCCGCAACTCCGCTTTGCACTCCTTCGAGGCGACCACCCAGACACGCACCGTCTGGTCGTTGGAGCAGCTGGCAATCAACGAGCCGTCCTGGTTGGGACGCACCATCCTCACCCACTCCCTGTGGCCGGTGAATGTCTTCACACAGTACCTGTAGACAGGAAACATGTAAGTTAAAGTGCAGGTTTCAGCAGAAGTTAATACAAAATAAATGCATATTGGATATGGTTCAGATCATATGGAGGCAGATTGAAAATATTGAAATTGCAATATGGGATGAAAAAGGAAAAATTACATCCATCCAAGTCTCTGTGATAGCTTGTGGTACTTAGAAATGATGGAAGCCTCCAGCTTACTCACCCAGTGGCCACCTCCCACATCTTGATGGTCTTGTCTCTGGAGGCAGACACTATGTGGTCACCATTTGGCATGATGGCTACAGACGACACATTGTGATCGTGGCCTGGAGGACACAATCAAGAGTTTAGTTCTGCAACTGGTCTGAGATTTTTTCCAATAACTGCAGTTAATTCTGTAAATATCTCTTACCATGCATTGTTCGGACGCACTCAAACCCCTGAAAGTCCCAAAGTTTGATGCTCATGTCAGCTGAACATGAAGCCAGCAGCTTTCCCGACTGGTCAAAGGAGATGTCCTGCACAGAGTCTGTGTGACCCTTCAGGGTTCGTTCAAAGTCCCCAGCCTCATAGTCCCACACCTGAAACCAGACGCAGACAGCCACGGTCAGCAGGGCACTTCAGTCTCACCCTCCTCAGTTATCAAACAGCCGTTTACCTTCTCTAAAAATCATAAGGTGTCTACAGGCCTAACAGCCAAAACTGCTATATTTGTATAAGGGGCGGATCAAGTGTATTCAACAGACAGGATAGAGCGCAAATGAGATGCGATGATGTGGAGATGTATCCTAAGTGTTTAAACAGCTTGAATTGTTGAGAATATCCTTACAGACACATTGAGGTTACACAAAAAGGAACAATCTACTGGCACTGTTTAACTTTTTAATTATTAAAACGGCTGAAAAAGAAGGAAGGGCAGATTTGCATGTTTCCTAAGGTGCTGTGCTCTGGGAGTGTTGCCTCTGACAACACCAGCATCAGCCCATCTCCACGCAGATGAGCAGTGACAAAGCAGAAAAAAAGAGTGAGGAGGGCAGGGAGGCAGGGAGAGAGGAAGAGAGGGAGGGAGGATAAAGGGAGGAGGTGGAGGGGGGAGCGTGTTGAAGCAGAAGCATTGAGGATAAAAAGGGAGAACAGGCTCAGATCTGCAGTACAGCTTTGATCTGGAGGGTCAGGGCTGCAGAGGCTATGTTGTGGTGCGCTGCAACACTGATTTTGCTCATGATTACAGCTTACATAGCAATCAATGTGCCTTTATATTACAGCTAGAGACCGTTTTCAAAGCAGATGTTACACTATGGGTACATGAGAAAAGCTAAAATGAGTCTTGATGAGTCCAGAGTACACATGGGACCTCTTTATGAACAAATTCATGCACCATGTATCAGTGTTTCGGGGTGCTATTACAGTACTACAGTAAGTCAAGACTGTGCTCGCTGATTAGTTTCCTTCAAATTTAAAAATGTGTTTTCATATACAAGCAGTTTATCAAATTTTATCAAACCATTTCTCCCAGTGTACCACAACACATTCCTGCCAGCTGTAATGCAGGTACACTGAGTTAAATGTAATAGGATCTAATACACACACACAATGAACCCCAGTGTTTCCTAAAGCTGTGTCAGAAAGGTATTGATTTAACTCACTAAGCATTCTTGATGCTGTAGTGATGTGGATTGCATTGCATCAGATTAAATGGTCGACAAAACAATACAAATAAAAGATTGTGAAGATTTATTGCGAGGCTGTTGTATCGGTTGCATCAGAAACCTTCTTTCTGAACACACACCTTGATGGTAGCATCCTCAGAGGCTGTGACCATGACAGAGAAGACGGGGTGGAATATGACACGCGTGACTGGCGCGCGGTGCCCACTCAGGGCGTATCTCTCTGGGGGACGGGGGATCCACTCCTTGGGGTCCCTCTTCTGACCGACAGTTCCTCCGTGTGTCATCTCCTCTTTCGCTTCATTCAACTTTGACTCCAACTCCATCACCTGAGGCAGGAAAGTGAGTCAAGGAGCAGACGAGTCAAAGGACTCATTAGATACATGTATGTAATCATTTGTTTTAGAACTATTCAATATAATCACACCACCGTTATTTAGATTTCTAGAAGCGTTTGTTTTTTCTATATAGAGAAATCAGCTTTCACAGACTTACCTTCTTCTGTAATCTGATGACTGAGGTCCATTTCTTTTCCAAAAGCCCTGCATACTTTTTATCTGGCTCTTCATTCTATAAAATGGAGAAAGGACAGACACTGACAGAGGGATCCAAACTCTTGAACATGGATGTGCACATAGTTTGTAGTTTGACATCTCTGTGCACCCGCCTCTCCTTACCATATCTATCTCTGCCTCTTTCTTGAAGGTGGAATAGGCCTCCTCGTATCCATTGGAACGGAGATAGTCAGCTATAGCCCGGTTTCTGGAAAAACAGCAATAAAAATAGATTTTTGAAAGGTTTCAGATTTGATCACCAATTACAGATCAATCCTCGCAGATGCAGAACAAGTTGCATTGTCCACAAAACATTTCTGGAGCTTCACAACCAAACAGTTTTGCAGCATTCTCTTAAACAACTGAAGCAGATGGTGACTTGTATCAAACATAAAAAGTCATCCTAAAATAAAGTCTTTAAATGGCTCCATAGCTTATCCAGAATAATCAAAGTCTCCAGAGGCCCAGACATCCTAAAAGATGACAATTACAACTTTTTTAAGATAAATTCTTCACTGTTTGTGCTGAGCTAGAAGCCCATCCTAAATAATGTCTTCAACCATTTTCTTTCCTGTTGTTTTTCACATAAAATAAAACAAGTCCTCATCTACTTCAGTTGTTTAGGAGAGTGCTGCAAAGCTGCTTTGCTGTGACGCTCCATAAATGTTTTGTGGAAAACAAAACTTCACCTGACTGTATTGGCGTGACGGGGCCATTATTTTTATTTTGGGTGAACTTTTCTTTTAAGCAGCCAGTATGAGTGCAATTCCATTTGACTATGCCTAAAATAGTGCTAAATGAATTACAAAGTAAAAATGTGAATAAGAGAAATGTTGGTTCCTTCCTAAAATACAGGAGGCCACACCCTGTCTAACAAATGAGAGCAGTTGGGATTCAAGTTTCACCGTTCCACCTTAAATGTCAGCAAATCTGAGTAAGTGATATAAGAAATTACAATCCTTCAGTGCGCAACACAAAACATAAAGACCGAATCAATGGGAAACTATGTTTTGCACTGCCATGGAAACCAAAGCTTCGCCACAAAGAGAGTGGACGACGCAGGGACTGGGCAACCACAAGCACATGGAAACAACTTTAAACACACATATGGACTCACACACAACTACACACAGATGTGTGCACAGTTATATAAATGAGTGGAACAGCTCTTTTATGAGAAGAGGGGTGAATATTTTATGAGTTACGGAGCTAAATTTAGGCTGCAGCTTCAGGACTCCTTTAAATGGCTGATAATTGTAACCCTAATTCAACCGTCTGTGTTAGACTGCAAACATCAGACCGTCAATGGCAGCAGGATTTCCTCTTAATTCTCCAAATCAACATATTCAAACCTGTCAGCACAGATATTTTCTTGTCTGAGAAGGGTTACACAGCGAAGATACAATATCTGCAGCGTGGAGCCGCCTGGACCGGCGTGCATACCGTATGATCAGCCACCGCACAGTGCTGCTCAAACTAACCAGCCATCATTTGTTAAGTTCCTCCTTCTCCCCATCCCCCTCACTTCTCTGCTCCTGTCATGTGGGTTATGAAATATTCAAAAAGCAGCTATCAAGTGAAGCACCTTGAAGCTCACATCTCTTCCTCAATGATTACACATTCTTGTAAAGGAATGTGCTTTCTCACAACATCTGCGTTAACCTGTTCTGGATGAGAGGAGTAAACATGTGACGTACATCTTCACCATGCGGACAAACTTCGAGGTTTTGCTATGAAAGCTTTACGTACACACACTTAAATTCAAGTGCTCCTCTTCATGCGTGTTCATCTAC
The DNA here is from genome assembly GCA_903131615.1 of Diplodus sargus. Classification (NCBI taxonomy): domain Eukaryota; kingdom Metazoa; phylum Chordata; class Actinopteri; order Spariformes; family Sparidae; genus Diplodus; species Diplodus sargus. Next base: position 220,676 of record CAEMYA010000487.1, on the reverse strand, counting down.
ATGTCTGTTCTTGTTTGCATGTCTAATGAGGCTGCACAACCACAAATTTACATCCAAGCACTCACAGTTCATCTCTTTGTCTCTGTGACAGCACCATGGTGGCTGCTGTTCTCTCCCTCTTGGGGAGGTAAGGGTGAGGCGATGTGCTGGGGGAGTCTGGCTGGGAAGCGTGTGGTGGGGAGGCGTCTGGTCCCTCAGTGATGTTCTTCCTTCAGAAACTCAGGGCGTGGCGAAGAGAGGGCCACGCAGAGGGAGGTGAACTGGAGGTACTGCTGTCAATCAACTTGTCGGGACGAGGCTCCACAAGTTGTTCGCTGGCCCAAATCTCTCTCACTGTTTAGATGTGCCCATCACCTGATGAAGAGAAAGAAGTGAGGAAAAACAGGAAAAGTGAAGCAACGGAGCAACCTGTATGGCTAGGTTTCATGACAAATTATTCATAATGATGTTATTATAACGGTGAACGGATTCTCAGCCAATCCGCCCATTCGTTGCTTGTTTCTGCACTGTGTAACTTCAGGCAGCGGAGTCGAAACTCACTGCGTTACGCTTATCCGGCACTGCATTGCACACAGTAGTGACTATCATTGATTTTGGTATAAGCAACTAATATTTTATTGAGAAAAATGTTTTCCTTCTGATGTCCTACGGCTGTTCTGCCTCTATTCTGTGATTTACTGAGGTCCCTAAAGCATCTGTAACTGCTGCGTACTCTACTATCTAGCTACAAGACAGCTGTGTTACACACAGAAGCAAATACAAACTGTGACATAATGTTGCTTAAAAAAAATCCCATTCTTAGTTATGAAGACTTCCTATCCGCATGGTAAAAATACTCGTCAGTTGCAACAAAAACTTACAGTACACAGGCCTGTCACAATATTCACGTGTAGATTATATGTACATGTCCTCAATAATGCCATGTTTACATGCAATTTTTGTTAACATAGCCCAATAATCTATGTTATTTATTGTTATTCTTGTTATATTAACTTGTTAAATATCATATAAATATTATGCTACCATATTATTATGACAATTATATTGGTAACCACATCTGATGAAAGTAGTTTTGTGGCAGGCCTGACAGTGCAGTTTAAGTTTAACGAGGTTTGGGTGAATAAAGCAGAGAGGCAAGAAAGTAGGGAAGTACAATGTTTTCTAAAACAATGATGGGAAGTCGGGAAAAAGCCTTCAAAGGGGTTCTTTGTCATCCTCCTGTTCATTCAATGACGCACTGATGCATGCGTCTTTAGACCAGTTGTGCTTCCACAAACTTCACTGTATTACATCAATTTCAAAACATACTTACAGTACAATTTAAGACTGGACAAGCAGGACACTTTGTGTTGGATGTAGCATGAGTCATTTTTTTCTTTTGAATAAAAGGCAGCAGCTAATTCTACCTGCATGACTTTGTAACAATTATCTCATCAATAATCTCTTCAAGTTCAGTTTTTTATTTCTTGATTATACTATTAAATCTGAGTTTTGGGACAAGGAGACCATCCCGACAGAAGAGCACAGATCAACAGCACACGCTGACAAATCAAAACACACGACCCAGGGATTGTGAAGCTAATAAGAACATTCACTTCCTGAGCTTCAACACTGCTGGCACCTGGGGCCACAATAGCACTAAGCTGCTTAGTGGCTAGACCAGACAACCTACAGTCCGCATGTGTGTGTGTTGGTTTCTAAGTGAGAGACCACAAGTCCTCCATACAGCTGACAGTGCAATGTAAAGAAGGGACTGGACGGTAGCTAACAGGATTAACCCCAGACACAGAGAGGACCTTAATAGCAAGCCGCCCTTGCCTGTACTATTGTCTGGTGCATCGTTCTTTTGTCTGCATCTTCGTTCATCACCAGTTGCCACTTCTAGAAACAAAGACTATTTCAAGTAAATAATGATACCGTTCTAAGAATCCAGATTTTCCTTCTGCATACACTTCCACTTCAAATCTAGGCAATGGAGCATTTCCTTTCACGGCAGCCGCAGAGGGTAACAAAACATTCTGCCATGATGTGCCAGCAGTGTCCTAGAAAGAACTCCTTCTCCTGCCTGCAAACATGACGAGTGCTCCGAGCAGACAGGACAGAGCTAGTGATTTTAGCTGAGCAGCACTCTCAGCGTGGTTCAAAAATAGCCATTTGACCAAACAGACCAACCTCTAAACTATTACGCAACCAAGACAATCTCTGTAGCTTTTGCACCTGCCTGAGACTCCTGAGCTTCACTGGCATATACCTGGTATATTCAGGTATGTTTGAAGGGGACACACAGATAAAAGGGAAAGCAAAATAAACAACAGGAGAATGAGATGTGGTTTTAGTAAGTAAAAATGATCTTCAAGTCCTGCAAAAGTCTTTCAGTTATCACATGAAAAGCAAAAGTAGCGTTATCTACACTTGGTGCTAATTAGAGGAAACATAGTGGGGGTCATAAAAGAAGAAGGGTTCAAGGTCCTGTCTATGTTTCAGGTTTATCAAAAGGGAATGATGTGGAGGGGGTTTGTTTACAACCTGTGAGATCATTTGAACACTCGGTTTGCTTCTCCTAAAATGCAATGATTGCTTTGAATGAATTTGCACACATAAACAAGATTGTACCAAAGGAAGAGGAAAGCCAACTGATACAATACAATATGCATCTGTTCAAGTGTAGACACCTGCCTGCAGCCAGTTTCTAGTGACAAATAAACACATATTTTGGCTTAGGGCTTCACTGTGGATACGATTTATTATAGCAGTATGAAGTCTGATCCCTCTGTCATTAAAGAAAGTGCCTTTGACAACATTACAGAACAGGCGGTCAAAAGTTTGGCTCTGAAAGAAATTAGCACAAGCTTAGATAAGTGCTGAAAAAGAGAATTAACTGCCAACTTCTTTGATAAAGTGTGAGCTAAACTGTGAGGATATGCTTCTTTTCTATCTTACTTCCATTGTAAACTGAATATCTTTTTTGCTTTTGAACTGTAAGCAAAGTATGAAATTCGAGATCATCACCTGGGAAGTAATTTGAACAAAGAAACAGCGATCAGATCACGGATATTAATGTCATGAATCCATCACCAAAATTTGACAGCTACAAGATTACGCCAAAGTGAGAAGGACAGTATACCTCCAACTGAAGGTCCTCAGTTTGATCTTTAGTATATTTGTGCAATTAAGTCAAGTCTCCTTGAGCAAGATATTGAACTAACCCCTTCTTACCTCTGGAACACTATAGTCAGGTTGACCTTACAAGCAAAACAAAGGAGAAAAGACAAATAATCTTATTCTTATTGAATATATTTGTTAATTGGGGGGGAAGTTATGACATGGACTGAAATTCAAGCAAGCTGAGGTCTAATTAAAGTATAACAAGGACTTATTTTCTTGAAATGTCAGTGAGTGAGAAGTTCAAATGATCACACAAGTCATTGTTTTAAACAGATTTAGCATAATTTGCCACAGATGGCATAATGTACCAAAACACAGCACCATGAAGACGAAATTAGAGACGTGTGCAAGTTGTAGATGCTGAATGACTTGGAATCAAATTGAAAAACATACAAGAAAAATCATTTAAATGTTTCGTTTCTTTTCGTTTCGAAACGAAAAAAACGAAACAAGAAAAATCATTTAAATGTACAAATTGAAAAAGTGAACGGCTTTGACTAATTTATGGTTCTGAATGGGTGAACACATGTCTGCAACTAACCATTACTACTACAAGTATTCTTATAAATCGATAAGTCTTCCGCTCATTTTACATGATGACTCAATGTCTCATTTAGACAATACAATGTTAGATTACTTATCCTATTCAATCAACAGTCATTAAACCTTCATGAATTTTCTAAAACCAAAAAGAAGGCACTTCACTCACTTTCATAAATGACTAATTAAAGCAGTAAATCCATAAATTTAAGAAGCTGGAACCAGCAAATGTTCAATTTTGCTTGGAAATGACTGAAACCACTAACCGTATATCCCAAAAAAAGGCGACTGATTTTGTTTAAATCGTCTATTTTCAATTAATCAACTAAAAGTTGCAGCAAAGGGAACCATGTGGCCGGTTTTTACAACGTACAGCCAATGAAAACTGCTGTTATTTAGCAATAACACAGAGACAGCAATCTAAAAATACGGCTGGTCAATTACTAAATATTATTGTTGATCAACTGAGTGTGTGTTCATAGTGTAATTACATCACACACCATTTAATTGTCTGACAAATGTCTGCTGTCTAAATAAAAAATTCTGTGCATTCTGTGATTTGTAGAGAACATTTAAAAAAGTTGTCAAAGTGTCATATGAACAAAGAGTTTAATCTAATGTAATTCATTCAACAGTTGATTGTATTGGTCATCAAATTTATAATTTTATGTTATAGAACATATCTATTGTCTAGACTGTGTGTTCTATGACTGCTAGTGTACATAATGCCAAAGATTGTTTGAGGTAAAACAAACATCACTGTAACTGCTGTTTACATTGTTTTCGTAGTTCCAAACAACTACAACCGTGATGCATCTTCTCTCTAGCTTCACACAAAATTCTGTTACATTTTCATTCATATCAGTCAATATTTAATCTTATAAATTGAACAGTTTTGAACCAGGACCTCTAGTTTATGTATCAAGACACTTGTGAAAAAAGATGGAGTGCCAAATTTTGAATGCTACAGCTTCTGATTCAATATACATATTCCATCAACATTTAGGCAAATGTAAGTATCACATCAGACTTGGTACCAGTACTATGCAATATCAAAAAGACTCTGATCTGGATCAGGACCAAACAAACTTGATTGGAACATCTGTAGTATAAATCCAAAGAAAACATCTGTTTTGAATGCTGAACAATTGATGTTTGAGTCATAATAATGCATTTTAGATAGAGAAACAATCTTATCACAATATGTGACAGACTACATGCTAAATGCAAAGGCCTCTGAGCACAGACAGCATGACAACCATATTTAAATTACCTGCCAATAAGAATAACTGAGACGTCACAAGGAGGTGGAGCCGCCTCCCATCTCTATTCATCCACTCATTATCACAACTCTGACGCAAAAGCTTATACACCTCTCTTGCTCTCTTAAGAACTCCAAAACATTATCATTGTCTTGGTTTACACTGTGAAATTAAAAAAGCTTTACAGAAGATGTGACCAAGCCCCCATAGGGCTACAATATCAGAATGTGACGTCAATGATGCCTCATCCGTTTCCCCTGGCAGCACTGAAAATTTGCCTCGAATACAGAGCCATGTTCAGTAAAACAAACAGCTGTGATGTGTCCATTTTCTCCAAATGTTACCAGTCCGGGTATAAATGAATTCAATCTCTAACACAATGTAGAAATCCATTTGCAAAGCTGATCCTTACATGACTCAAATACAATCTGACTATCAACAGGGCTCTCCCTCAGGGCTGCTGATCATGACGGTGGAGTGTTCAGACTTGCTTCCTGAGATGCATCATATCATAAACTGAATAACTTTGAGATGTTAGCCTGTAAGTGAAATGATGTAAGCCAGTGGTACAACATCGCTTTGGGCTAAGATGTAAACTAGCTCTACCACAACTGATAATTATTATCCATTTGAACTAAGTCATCAATTATTTTCTCCAAGCTGTCCATCACAGGTTCCTAAAGCCCAAGGCAACATATCTGAATGTCTTTTGTTGTCACAGTAACAGTCGAAAGCTCAAAAGATATTCGATTTATAATGATACCAATTACAACATTAAAAAACAGTAAATCCTCACACATGAGAAGAATTATTTTCATTACATAAGCAATCTAATAATGAAAATGGTCAATCAAAAAATTGATTAATCAACTAATCGTTCAATGTGCATTTCCATTTGAATTTCATATGTTTAAATGACAACCTGATGACTTCACACGATTATACACCGAGGCTTTAGACAAAGTTTCATCTCATGGGCAGGAACACCAGTTCACATCTAGTAGAACCGGACAGTGTAAATGTCATACCTCTCCTGACTCACTTTCATAAATGGATCATCAAGTCAAACTTCATTAATGAATAAAACAAATGCAAAATGAAATTAGAATGGCACTCAGTAGAGTGCACTGAAACACTCAACTGCACCCATGACTGCTTAACCATAACTTAAGTTCATCAGACCTACGTTCAACTTCAAAATGTACTCATTCATAGATAACATGTCTCGATTTTCTCATCATGATCCATGCATTACCTACTGAATTTTTTAAAACAGAAGCACTTGAGACTTGAGACAATCGGTGTTAACCTAACAAAAAACAATTAAACCAGCCACAGGCATTCATTCCACTGCATATCAAGTTTTCTGTCATCATGCTCTGTTAGTGTCAAGCTGCTGTTCAATTCCCCTCCTTATGGGTGACCTTCAGGCCAAATAAATCCCTGCTGGTACAAACCCAACCGCAAGACAATGTTTGATTACAAACTAAACATTGAGGCAAATCATTACTTTCCTTTAACTGGCCACCTACAGCCATTCATCGCATTACCTTTATTGATGATATCTCTTGGGATTTATTGTGGTATTAGCCAATGGCCCCCCAATAAAAGCACTGAGTTCAAAAGTTACTCAACCTTTATCTAAAACATACAACACGTGTCATCCATGCGAGCAATCAAGACATAAACGTGAGAAGAAGATGACAGAATAAGAAAACAGCTGTGGTAAAACATTAAAACATGACACGATCCATTTTTGAATCCACACTTAATTAAGCAGCATTTTACTTAATACATTTATTAATTGATTTTAAATGTAGTTCAGTAAATTTGTAGGGACTCATGCACAAATAAAGCAAAGCCTTCTCTGCACTTTCATCAACATATTATCATATTAGAAAACAGGTAAATAATATCTTAAGATTCTGGAGTAAAAATGTTGTGCATATTCCTCAGACATGGGCCTTCAGATCTCATGCGATAGAAGCTACTGGACAATTACTGGCTATCAAATTAGCCAGTGCATTCAGCTCATGAGTCAGTGTCAGTATTTCGTACTGATCCTTTTTTTTTAGTCTCCACCCTAATTGTGATTCATCAAACCTTGATGGATTACCTTGAGGGAGCTCGCAGTATGCATGAAACCAACCCAAATTTGCTAAAGATAGTTATTTAGTATTTTTAAGAAACAGGTCTGATTTCAAAATCTAGTATGGGTGACGTATTTCCAAGCTTCGATGCCCACAAGGGCAAAGTTGCAGCAATGGCTCAGCAACGCCCTTTCCAGCTAACGTTAGCCTAGCACGATAACGTAGACGTTAACTGGAGCTGTCAGTTTGAGCAGGCTAGCTTTAGCTTTACACTACCGCACAGTCACCATACCAAAACACACAAAGGGCGTTGGTCCACGCTGAGCAGCATCGTCACATGTTAAGAATGAAATAACAGTTAGCTGTTAAAATGTGCAGGAGAATGAGATATGTAACCCAAGTTTGATTTTAAGGCTAATAGCTAGCGTTAATATTCCTCAGTACAAGACAACACTGGTTTAACTGCTACGCACACACATTAAAATGTTCACACAACACATGATATCACTGTGTCAATGTTAGCATTTCATTTATGCATTTCCTGGCAATATCAGAATATATATTATTTAGCCGTTACCCGGCTAGCGTACCACGTTAGCTCATCCCCACTGAACTTCCATAAATAGACGCAGCTAACGTTAGCCAAATGTTCAGCTAGCTAGGTCTCACAACAAGTGTCTCCATGCCAAACCACATATGGACCGCGACGTGCAGCAGTGGGTTTCACGACGGAAACCACCTTTAACAAAACCGTACAATACTACCGCTGGTATATCTTACTGTCCAGGCTCTCAATCGATGCTCTCGTGAATGCCAACTTTGCCACTTGGCTAGCTTAGCATTCGGCCTCTCCGCCATTTTGAGATCGCAACGGGAAAGCGCAGACACTGCAGGCAATTCGTCGTCAAAAATAACAAGTCTTTCTAAGTGTCAAAACAAAAATACAGACGCTCGTGAAAAACACAAACTTACCCGCTGATAAAAGGCCATTCTCATATCCCCTCGACTAGTCTACGCATGCGATGGGAGAGCCTGGTTTTGATGTGGTATTGTGACTTTTCACATCACCCGGCACGGTCGGTCAGATTTTTTCTCCTCTTTGGTACCACCGCATTCGCCCGGCCCCGGCTAACGGTCGCGGTTGGATATCGGCGGCGCGCACGTTGAGGCGAGCGGCGGCGCGCAGCGTGTACGTCTGACGCTCCGGAATTAAAGGGACAACACACACACATCAACACAAGTTTTTTTATTATCATCATCTACAGACACGTTTTAATTCACATGGAAACAAAACTGTAAAGAAGTTTCTCACTGAGATGGACGGATGAAATAACGCAGCTGCAGAACACATCATTATTTTACAGTTAGCAGCTGTGAGCATTATATTTAAATATCAGTAATCTAGGTTAAAGGTGCACTCTGTAGTTTTGGGTAAGAAAGTTTCACCAGAAGAGAAATTTCAGATCTTCATTGACTAGTTTTTTTTATGCTTAAACAAACTCTCCCTGTTTTCATGACTGAATAAACTGAATACTAAACTGACCTTCGGGAGGAGAACCCAGGACAGGACAGGGTAATTAAAGATTAATTAAAGGTTAATTAGTGCTAGAACCCCAGAAGCAGATGGAGGCATGTTTTAGTGGAATTTGCTGCAATGGTGTAACTTTTCGTCTGTATATTTCTTTACTATATTAGAGGTACCATTGAAGTGATTGATTACCGGACGATGTTAGAGAGACAATAAATGTGTGTGTGTGTGTGTGTGTGTGTGTTGCATAATAATACTGACATTTGCACTACTAAAAATCAATAAACATATTGTTCAAAAACAACAAACTGACTTTAAAGTAAAACATCGTTTCATACTATTCTACTTTGTTTACATGTGGCGGACCCTGCCACCTTTCTAGCTTCAAACTGTGTTCTGGGGACTTTATTTTCCTCAGAGAACAGCTCGTTTACTCACTTATGGAACAAAAATGTTTGCATCATTACCTCGTTAATATCACAAATCACACAGTGCCCCTTTAATATCTCAAAGAAAATTCAGCTACCTCACAGCCAGTCAGTAATTCAGTGTCAATGGACCAACTCCACAAAATGTCCCTTTCAAAGTTTAATGCTCTCATTTTCCTCGCAGTGAGCTGCTAATCTCACCTGTTCTTGTAGAATGAACACATATGATGCTCAGAAAGCTCCACATTCATGACAAAAACATGGATCAAATCACAATGAACTGCTAGTACACAACCAAAACATCCATAAAGATAGCTTATATATTCAGGAATAGACTGTAGGCCTAAACTTTCTATATATACTGAATAGATATAAACATAGTCATGTTCTTAAGAGGTGTTTGTGGCACAAGTGTGAAGCCCAGTGGACACACAGGGAATTGCAAGACAACAACAAGTCATTTAAAAATCTAACAAATTCTGACTTTTAGTACTTTGTTGCTATATTGTTTGTTCTCAGCAGAACTACACATACTGTGCTTGTCCATTTTATCTCGCAGGATAATCAGCACACATGTTCTTTAATATCTTTTCAGAGTGACACACTGAATTTCCCCACGAGCATTCATAAAGTACGCCTTCTTCTTCTTCTTCTTCTGCGACAGAAACAAGTAAAGTTATACATGTTTGCAGTCAAAATTACAGCCTGGATCACATATAGTTCAACATCAGCTATATCACAGCTGTAGGTATTTAATGCAGCTCTCTTCAGTGTCCACAGTCGTCCACACAAAGCAGCAGGATCGAGTCTTCTTCCCAAAGCAGACGGCTGCACCTGTTTGTCACTTGTTGTCCAAAGTAGGTTAACCTCTCTTGACGCTCTACATATCCACAGGTTTTGCTTTCTGCACGTCTCAGGTCTTTTTTTCCAGCTCCTCCATTTGAACCTTTTCTTGCAGCTCACTCCTCAGGTCGGCGATTTCCTTTGCACTAAGAGAAAATACATAATGTGAACAGTATATGTGAGGAAATCATTATTAACTATCTCCTTGTATCCCAATAATATTCAGGTGAGAGTTAGTTTTGCTCACCTGAGGGGGATGAGAATGATTCCACACGTCAGGTTGAGCTGCTGAAGGATTGTGGGAAGGCTCGGTGTGGAAAACTGGAGACCAAACACAGGTGAGATAAACAACCACAAATGCGTTCATGTGTTTGTACGTGTATCTATAAAGTGTACAGACCTTTGGAGGAGGAATACAGGCACTAGGTGTGTTGCTGTAGATGTGGTTGATGGCTTTCTGCAGGATCACGGCCTGCTGCGTGAGGCTCTTCAGGTACTCTGAGCTTTCCTTCGTGCTGTCGTGGTCCTCGCCAACCTTCACGCGTAGGAACAAAGAAGTCTCTCAGTTAATGTTGCATGAACATAACAACAGCAAACGCTATATTCCATTTTAAAAGCACACCTGGCTCTTATATATTGAATAAGCCTCCTTCTCGTGTTGCAGAGCCAATCGAAACTCTCCTTTGCTCTCGTACACAGCGGCCAGCAGGTGATGACTGCACAGAAGACAGACGTGGAGAGAACTTTGATATGACAGAAATACAGGAAGATCTTGTAGGTCTTTCCGTCTACTTGTGAATTTCAAGGATGTAAGAGGAACATGCGGTCAGGCGGTCTCACCTGTGTGCGTGCTTCAGAGATGTGGCACTGTGGTATTTTGAGGTTAAATTTAAGGCATTCTGTAGGAACTTCAGGGAAAGCTCATACTCCATCAGTCCATGCAGCACCAGACCCAGCATGCTCTGACGAAGCGGAGCACAACACGGACAATAACAGAAGATTTACAACATATACTTAGACAAATGAACTTGACTATATGCACAGACTATATGCCTGAATATTCACAGGTAAGGACACGTTATCATGTGACTCTCAGGGTGGTGTTCAGTGTTTTCTCTTCTACCAGAACTTTTCGTTTGGTTTATGTCACACATGGTCCTGATCCAACACCTTAATCATCTTAAAAGTTATCCCAACAGTACGAAAAAGGATTTCTTTTAAAATCTTTCCTTTTTCTTTGAACTGGTAATTATGTTTTTCGATTCATGGAAGTGTCGCTACAGGATGGGAGGGACAGTTTAAGGATGAAGAAGCCACATACAGTTAACATCTATATTTATTTTGTGTAAATCTGAGTGAGTACGATAAAAAACATTTTACTTGATTTCCTACACACACAAAAACGACCTCATTTGTTTTTTCTTTCCTGATTTGTTGCTTTTGTTAACATTTTATTTTGGATAACTTTTGAATTTCTACTTCACAGGATTTACTGAATCATAACAAATAATCTCTCTCAAGTGTCAGTGACTCTCCCCTTTGTTTGTGTTTAATTATTTTCTTGATATTTCTCTGTGTTTGCAACATTTCTTGGTTTCAATAATGCTGAAGAAAGAATACCAACAATCTTGCCGACCCAAAGCTTCTGGCAATCAACTTTCTTTACATTTAATGTCTAAAATAGAAAGACATCTTAATAGTTTTTTGTTTGAACAAATTAGACAGAAAGAAACTTTTGGCCGTGAGGTCTCACTGACATCCAGCTGTGCGACTTGTGGATGGTTCTCTCCGGTCACAAGCAGCGTGAGATACCGAGCGCGATACAGCAGCTGGAGGGAGGTCGACGGCCGGCCGCTGGCGAAGGAGTACAGGGCCAGATGAGTCTGGATCACAGAGAGGAGAACACATACAGCTCAAGACATATCAAAAGAGTTAAAATGGTCTGTCTATCTGTTTCTGGATCTATGAGAAGTTACAGGAACTCACATAGTCTTGGATGGTCTGAGGATGGTCGATACCTTGCAGTCTCTCACTGCTCATAACAGCTTTCTCCTGGTTGCTGAGGGCCTGACAGACACGGAGACGTCACTTCAGACGAGGGTGGTGATGGTAAAAAAGAGGTCATGGTAGGAAAAACTGTAATGTGTATTTACATCTGCGTATTCCCCCATGATGTAGCTGATCCGACCCAGGAGACGCAGGCACATGCAGACGTCCTCGTGCAGGACGCCACACACACCGCTGAACAGAGCCAGAGCCTGGCTGATCAGCTCATAGCCGTCTTTCAGAAGCCCTGAAACAAACACAAAACACCGCTGATGAGGCTCGAATGTACCAACAACTACACAGAAGAAGATGTGTTGATAACCAAATGATGAGTGTATAACCAACTTAAACTCACCCTGCTGTATCGCCACCTGCGCCTGCATCACAAGCCGTGTAGCATCGGTTGCCGTGGGTTTGAGATGTCTGACCACAGGGAACATGTTGACGACATCTTCCTCGCCAAACACCGGCCGGTGTCGAGACTCGAACACGTACTCCCTCATCTGCACCTGAATACAGAGAAAAGGAAGAAGAAGAGGACGAGTTGAACTAGAAAACTTTGTACTTTTTGCAGCCTCCAGAAAAACAAGTGCAAGTGAGACCAGTTTCCAGTTTAAAAGACTTGAAAACTTTAATTCCTGTGACACTTTGCTGAAGTATTTTCATCACATTTCATCAAATAGCTAAATGCGGAGAAACGTTGTTGATGTCTCACCTGGATGCCCGTCTTGATGGCAATCTCTCTCAGCAGGGAGATCCTCTGAAGGCCGTGCTTTTCTATCAGCTCATCTATACTTTCACTGAACACAGAGAGGATGACAGTGTAAAATCCTGTTGCACGTATCCAACCACACACACACACACACACACACACACACACACACACACCTGTCTACTGTGTAGTGATAATAATCTCCAGCCTCTGCTCTGATCCTGCTCCACAGCTCATTGCGGGTCAGTCTGGCCCACACGCTGTCCGTCAACAAGGCGACCCGGCTCCCGTGGCTCCGTCTACGTCGGCTCCTGCGACGAGAGAGCAGCTCGTCCGAGCCGGAGTCGGGGAAACAGGAGGAGGAACTCAGGAGGCAGTTCAGGAAGTGACTGACAGCAGCGGAGAACGCTGCAGGTTCGACATCCTGGGACAAAAATCAAACACATGTTGATGTTAGAAGAAACTGCTGGATTGGAAAACATTCTATATATTTGAATCCTGTACTTCATGTAGTTTACCTGTAGAAAGGTCCTGAAGATGTGTTTTGCACTTCTGATGATGATTTCACTGACAGAAAGTCTCTGTGTGGGAACATTTGATCAGGAAGACTTCAGCAGTGACTCGAGTGGAAATCTTATCAACTCAAGAGTAAGATGCAGGCGGTTATGACAACTTTACATTCGTGGTTTGTGGTTAATAAAAGCAGTAACAAACTACCTGCATGTGGCCGAGTCTTCCTCTCTCCTCCATCTTGTCCAGCTCGCTCAGCAGGGTGCCAAGGTATCGTACGTTCACACCCCGCTGGTGCAGCGCTGAGGTCAGTGTGGCACCATCCATCGGCACTGCTGCGTGGTTCAGACAGTCCTTCAGCTACCACACACACACACACACACACACACACACACACACACACACACACACACACACACACACACACACACACACAGAGCAGCAGATTAACTACAGGTATCATCTTAAACTTCATGCACACGTTAGGACTGAGCATTATTTTCTACTCACCACAGCTGGAATCTGGCTGGACAGTAGAAAAGCAGCTGCATCCCACAACAGCAGCCTCTGTCTCTGAACCTCAGCGACACACTCAGAGGGGAAACGGACGCCTGCAGCAAAGAAACACAGTTAAATCTTTCTACGATGACCGTGTGCGTGTGTGTGTGTGTGTGTGTGTGTGCTGAAGTGTGTTCAGTACCTGGAGAGCAAACATCAGGATTGAAGCGGATGTCAAAGCAGGAGTCGCTCACTGACCCGACAGCCTCACACGCCTTCACAATCACATTCCTTCTTTGAGATTCTACAAAAGTAAGAATATAAATTGCAGTATGAGTTGGATAGAAAGAAAGAATCCCCTCCCCTTCTTCTTTCTTATACCTTCACAGTTTGTTTCTCAGCCTAATTTCTTTGTGCAGTAATCCAGTTTCTGCTGCAGGTTTGATCATTTCCTTTTCTTTTGGCTGATCACTCACCCATGTCAGGAGCATCAGCAGCTTCTCCAGCTCGCGGCTCTTCTCTCTGCTCCATGGATACATCCTGCTCCTCCAGCTGAACGAGGCCCTGCGACACCATCTTGACATAAAGTTCGTACCTGCAACATGAAATAACACATGATCAGAGGAATACGATCTTCATCGTCACATGAGCTGCACTCAGGGTTCCCGTCTCCTCTTCCTCACCTGTGCTGGACGAAGGCCTCGATCAGTTCTGGTCTCAGGCTGGCCAGGCTGTGACGATGCTGCTGCGGGTAACCGTAACTCTGACACACCTCCGGCACCGCCCTCCTCTCCTCCGTCACTGGGTTCTGGAAGTTAAGGTCGGGGGGGAAGGTCCGGAGAAGGTCCAGTATGTAAGGTCTTCCGTCATTACCCAGGATGCCTTTGGTTTCGATGCCAGAGCAAAGCTCCACTGGGCTGTCGCTGTGGTCGAGCACGTGGTGACGCTGGATTCTAAGCGGTTTACTGGTTTTATCAAGAAGCTCCAGAAACCTGGAACAATGTCGAGGAAAATGAAGGTTGAAGGTTGATTTGTGTTTGAACTTGATCGAAATCCAAATACCTAAATTAGACTTTGTTTGTTTGTTTTACCTGGGGAGTGTAAAAACAGTTTTTCCGTAGTCATTAGAGCCATAGACGACACTTTGCTCCTGGTTTTTCTCCAGTAATCCCGGAACGATCGTCTGAGCAATGACACGGATGCCACGATAATCCACCACAGCCGTCCCAAGAGTGTAAAGTCCGTCTGTGTCCACAGAAGTGTACGCCTGCAGCAGAGACCAGCAGTGGTTTTTAGATTGCCAGAACATAAAGTGATAATAAGAAAAGTAACTGCAGAGACACAATGACACCCTTTCAGAAGAATCGATTGTAACACTGTTGTTTCTTTACCAACAAATACTTTCAAATGGAGCAGATGAAACAGTAACTGCATCCTGAACAGGTGTTCCTGTAACGATCTCTACCTGTACTCCCCTCAGGTCACACGTGGCAGCAGCGTGAGCAGCGCTGTTGCCTCCTATTGGGCCGTAGTGGTCTGAGATGTCGAACCCCAAACTGAAGAAGAGGTTGTTCCAGATGAACATCTGCATGTGAGGCGCCTCCCCTGGGTTCAACGGCATGACGTTACCGTCGATGACGGCTACAGCGCCTCGTGTTGCAGCCTCAACAAAGTCACTGTTGGTCTGTAAGGAGGAATTAAAACATTGGTTAACATCTGAATTTGAGGACAAAGGAGTTCCTGTGCTGCTGGTCAGTGCTTCAGGGATTTAAACAGATGAGTGCACAACACAAGTCTACTTTTCTCACCGTAGAGATAACGAGAGATAATCAGAAAGGTTTATCTGTGTCTTACCTTGAATATGCTCCTCTCTCTGTGCAGACGCTCCTGCAGGGAGGTCCGGGGGAGTTCCCTGCATCCCTGCAGCTCCTCGTTCCAGTCCCGACTCTGTGGCCACAAACATCAGCATCACCGCAATCGTCACCATCAGAAAGCCTCAGACGCATCATGAAACGTTTGGTATTGTACGTATGTATGTATGTGCATACATGCATGTGTTATAAATACTTTACAGCAACATCATATTTCTCTGTATTTCCAAATGTGATGTCTGCAACCTGCCCAGCTGTGTGCTCGTCCTGGCCCATGCGGCTGGTGTGCGTCTCCTCGGCTCTGACGCAGTCCAGGCTGTGGTCTCCCTGATGGGCGGTCCAGGTGAACACCTGGAACGGCGTGGCAATCCGCTCGTAAGGGTGCTGCTGGACTCTGCTCACAGCAAGTGACAGAAAAAAACGTTTGGGTATTTCTGTTTTATAGGGATGAAAGTATCTCCTGATACATTGCAGACAGTTTGCTCACCTCTTCTTCTGCAGTCCGCTGAAGGTTTTCCTGAAAGCCGGGCTGACTTGATTCAGCAGCTCAACCAGAGAGTGGCAAAGGATTTTGGGGACTGCAGGTTTAGGGTTGAAGTTGAAGGCAGTTGACCTGAAGAGCAGAACACAAGCTGAAGTAAGTTTCTACTGTTCTCATCAGACATAACTATTGTTTGTTCATGCCAACAGCTGATCGGTTTAACACTCACTGGTTGAGGTAGAAACCGCGTGTGGATGATGTGATGTTGAGTTCTTTGTCCTCCATTGTCAGGACGTTGAGGTACATTAAGTCCCCGTGCATCTTCCTGTTTCCTGGAGGGGGATTCCAGCTGCTCATGGTCAGAACCCGCAGACACTGTAACGGCTGAAATTATAAGTTATAAATTATAACACTTTCATAATTGTCCACTGTTGCCTCGTTAGGACTTTAACCTGTCATTTGTGCACAAACATAAGCTGATGTCTCACCTTCCAGTCATCTCTGACAGGCTGCAGAGGAGTCAGCAGCCGGTCTTTACACCCAGGCAGAATATATTCTGGAGGCCTGAAGTCGACAGACTCCTTTTCAGGAGCTCTCCGGTTCCCGGCGCTGTCACTGTCTGAAGGGAGGAATAATGAGGTGAAGAGGCTGCGGGATCACTGACAGGAATGCTCCGGTGTGAGGAGGTAACGAGGGAACAACGTTACCCTTGTCTCCTCTGGTGTAATAGGTGAGGTAAGACAGCGAGCTGCAGTTCACGCCGTTGAACGCATCTGCAGGGTCGAGGCTCCTCAGGAGATCACGCACGTGTCTGAGATGGAGACGAGCGTCGCGCACCGAGTAAGAATCTGCAACACGGACGAGGACAGGAGATGCTTAAAATGTTCAGTACAATCATCAACAAAAGGCGAGTTATGAGGAGGAAAGGAGAGGACGAGGCCGTTACCCTCCACCACCTTGATCAGCGCTCCGTCCCGGATGCCCTGGATGGAGCGCAGCTCTGTGAGGCTGTCGAGGGCGGAGCCTCCCAGCTGGAGGGAGAAGCAGGTGCGGTGGCAGGTGACCTCGTGCTCCATCAGCACCTGGTGCAGCTCTGCCACCAGCAGCTGGCCTGACACCTGAGAGCAGAGGGGAGGTTAGACTCAGAACAACATGAAGACACAGCGAAGAAAATAATGACAGATGTGCATCGAAACCTGGAGCTCAAAACTTTCGGTCCCAGGAGGTTGAATTCTGACAGCGAAGCCAGTTTCCTGGAGATCAACGATGTCACTGATGCTCAGTTCTTTGCCTTTATCCCCATCAGACTGCTCTGGAGGTTTGTCCTCAGGGCTTTCTTCACTTTGACTCGGTGGCACTGTTGGTGACACAAGAGGCAAAATGAGAGAGTGACCTCGAAACCAGGCTGCGTGAGGAGGAATATTGTAATTCTGCCAGAGTTTAAACTAAATGTTAACAAACAAAAACACCCCCAGCAGAGAAAATACAAGCAAAGATAATCACAGTCGAATTTGACGACGCACCTTTGACATGTGGTGCTGCCAGAAACAGCCTGTCAACTGAAAACAAGGTCATCTGCTTCCTCTCAGCGTCCTCCACCTCCTCCACCTGTGGCAGGACCGTCTCCAACTCCAGAGCATGCTGCTGCAGAACATTCCTGTTGTCTTCCTCGTCCCTCTTTTCATTTGAACCCGACTTGTCTGTGTGCTCCTCAGACAGACTGTGGATAACATTAAAGTCCTTGTCACTGATATTCTGCCCTGACACCACAGTCGTCTGTCCCGTCTGTTCATCGCCCTGATTGCTCTGCTGTGTCACGTCCACACGACGGTCATCAGGGTCAGAGTTCTCCATCATCTCAGTGTTGTTGCTGTATTTCGTGGGCAGTGGCTCCTCTACAGGAATGTTCTCCTCCATGTTGTTTACGGTGTGTTCACTGTTTTGTTCTCCATCTTCTACACGCTCCTGTGTGGGTGCAGCGTTGTACTCAGTCCAGTCAGAACCTGTATTCTGCTGCAACTTAAAGACATCGTTTTCATCTGTGTATAACTCGGCGTTGTGCTTCGGTTGCACATCCAACTGTTGGTGTAGTTCATGTTCCTCACAAACATCGACAGTGTTTGCTGGAGTGTTAACGTCTCTCCCTGCGGTCACATTACGACACACATGTACCTCTGAGTGAGCCTGTGACTCAGTCTGAGTCTGCACCCCCATACCGATCTGTGTCTCCACCTCCGTCTGTGTCTCCACCTCAGAGTAGCCTCTGCTTCTCCACCTATTGCTCCTGTCTTGCACCTCGTCCGCGGGCTCATCCACCCTCACGGCCTCCTCCTCCTCGGACACCAGCAGACACACCATCGGCTCCACCAGGGTCACGTCTCCTCCCGGGTTGCTGCTCAGGATGATGTCAGGAAACAGGAAGTTCTCTGGCTCGAGGGTGGGGTTGGTCACGCCGGTGGAGACGGTCAGCAGGTCGTCCTCCAGGTCATCGGGCACGCTCGGAGACTCGCAGTCACTCTCTTCGCTGGAGAGCAGAGGGGATCTTTCCGGCTCACCACGGGCCGGTCCGTCTTTGCACATGAAGTAGTTTGACAGTGTGTGACAGCACTGGACTACGTTTCCCATGATGCCTTTGTGCTCAAAACAGCAATACAACTGAGCAGATGGCCTAAAGGAGAAAAGACAACAGTGTTTATACGAGTTAAGCAACAACAGGCTGGATTTAAGGGAATAACTTGGCAGAATGGAATACAAAAGTCATGGATTTGTTTTCATCACCTGAAACTATCAGTAACCGTGTTTACGTCACCTCAGAATGAGACGTTTATATCTACAGACGGTTCTGGTCCTCTTCCACAGTCCAAACACCGGCTCTAGAGAGAACCTGTCATGTTTGTTTGCATTTTCAGCAGAGAATTAATCCCTCACACTTGACCTTTAAAGGTTATTCTTTTGGTTATAATAACGCTGCATTCACCAAAGTACAATTCAAATAAACAACTGGTAAAAAAAACATGGCTGGACCGGGATGTGGAACTGTAACCTGCAGACTTTGTTTTCTTTTCCTAATAAGTTTGATTGTTGCACCTGTTGCATATTATAATAATATTTTGGTCAGTATTATGTTATCAGAGTGAATCATGAATATCTTCTGGTGTTTTTACTGAACTGAATATCTTGTGGTTGTGGACAAACACCAGAAAATCCTTCTTGGTCATCTTGGACATTCGGATACACAAGTCAGAGCCCAGGATGTGAGAAACTGTTTTACTTTGACAGCAGCTGGAAATCTTTAACTCCTCAGCGTGTTGCAGTGATACAGAAGTGTACACTTGCAGTATTGTTATATAAGTAATTGAGTATTTAATGATAACTCTCTCCGTCTCCCTACACTTTTTTTAGAGTCATTTATCGTCCACAAAAAGAGACAAAACAATAGCATTTCTTTTAAGTCGCTCTTCAATGCGTGTCTTAATTAGGCTGCTAAGTATAAACTGCAAAAGGCTTTGTCTGTCACATGTGTATCTGTTTGTGCCAATGCAAGCAGCTTAGAGCCTCACAACAGCTGATGCCAGGGAGATTATGAAGTTCCTGCAGCGGTGTCACCTTACAGCGGAAAAGGCTGGAACACCTCGGAGACTAAATCTCATCAGATGAACTCTGGAATGATGCTGATCAGGTGGGAATCCTGCAACACAGACGAAGAGGGAACGCTGAGTACAATCTGAGAGTGAAACGCCTCAAAGTTACATTTGTTTGGTTGTATAAAAGCAGCAGAGGATCCTGAACAGACTCAGGTGACGCGTCTCAATCGAGCTCATGAGAACACAAAAGAAAACATGCATTTATCTCAAACAGCTGACGGATAAAACAGCATCAACGTCACAGCGGTGTAACCAATCAATGGCACCTACCAGCCAGTGTAGAGAGATGGAGACACAGCCAGTCTGTGTCATCTCCTCCTCACTCGTCTGCTGTTCATCCTGCTGAAATCAGAGAGCTCAGTTCTCCGGGTTTCCCTCGGCAGCAGGAGGCTCCACGATCCCGTCCTGTCGGATCCACGCTACACAAACTGTGTCAGTGCATGTGTGTCTGCCCTTCATGGGTGGAGAGGAGCTGTGAGAGGCCCTCTGTTCACACACACACACACACACACACTTAGTACCCATCCAAGTCCAGAAGAGGGCAACCTTTCTGCCGTTCATGATGTAACTTCCTGTACTCACACTCATGCACTCTCTATCAACCTTGAATGTGAGCCCGTGCAGAAGGTGTATAAATAGCTGCAGCAGGAGGTCTGGCACCTTTTTACACATTGTGAAAAACACAACACAAGGCATGCATGACACACACACACACACACACACACACACACACACACACTCACACACACACACACACCCCTCCTTCACACACAGCTCTCTGGTTGCCATGGCAGCGCCGCAGGGAGCCGTTAACATTCCGAGCACGCTGCAGAACATTCTGGAGCGGGACGCCGACAAACACCAGAGAGCGACTCTGTGTCTCATCATCAAGGAATGAATCCATGAGTGTGTGTTGATCGTCTCACAGTGTTCACTGGGTTCATTCACAGGTTCAGTTTTCAGTCTTAATTTGCAGTAACAGCCACAAGAATGTGGACCGAAAACTCAGAAATAAGTTGGCAGTTTTCGGTCTTTCAATTTTTTTATTTTATTTTATTCATTTTTTTTACATTAGTGAGTTAGCTCAATTAACCAGGCAGCTTCACCCCTGCTGGAAAAAAAAAAATAGACCAGCACCAAAACACAACATATGCTGGTCTTGCTGGTGACCAGTACATGTTGTGTTTTGGTGCTGGTCAATGCTGGTTTTTCCAGCAGGCTCCCCACCAGCATTAATGTTGCGGCACGCTATCCAAGCTAACAGACGAGAAGTTTGTTCGTTACATTACTGCCTGTAGGACTCTTACAGTGATTTACATTACTGACACTTCGGTTAGCTGAAGTAAACTTTTACGTTCTTGCTGAATCTTGCTAAGGTTGTTCATCCAGGTAGGAAGGTGATGCGGTCGTGAAACGTTCCCAGAACCGTCGTCCTGAAGCCTCCTGACCGTCCAAGCTCCTGGGCTAGGACTGTAAACGCCAACGCTTCCTGCTGAGCTATCTAGCTGTCCACCAAGAAACATTGTAAATCAAGTTATTTCTCTATAAATATTATCAAGCTTCACCAAAATCAGTGACTGTTAAAGTTAAATTGTTGTATTTTTGCCCCATGTAGCCATTTTTTCAAACTACTGTTGTTGTAACACATTGGTGTAATGAAAAGCATAGAGGCATACTGAGGACTGAGCTCGCTTTTTTGACTCCATATCTCTAGTTGGAGATGTGATATTTGATCACAATAGTGGTAGAATAGTTCCATAATGTTGCTTTAATAATAACAATGCAAATAAAAGCTCTCTTTGGCCTCCAGTGTCGTCAGTATTCTGCGGCCGCTGTGGCGTGTTTCAAATAAATCTGTAGACGAGTCCAGACAGCAGCTGAAGGACGGTCAGTCTGTGAGTCATCAACCTCCTCAGAGTTGTCTGAACCGTCCTCACGCTCTCACTTCTAATATTTAATTCTGCATGTGTTTGTGTGGGAGTTTCCTTCTTTTCCTTCTTCGGCCCCTCTGTGCTGCAGGACGATCTGGTTATATTTTTAAATCCTGGTCGAGGTTCAGTTGCATCGCCACTCAGTGTTGGATTACACATGAAAGGTTGTGAGCAGATGTTCAGATCCAGATGTGAACTGTGAACATTTCTGACAGGGTTGTGCTGATGTATCATAAGATGCCGGGCAAATTATTCTGTTGATTAAGCAAATTATTGTTTGGTCTAGATAGTCGAAAAACACCTGAAACAATCTGATGAAATGAGGCTCAAAAACCAGAGGAAATCCAGACATTCACACAATTTATCCACTAGAATAAAAGCTTTTTAACAGTTCCTTCTTTCTTCTCATATTTGGATTGCCTCTGGTTTTCTGAAGTTCTCTTTTCTCAATTTTCCAAGAGCACAGATCTTTTTTATCTACACTGTATAGAGCGACCAGTTATGTTTGGGTGATGTTTTTGTCCCAAAAGATGTTCAGATTACAGTGATTTAAAAAAAAGCAAAAATTAAGAACAAAAGCAAATCCTCACATCAGAAAAGCTGGAAACATTTATCTGAATAATGACATAAATTATTGATTAAATAGAGCCATTATTAAAGCAGCTACAAGGAACTTTCAATGTTTTGTTGATTTTGGCCAAAACTTGATCTGACTCGCTCCTGCTTTTATTTTAAAAGTGAGTGAAAGATAAATACATAAACAAATAAATATGCCTCGAAAATGAATCCCCAAATAAATAAATGGGACGATAAATATATAAATAAATGTAAACATAAAGAGTCAATATAATTCACTATAATTCATTTTCCAAGTTCCACATTTGTTTCCCAGCTCTTTTTATTTCTGTGCAGCTGAAGTGGGTCCAGTTCTGTCACAGATCCAGACCAAAGCTACAGCACCAGAACACACTGAGGGACAGTAACACCTCAGGGTGGCAGGTGGCAGTAAAGCGTTCCAGAACAACTGACTAAAGAAAGTAAGAAAGTGAGCTTCATGGTTATTCTTCATTATCCATCATGTCAGACGCTGAGAAAAGCATCTGAGTTTTAATCAGAGAAGCTGCAAAGAGCCAAGATGGGACGGTGAGACAGCAGCCGACACCTAATGACCCAAAGTCAGAACCCCAGAACCCTCCGAGGGAGGTAATGTCAGCTCGGTTACAATCATCCACAACTGCAGAAGTATGAGAATGTTTCATAACCAGTTAAAAAAGTTCCTTGATGAAACGTTTTCACATCAATAACAGACAACACCAGAAGAACTTCTCTGCCATCATCAGGCACATTGCATGAATTTAATAAAGTGCAAATCATACAAAATGTCCCTACATCTTTCTGGAGTGACCTCTCAAACCTGGAATATGGCCAGTGCAGTGAAAAAGCAGGCTGCCACTTTGAACGGTAACGGTGCGAGTGTTCGTTGCACCCGGAGGCGAGGCGACTACTTACAGGCAAGAAGCCGTGATCGACGGTGTTGAAATCAAAAAGGCATCCGTATGAAACAGACTCGCTCTTCTCTGGCCGAACTGTCAATGTGACAAGTTCAGTCCAACATGTGTCAGTTTGATCACACACACACACACACTCTTGTGCAAACTAACTCTAAATATCTAACTCACTTCCTGAAATCTACACATGGTTACATCTCCTAGAATCGCTGCATCAGATGTTCGCCTGACGTCGGCCGAGACCTGCTGGAAGACATCTTAGTGTGTTCGTCTTCATCACAGGGCGGTTTCTCCCTCGCCTGCTCCCATGTCCACCCTCCTGTGCACCCTGCAGTCCTCTATATCCTCCCACTCGTCCTCCAGACCCTCTCCGTCCTGCGTTCTGATTGGTCGGCTCAAGCGGAGGAGGCGGTATCTAAGCGGCACCAGGAAGAGGGCGGGGTCAGGCATGGGGTGTGGCCTCTGTGGTGATGTCACTCTCTCCTGTGGGACGCAGGCTCTGACCCTCTCCTCTCTCACGGTGACACGCCTCTTGTGTCTCGCTTCTGGTTGGCTGGGAGAGGCCGGAGGGGGCGGAGACAGAAGCCAGTCCGAACCTCCTCCTTCATAATCTTCATCCTCGTCTTCTTCTTCGTCATCTTCGTCCTCCTCTTCCTCCCCTCCTCCTCCCTCCTTTCCTCCGGGCTCCCCCTCTCCCTCCGCGGTGGACTCTGAGCTCTGCCGCTGCTGGAACAGTTTTAAGCGAGCGCTGTGGAGCTCGTGGCAGAGGCTCGTCGTGATGACGTTCTGCCGCTGCAGCTCGCGACTCAGCAGCGTGATCTTGTGGCTGCGGCGTTTCAGCTCCTCCAGGAAACATCGCTCCTCTTCCCTGAGGCTCCTCCCGAGCGCCGACGCTCGCGCCCGGCCGGCCCGCAGCTCCCCACGCGCCGCGACCATCATGCACTGCTGGTCCTCCAGGAGGCGCTCTGCAGCCTCGCATCGCGCCGCAAGCTCCGCCTCCTCCTCTGAGAAACAGACAGAAACAAATACAGTGAGACGAAACATCGTTTTGTCATGAACGTGTTAATTAAGAGGTTTTGCACTCATGTTAGACCGACAGAGAAAACATCCAAAATACACATTCAGCTGCTAACTTTAGTTATAATTTCTGTATTATGATGCAAAATTTGCATATTTAAACACAACATACCAGAAAAATGTCAGGAATATTACATAACATATCTTTAAAGGACATTTTGTCACTATCAGTTTTGTCTCATACTCTAAGCAGCAACATACAGAACACCAAACTTTACAGTCTTATTCCTATTCATATAAATTAGATTTATATAGAGAAGGTCGTCTATATATTATCTGTAGGCTTATTTATATCTTTTTTAAAAATGTATGGCTGCCGACAGTATTTTTCTGGTTGTACATAAAAAAGAAAACACAAAATTCCTGCTGGAAAAACTTTCCAGTCTCGTATGTTGACGAAATGAAACAAGAACCTAATCTTAATAAATTTGACTTCATCCACTGTTCAGATTTCCTCAGCTAACATTTCTTTTTAATCAAGTCTTGCTGGACATCAACAACTCATTCTGCCTTCCATCACACTTTTTTCTCCCCAGATAGGATTCTCATACCTCGAATCAGAAACTCCTACTTTATCATTTCTATATCTGAGGCACTAAAAACTAAGTCAGTGACAGAAACAAAGAATTAATAAGCTCCAAACAGTCAGTATAAGTGCCAACACCATCCATATTTCAATATCTGGCACACTGTCTAATGTGCAAACGTATATTGCAACATTTTGGCAACATAAATGTCCTTTTGTTGAGTTGTTTTTTTAAATTATGCTGTTTTATGCCTTGTCACTGTATCTCTGTCTTCTGAGTCCACAGTCGTCCTCTGTTCCTCTTCCAGAATTATAATATAAGATTTCATCATCGTCTCCAACATATCGTTTTCCATCTCGTCAGCAAAGGAGCCGTAAATTCTCACCTTCTGTGTTTCTGTCCGGAAACCTGGAGTCCAGCTCGCAGCTCAGCTCTGCAACACACACGTGAAGACAAACAGCTTCAGGTGGAGGAGAGACAGTGGAGAGGTGGAGAGGTGATCACCTGCAGACTGACCCTGACACCATCATCTTATTAGGTCAACTTTAAGTTTCATAACATAGATTTCTGATTTCTTTTCCTACTTTTTGATCTCTTCTCTAATGACTTTTGATCCAATAATGTCATTTTTATCCCCAATCTCATGTTTTCCATCCTCCCCGGCACACTGACCATGACAGCGCCTCTTCAGGTGAGTGATCTCCAGCTGCAGGCCGGTCAGCATGGCCAGGTGCTCCTGCTTCAGGAAGGCGATGCCTCGGTCCACACTGGCCACCTGCTGCTCCAGCCGCCCCGCATCCATGACTGAACCCCCGCAGGACCTGCACACACAGGCCGGCAGCTGGATGAGGACAGGGGGGACCTCCCACTACAGCATGGTCACATACAGCAGGGTCCCAGTGTGAGCTCTGACGTGGAACACAGCCAAAGCCATGGAAACCAATTAAAATATAATACATATATGTATCTATGGAAATATATGCATTGTACTGTATAACAGTGCTGAGCTTTATTAGGTCATTCAGCTTATTTACGCAACACTCGCTCATATAATCTCCTTCAGGTTGATTCCTCGCTGCTCTGCACGGTTGGTCACCACACAGCTTCTACCTGTGACTGCAATCATCTCTTCCCTCCGGCCTACCGTGATACTGAAGCGGTCTGCAGCTCGCAGCGTCGCTCATGGATCCTCGTATCGCTCTGCTGGTTTCTGTCCTTGATGCAGCAGCAGAGACGCAGAAAAACAAAAGAGCGCGTAAAGAGGCGCGTTTCTGCTCAGGTGAGCCGCTTCACTGCCGCAGCTGCAGCGCCGCGTTCATGGATCCTGCTGCAGTCAGGAGGCAGAATAACCTCCTCATAACCTTCCTGCTGCTGCTGCTGCGCTCACAACAAAGCAGCCGAGTATGAGGAGTGATGAGTGCCGCGCTGCAGGAGGAGGAGGAGGAGGAGGAGGAGGAGCTCCGTGTCAGTGATGCTGTCAGAAGGAAATACATTTGTTTTATCCCCCAAGAAGAAAAAAGGAAACGTGAGGAAGATCGTTTTCTACCACTTAAAGAAAAAATGATTAAAAACTAACCTTGGTAAATATATATATTTATATATTCTCATGGTAAATCATAATTCTAAGATTAAAATACTAAATTATGAGAAAGAAATGTGAAATTATTACATAAAAAATCGGAATTAACTAAAAAATAAATGTTGATTAAAAAAAAACCCATTTATTTGGAATATGTCGATGTTTAATTTCAGAATTTAGATGTTTTCCTCTCATAATTTTTACTTTTTAACCTCAGATCTTTAATGTTTAATCTCATAATTTAGAATTTTGAATAAATGTCGATTTCTAATATTGAATTATCTCTTCATTTTTAAATTTTTTATTTTTACCCCTTTAACTGTCATAGAGCTTCCACACAAACACTTCATCCTTCCTCTGAGCTACAATGTGTCTTTACATGTATTTATTGTATCATTAATTTAGGAAAAGTGTCAAATAATGCAAAAAATAAAAACATCCTGTGTATACATGTATTTAGCAACACAAAGCAAAGTATCTAAATAAATTATCGGCCCATTTGTCTTGTTAGAATTATGATTTATCATCACTTTTGTATTTAAATGTACTACAAGGAACTTTAAACTGGTTTTAAATTTAAGAAACCAGTAAAAAAATCAAATCCTCTCATTTGAAGCTGAAACCAACAACAAAATTATTATTATTCAACAGTAAAAACTCGTCATCGATTACTTTTCTGTCTATAACTTTAACAGGATTTGTCTCACGGTGACATTGATCGTCCCTCATATGTTTGCTCAGCAGATTTCACTGCAGAATAAACTCATTTAAACTCAGTTAACCATCATAAATATCATGTTAATATAAACTCTAACTGGGCGACTGCTGACTCTGCATTGCTGGTTGCATCAGACCTTTTATTATTCATTATGATCCAGAGTGATAATAAAGTTCTGCAGTAAATCATGAATCAGTTCAGGTTGATTTATTTCTTGCGTGGTGATTTGTACACATGTAGATTATTCTACACACAGCAGGCTGCAGAGTTAAATGTTTTCCGTCTATCGTGGCCGTCTGTTCCCTGTGAAGAGGTTGACGAGGCTCATCCTCTCCGTGTTCTCCTCCTTCTTCTTGCTCATGCTGGGGAGGGGAACTCGCTCGCTGAGCGCAGAGGTCTCGTAGAAAGGACAGACTTTCAGATGAGCAGATATCGGAGGGATGTCGGCCATGTGCCACGAATCCACTGCGGAGAAGAGGTGACTGAACTCCCACACCTGGAGAGAAAAAAGGAGGATACACATCACAGCTAGAAGAGGATTCATTATTGTAAAATACTGGATGGTTCAGTGTGAGCGTCTCACAGGTTTGGCCCTCCACTTGGCTCCTCCGTGTGAGTAGGTCTTCCTCTCCCAGCGGAGGGTGACCATCCCTCTCTCCTGCAGCAGCGTGGAGCACACCTGCCTCATGAGCCGGGACACCAGAGCCAGTTGGGACAGTGACAGGCTGTCCAGGAACGTGGCCATGTGGCACAGCACCTCGTAGGGCAGCGAGCTCAGGGAGTCCTCCCCTCCACCTCTCCTCCTCCTCTGAGAGGTGGAGGAGTCGGCCGAGCTCCTCGGCGGCCTCGAGGCTTCACCTGCTGAGGCTGCGAGTGTCGGTCGCAGGTTGAAGCTTCTGAGCTGCTGACTAGAGAGAAAAGACACAAGCCAGAGTTCACTTACAACACATAGAGCAACTATAGAGTGTCTGACTCAGTTTGTGTGCCTTCAGGTTTATAGTTTTATTGTGGGGCGTCTGCTACTCTCACTAGCTTTCTCTCTCCGACTGAATGCTTAATTTTAGTTCCTGTCTTTCACTGCGTTGCACACCAAACAAAAATTCTTGCTGTTCTTCTTCTACTGTGTTCATGAGTGAGTCGCTGACTCCATCTTGCTGTTTGCTGCTAAGAAGGTGGCGTACAGAAGGTGTTTAGAGCTTTCTTACTGATAATAGTCGTCTGCTGCAGCTGAAAACACTTTTCGAGCTGCGAGAGCAAAACAAAACAGCTAAAAAGCTCCATAAAGCTGAGAGGAGCTGCAGCTGTGAGCTGTGAATATTCTTAAAAGACACGTGGTAGACCCTGATGTGAGAGTCTGGACTGATGCATGTGAGTCGTGCTCACTTATAGGAGACGGTGGCTTCATGTGTGGACGGCTGGAACCTCCTCTGGCTGTAGGTGCATCCCAGGTACGCCAGAGGGCATCTCTCCTCGAACCATCCGCTCAGAGACGTCTGGATGTCGCTGTGGACGTTTCTGAGGAGGAGATGATCGATGACACGTTAATGAATGTGGTGAAAAAGCACTCACAGCCATGTGGTGGACAAAGACAAGACAATGACAACAAAAACAATGATTCTGCTCCCATTTCACATTAATCCAAAAGTTCACATTTGTAGCTGCGTGCATCCTTTTTGTGCTCCCTTCAGATAACAGAGATAAAGTTCTAGACATGACACACATGACAGGAGAAAGGACTCGAGCGCGGCACCTGAAATGTGTGGCGAACTCCCTGCGGTGGAAGGTGTGACCGCAGAGGAAGGTGAAGACGCAGCTGGCTCTGCTGTGCCTGCCGCTCACCCTCTCTGACTGCAGCTGCAGGTGAAGCTTCAGAGGTCTGTCCACCGTCACCTCCGCCAGGGTCGTCTTGGCTTTGAACGGAGCCGTGCGGAACGAGTGCGTCTGCGTTCCGATATCAACGAAGAGCCCGTCGGCTGCCTTTGGCTCGCTGATCTGCAAGGAAACCAACCAATGAACTCTAGTTAAAGGACCGTACCAGTGTTTTTACAAGTCAAAGTAATGTCTGACTCACCTTGTGACCCATGACCTCCAAGTCAGCGTAGCCCAGCAGGGTGGCGTCCGCTTCATCACAGAACCACTCCTCCTCGCTGCCCCCGAGGTCCGACGTGTCCACGCTGCGGGTCTCCGTTGGCGGCCGAACATCCGTGTCGTACACCCGCTCGCGGTAGTGATAGCTGACAGGTACCTTATAAAAAGACATACAAGAGTACGTTGAACACATCGTCAAGTTGAAACCAACTGAACATCCCTCGTCTCACCCTAACTAACATAGCGATGCAGTTGGCTGGAGCAGATCTGAGCTGCACCAGTAAATAAAAGTAGCTGTAATCATCACCTTGAACGTGCGCACGGTCTGGACTGGGATCGGCTCCAGGCTGCCGTAGACGAAGTCCTTCTCCCTGGGCGTACAGGCCTGGATGTGTCCGAAGGCCATCAGCATGCGGCCATGATGCACCATGTACATGTTGTACTCCTGAGGGGTGAGCTCCTGGCCCAGACGCTCCAGCACACCCTCCTGCCACGGGGCATGCCCCATCTTAGTTGTGTCATGTGTAGGGCAGCTTTGGTCTCCAGCTGCACCGTCTTTCCCCGGATCTCCGTCGCCGGCCTCTGATTTGTTCCCCACGCCGTCCTGCGTCTGGTTCTTCACCTTCTCTCCAGGCTTTGGGTTTTCCTTGGGATTGTCTTTCTCTGCCTCGGCGACAGCACAGGCGCCTTTCTCCATGCCGAACATCATCTCACAAATGTTGTATTTCTCAATGTTGATGCTGAAGTCTTGCACCACGTTCTGTGCCGGTTCTTCAACACGACGCTCACGCGCAGATGTAGGGCGATCTACAGCAGTGATGAAGACAACCAAGGAGGAAAGAATGCAATAAATTGTATTACTTCCAAAAAATTCCAAAGTTTACAATGTTCTTTACTTCCTCAAAGTACGAAGGACAGAAACTTAGTAACAGTAACCGACAGAAACATTAATATCACTTGGAACCAGTGAAAATAACTTTTAAATTGTGTAATATTGCAGGACTGAAGTGCAAAACCACCTCAGAGTCCCCTTTTAGTTTGTGGACCACCGTTCTGAAGCCGAGAGTTTGGCATTGCAGTTCAGGAAACGGTTTACTGGGGGAATAACAAAGTAGGAACTAGGGTCATTTTCCCATAAGCTTACATACAATCAGACTTCAGTTTGGGGGTTTAAGGCTTCACAGATCTGGACACTTCATCCAAACCCATAATGGACTTTTTTGTCAGAGCGGGTGTCATTTAAACTGTGATTTACCCTCACTGGACTCTTTCTTCATGTCACTGTTGACCGAGCCTCCCACAGCGGCCTCCTCTTTCTTCTCATCCTTTAATTCCTCCTCTTCTGCCTCCGTCAGCTCCGGAAAGAGCGGCTTCATTTTCAGGCGGTTGAAAACTTCTTTCTGATCCACCAGGGCCATGGCCAGATCCAGAGCCTCCACCTCCCCCTGCTGCTCCTCTCTCTCCTTCATCACCTGCTGCTTCAGAGCTATATCGTTGTGTGGGTTCGTGTCGTCGCTGGGCCAGCGGAGCCACTCCATGGAGCAGCACACCACGCTGGCCGGACACACCTGGAGGTGAGCGGCCTGCGAGGAGCGAGGCAGGTGCACCTGGCAGCCGTACTCAGCGTTGAGGCAGGGCACCCTGACGTTAGGACACAGCAGCAGGTGATCCTCCTCTTTGCACAGGTGGAAGACAGCTCCACAGAGCAGGCGGCAGGGGATGAGCGCACAGCACACCGAGACCTCCACCCGGGCCCGGCAGCGCCGGCTGTAGCAGGAGTCACAGTGGACATGCTGTCGCACCCGGGAGGCCCGAGAACGATGGCTCTGAGAGGGAAGGAGACAAAAGTCTATTACACATTATATCAAACTTTCATACACTTAATCTGTAATTTAACATCTGAACGTCTGTGACTCACCATATCTACAGGACTCAGGTGTTCTTCAATCCTGCAACAAATCCAGAAGATCAACACATAGATTCATACGTAGAATCTGACTCACACACAGCAGGACTGTGATCCTCAAATAAAGCAGCATAATAACAACATAATCAGACGTCACATGTGTCAGTTTATAAATTTCCCAGAAATTCACAAGAGTTTTATCTTGTTTGAGTCACATTTTAATATTCTCCAATCAATGTCTCGTGGTGACAGAACCAGTAAACACGACCTGAACCAGGTGGTCTAAACCCAACCAGACCGCTAACACAGCAGTGTCACTACATAAAAATTAAAAATGAACATGAAGAAACAATAAATTAATAAAAAATGTAAAGTTTCAACATATGTGTATTGCAGAAAAGTGCATTGCCTACAATCAGCTGGTGATCGGGTTGATGTTACTGTGAACTAATAAAAACTAATTGCTCGGCAGTAATGTTCAGATTTTACGTCCTGTGGCACTGACAGAAAACACCTCAGCAGTATCTGATCAGCTCTGAAAGCAACTGAAATATTAGATTAGATCAACAAAAACAGACACTGTCATCTGGACACACTCACCGAGGGATCAGTCTTCAACCAGACTCGGGTCTTACCGAGGTCGCTCTGCAGGCGTGTTGACATGCTCCTCTCTTTGGTTTTATAACGTTGCTTTCAGTCGCTGTGCTTTTTGTACTGACAGGTTAAAATTAGCCAGCAGGTTCAGCAGGAGGAGCGACTCCCCCCTCAGTCTGTCGCTCTGCTGCAGTGCACTCGGGCCAAACCTCATCCAGATTTCTTCACTCTGAGGAGGAATGACTGAGTCTGAGCTCCTGTTTCCTGCACAGAATCAGAGCTTCACCCTCTGTGTGAATGAGACACATGACAGTGCTTTGGTTTCACCAACACCTCCACTAGAGGACACTGTTCGGACGTCACATGAGACTTTATTTTGCTCTCTGCAGGTTCAAATCAAATCACAGAGAGCAGCACAATATCAATCAGAGGGAAAGAGGGAGAGAAAGGCTTCCTGATGTAAGACTCTGAGGCGGCTGGTAACCAGAACCATGTTTCTGACCACCTGTGTAACATTTCTCGGTCGTCACTCGGCTCTATTTATAACACACACACATAGCACAGACACACACAGACGGACACTTCAGTCTTTAAAGCGCAAGACGGACATGCAAGCAGTTTGTTCCTCTTCAGTCCAGCTCTTACAGCGGAAGGCTAAAGTCTGTCACTGACTCTTGCTGTTGACTCAGGATCTGACTCAGGTGTGTTTGCAGGCATGTTATGTGCAGCTGGTTGTACTGAGAGACCTTGAGACTCACAGTTTCCTCTCTGTTTGCAGGACAGACCTTCAGCTGCAGATAACCTCGGTGCCAGAGGAGCTGAAGCATGGTACGGTTTTATAAATGTAGTTCCCCTCATGTAGCTGTAAAAACCATCTGATTCAACACTGTGTGACTTTGTCATGTAAAGTATTTTATGTTTTGGCTTTTGACTGAAGCTGTTAGATGTTTGCATTATTCAAAGTTTTATTTTAATTTGCTGAACCATTTGATCGAAATTGAAATATTGTGGATGATTCCCCAACAAGTCTGACGTGTTCGGTAACTTTAGAAACTTCAGGATCACATCCAGAATTTAAGATTAAGTTCTGTTGGTTGGAACGATGTTTGACCTAAAAGCATGAGGTTGAAAACAGTGATGTACCTGCAGGTCAGAGCCATTGATAGAGGAGGTTAATCAGAATCAGAATACACAAGGAATTTTTAAGTAGATGACGATTAACCAGATTTATCCAGTGGTGCAAAATGTTTGACCTAGATTATGCAAGGTCGCAGCGATACTAAGCGTCTGGTTACAAAAGCTTACATTAATGTCATGTAAGTGAAGTGAAGGGGAGGGAGGAGGTCCAGGGTCGGTGGAGGAACGGCTCATACAAAGCTGACCAAGTAATGTTTCAAATGTTGCATGTAACTTTTCTGTGATTTCACTGAATATGAAGTGTAAAAAAACAAAAACATAGTGACTTTTCTTGATTCTACAAAGCCTACATTTCCCACAATGCAACTTAGCAACTGAGTGACATCACTGGAGGTCAGTTTACCGGATTACATGAAGCTCTTTGGAGCCACAAAAGCCTTCATACAACTTTTTCCACATATGCAGCAGAGACCTGTTACATGTTAATATGTTAAACTGGTGGAGATAAACTTTTAAATTAAATCACCTTAGAGGACTTTGTAAGACTGATATCTCTTTTCTGGTCACTAAACCCATCAGAGTCATCGTTCTCGGGCCTCCCGGGTGCGACAGCATGTCCACTGTGACTCCTGCTACAGCCGGCGCTGCCGGGCCCGGGTGGAGGTCTCTGTGTGCTGTGCGCTCATCCCCTGCCGCCTGCTCTGTGGAGCTGTCTTCCACCTGTGCAAAGAGGAGGATCACCTGCTGCTGTGTCCTAACGTCAGGGTGCCCTGCCTCAACGCCGAGTACGGCTGCCCGGTCCACCTGCCTCGCTCCTCGCGGGCCGCTCACCTCCAGGTGTGTCCGGCCAGCGTGGTGTGCTGCTCCATGGAGTGGAACCGCTGGCCTGCCAACGATGCTCACTCCTATCCAAACACAGAGCTGCATGAGAACCTGCTCAGGGAGAGAGAGCAGGGAGGATGTCTGGACCTGGCCATGGCCCTGAAAGACCAGGACCGCCTGTTTCACTCCTTAAAGATGAAGAAACTGTTCCCAGAGCTGATCCAGAGTGTGGAGGAGGAGGAGAAAGAGGAGGAGAGGAGGGAGGAGGAGAGGAGGAAGGAGAAGAAGAAGGAGAAGCAGAGGAAGGCGGCAGAAAAGGCAGCTGCAAAGGAAGCCAGTGGTCACACCTGGCAGCCTTTTAACAGGTTTTCCTTCCCTAGCATTATGCCAGACGAAGACGAGGATGACGATGAAGATGAGGTTAAGGATGAGGATGAGGTTGAGGTGGAAGATCAGCTGGTGCTGACCCAGGAGGAGAGGGAGGCTTTAGCCAGAGAATCAGGAGTGCATTCTGATCTGTTGCAGAACTACAACGCCTGGGAGCGCATGTTCAGTATGGAGATGGGCGGCTGCAGAACGGCTGGAGACGGAGGAGGGAAGGCACCGGCCAAAGGGAGAGGAAGAGGCCTGGGCTCCCTGACGGAGGAGGAGGAAGACACCTGTGTGGGTGCTGCAGCATCAAACACCAGCGCATCCTCCTCCTCCTGCCTCACTGGATATCAGAAGAGGAAGAAATATTATTATGGACATATTGAGCCGATGAAGATTATCACCGTGCGCACCTTTAAAGTCCCGACCAGCTTCTCCGCCAGGCAGGGCCGCATCCGCAACCCTGGTTTCTACAAGAGGGAGAGTCTGGCTGTGGATACCAGCGACCTCGGGGTGGCGCTACAGGACATGCCAGTGTGGGAGGAAGTTCAGGTGAGGGAGAGAAATCCATCCTCTTTATAAAAATGTGGGGAAATAACACAGAATCGCCCTCAGTTTGAAACTGTGACAGCTCAAGTAGACAATAGCAAATATGCAAAATAAAGCTTGTTGACAAAACAGTTGACACATGTTATAACTGCTGTCCCTGTGAATTGTTTTGTCCAATCACGATGAGGCTGGTTTGGCAGAATTCACAGGGATTCGACATTGGACCACTTTCCATATTGGTTGCAGTTTGTTTAGGTTTAGGCACCAAAACTACCCTGTTATGTTTAGGAGAAGATCCCGGTTTGGGTTCAAATGAATCTTAAGGAAACCGCTGAGGACCACTTGCCTTCATTTAATCCACTGTTATTACCCAGAGTATGCAAGGTTATCCTCACAACACACATTTAGCCCAGAAGTTCTCCCAGAATATGAAGTGTGATAGGCCCTTAAATTACATTAAGCATAATTATAAGAGAAAAGAACATGACAGATGAGTTACAGATGAGTTCAGTGTCATTTTTCTTATTTAATGCCTCCATGACTCCACGTAAACTCTTAATAAATCCTGTTACAGTGACCACAGCGTCTGATCTTTCTCCTCAGGCCTCCCTGCTGTGCTCCCTGGAGAAGGAGCAGCGAGGTCACCTCATCGCGGAGAGCGTCTGCACCGACGGTCTGCTACAGGACGAGGGCACGCAGACCTACGACTTCCTGTCCGCTCCCTTCCGCAGAAACACGTCGCTGGCTGACCTCACAGCTGCCAAACCGCTGGAGCTGCACCTCCAGCTGCAGGTGGAGAGCGTCACCAGCCGGCACCACAAGGCCAGCTCCGCCTTCACCTTCCTCTGTGGACACTGCTTCCAGCGCAGAGAATACGGCACACATTATAAGTGGGTCTCCTCTCTGTCCAAGACATTTAAGTTACTGTATTGAGCCGAAGCACACTGATGCTCTTGTTTGCAGGAACATCCACAGTGACATCCAGATGGGTGTGAACGGATGGTTCGAGCAGAGATGCCCGCTGGCGTACCTGGGATGCACCTACATCCAGAAGAGGTTTCAGCCGTCCACACACGAAGCCACCGTCTCCTACAGGTGAGACAACAGTTTAGTTCAGCGTCTCATTACGGTCTCTGCAGTGTGTGTAGAAACTGAAAAGAAACTAAAATCAGAATGTCAACCAATTGATCCCTTGCAGATAAATTACATGCACGTTGGTAAAAATTGACTGCATACACCTTTAAAGACCAGTCTCACCTTTGCTTTCAGTGAAGACCTGGGCTGCTTCAGCCTGCATCCCACCTCCCCCGTCTCTCTTTGTGAAGCCTCGAGGCCACCGGGGAGCTCGGCCGACTCCTCCACCGCTCAGAGGAGGAGGAGAGGTGGAGGGGAGGACTCCCTGAGCTCGCTGCCCTACGAGGTGCTGTGCCACATGGCCACGTTCCTGGACAGCCTGTCGCTGTCCCAGCTGGCTCTGGTGTCCCGGCTCATGAGGCAGGTGTGCTCCACGCTGCTGCAGGAGAGAGGGATGGTCACCCTCCGCTGGGAGAGGAAGACCTACTCACACGGAGGAGCCAAGTGGAGGGTGAAGCACAGTGTAAGAACCAGAGCGTCTGTCAGGAGGATTTATGAAGATTATACACAGTACATGCATTGAAGCAACATGTAGAAGGATTCAGTTTCAGTGATTAAAATTAACCTGGATGTATAGAATATGTATTTTTCTGCAGCATCTGTGAAAATGAACTTCCTGAAGTTGTCTCTGTGATTTCAGGTGTGGCAGTTCAGCAACATGTTCTCCTCTGTAAACACGTGGCGCTTCCAGGACGTCCCGTCCATGTCCGAGCACCTGAAGCTGTGTCCGTACTTTGAGAGAGAGACCAGGACGGAGAAGATTCACCTGCCGCGTGTCAGAGAAGACGTCCAAACCAAATCCAGCTGCAAAGCTCCCACTCTGGTCAACTTGTTCCAGCAGAAGAGGATCATGATGTAAAACTCTGATCAGTTGTTATAAAACAGTGACCTTGTTGCATGTTCGTCGTCACTGTTATTTTAAAATAAAGAAGAAAAATGCCATTAAATACACGAGTTGTGAGATGAAGGTTGGAACGCTGATGTCTTTACATCAAAAGCACAAACTCAATGAACCTTCATTTATAATTTATGAAAAACAGGAGCTCGAGGACTGTCTTTACACTAAAACTAACTTCAGGCTCTGCTGCAGAACAATCAAACAAACAAGGTTGAAACTCGTCTTCTGTTCTGTAGCCACGTTCTGAATAATTCAAGTATCTTTGTTTATGCTGCACTTATGAGTTTGTTTATTCCAACCGTTATCTACTCAGGAGAAAGTTGAGGATGACTCATTTATCAAGTCAAAACAAACCAACAAAACAGAAACAACAACAACATGGAGACAAAGAAAAGGCCGTCCTGCAATACGTGAATGAAAAAACAAAACTGCAGTCTGACATCAGGTGGCAGTAAGACGTCACTGCTGGAACTGATTAGCGTTCCCCGTTCTACAACTTTTGTTCGGGATCGAACAAAATGTAGTTCTCTGTCCCGATTGGATAAAATGTGCAGGGATACCAGAAAATGTGTTTTCTCTCTCACTGCATGAGGAGGAGAGACACGGTGACAACAAACACTCTTTAACAGTGATTACTGATGAAAATAGAGATATTTAACATTTATTCTAATATATCTAATATACTCTTATACTTAATAATAGAAAATAATGCTTATAGCAACTTTAACACAACTGCAAGTGGAGGCTGGGAGGTTTAAGATTTCTAAAATGAAAAATGTCACACATGTAGTTTTTAAAATTTAGTTTATAAACTGAAGAACAGATCAGGAGCCAGTTTGCTTCAGAGAAACGTCGTCTTATAACTTGCACAGTTAATTATCATTGTTCA
Source organism: Diplodus sargus (assembly GCA_903131615.1). Classification (NCBI taxonomy): domain Eukaryota; kingdom Metazoa; phylum Chordata; class Actinopteri; order Spariformes; family Sparidae; genus Diplodus; species Diplodus sargus. Next base: position 183,332 of record CAEMYA010000487.1, on the reverse strand, counting down.
CAGTGGGCACACATTTTTGGAATATAACAACATGAATGAATACTTGAATGATTGTGCGTATAATGTCCCATTATTTAACAGCTTGTTTAAGGATTTTAAGGCTCTTCGCTGGTCACATGTACAGAGACACACAGTAAAATATGCAGTGTGATGAGGGAGATGCTCAGTTAACGTGTGAGGGAGCAACAACGCCGCCCCTACTTTATCTCTGCTTTACCTAACAATGACAAACATCACATGTTTCAAGCAAACACTATAAGTTAAGGAGGTCTTTAGGTTCTTGAACCACTGAAAAAATAAGGCCTGAGGTAGAAAACTGAACCACTGGAATCGTTTTTGCACCAGGAGGAACGCAGCACTGGCTCCCTCTAGTGCTTCCTGCTGGTGTTGTTGAGGACATCTGCTCTGAGCAGTCTGTAAAACAGCACCATGTTCATGGTGGAGACGAGACTCAGGCCGACCGTCCCCATCGCCAGGACGTACCGAGGCATATGTTTCCCGTTAGCTGCCAGCCAGCGGGTCATCCAGGCCGTCGTGCAGACACGAAACACCAGCAACCTGCAGATGAGACAGAAAACCAGCGAGACATCTTCAGTCTTCAGTCCAACATGATGCACATTCAGTCCTGTTTGCTCTAAACAGACATATTTCATGCACTCAGGCTCACATTTCAAACGTCACATGCTCACATATGAAAACTGTCTTTGCCTCAGAATCAGTTTCATTCTTTCCATGTGTGACCTTTCCAGAGGAGAAGCGCTGAGCCACCTACGTTCCCAGGTTGAGCCAGCTGGTCACGCTGTAGGCCACAGAGGGACGAGGGGCTGAAATTTCAGTCCCTGGCCGGTTTCTCCGTCCTGACAGGAGGAGAAGCTGTCTGACGTGAAGGAACACGGAGTTGATCTCAATCAGCAGAGACACCACAGCGAAGCCCACGTAGAGGCGGGACGTAGCAGCCAGGATGAAGCAGGAGATCACCTGAGATACAGAGAATAAACACAGGAGTCACGGCGGTGGAAAGTAACTTACATTTACTAAGTTAGTGTACCTAAGTATAACTCTTTAGGCAATTCTATTTGATGTGTTTACAGGTCTTGGGGAGAATAACTGCATATATGAAAAAAGTAGTATAAAGCATTTTGTAGCTCCAGAGGAAGCTGCATGTAATCTGATAAATTGCCTCCCTTGGCTCAGTTGCATTGTGGGTAATGTAGGCGCCAGGTTTTAAAAAGCAGTCCACTAGTCAAACATTTTACTACAATTAAACTGTGGACCAAACTGACGAACTAAAACAAGAGATATCACCATTTTATTCACTTCATTCTTTTCAAAAACCTGGTGCCTACATTACCCACAATGCAGCTAACCAGCTGAGTGACCTCACTGGTGGTAATTTATCAGATTACATGCAGCTTTCCTCTGGAGCCACAAAAGACTTTATACTAGTTTTTTTCATATATACAGTTGTGCACCACTGGACCTGTAAACACACGTTAATGTGTAAATTTGGTGGAGTTACCCTTTAAGTCCAAACGTAAACATTCAGCAGAACTTTATTGATACTTAAACAAAATTACACATGTAAAAATGAATGAAAAAGAGCTCCCAGAGCCACTTTTAGTGAACCACAGTTGTCTTAAATTAATTGAATCTTTAACACATAGACACATTTCCATTCTCTAAGGATTAAATGTGTGAAGTAATTCATTTATTACTATTTAATTAATCATCTGACACTGTAATGCAGCATGTAGAAGGACATGTTTCTGGTTGCCAAGTTGCAAAAAGTCAATTTATCTGGTGTATATTGTCCTCTAGCACAACTTTTATCTTTTTAATTCATCAGGACTTCTGCAGCTGTCGATGAGCTGTTATAAGCAGATGTGGTCGAGATAAAAAAGACATGTAAGAGTATTTTTATAACCTATTACGTCTGCAGTCTCATTGGAAAGCTGCACTGAGTCGTATTAATCGCTCACATAACATTTGCACCTTGACCCACGATGAATAATTAAAAAGTTACGTCCATGTGGAGATAAATGTTTTACAGCCTCTTCAAAGAGACTCATCACCTCAGATATAAGTGAACAAACAGATTCTGTGTTCGGCCTCCAACACGTCTTATATCCCGCGGTGACGCGGCGAGGCGACGAGCTGCTGGAGGTGAACCGGGTCGCGACCTCTGCAGCCTCAGATTAAACCGCCACGCAGATCAAAGCTCAACCTACAACAGCGAGGGATGACTGTGCAGCTTCATTCAGCCACCTCGTCATTATGACAACACACAGATATGTAAGGGGTGGACAAATTAAGATGAACACTTCACACCATGTTATGATAAAGACTCCGGACATGATGAGCCTCACAGAGTTAATATCAGCTGTTTGTTGCATCAGATCAGATTCACAGAAGCAGAAGAAGATTTAAGTGTCTTTACCTACAGATAAACTAAAGATACTTTGAACTATTTTCAACTAATTTTTTACAATCTGCTTTGTATTTTTTTAATTTGAAGCTCATTTCTGTGTCTTCTAAATATGACAAATGTGTCGTCAAAGAGTTGTCCAGTGCATGAACCCTATACACAGACACACACACACACACACTGACACACACACACACACACATTAGGTGTAAGGTGTGTTACCGCAGAGTGGTGGAGCAGCACCTCCCAGGACTGTTTGAGCGGCTGGTTCAAGGCCCCGTCCAAGGAGTCATTGATAAAATAACCTGGGGGAGAAAGTCCATGAGTCCCATATACACCCACACATTCAGGCGTAAATCTGACTGAATGAACTTCAGCTCTTTTCTGTGTTTTCCTCCGTGTGTGAATGCTGTCCAGTCTCTTCTGTGTGTGCGACCCTGCAGGTCGTTATGGAAGTCCGGCGGCTCCGGTTCAACACCGAAGCTGCTCAGCGTCCTCCTGCATCCACACGAGAGCCGAGCGGCTTTAAACTACGTCACCGTATTTAGGCCGATCTCTTCATATCAATATTGTAACAACATTCTAAAGATGACTTCAGATACTTTTACTCATATCATGATAACCATACATGTCAAATATTACCCGGCCCTGATCCTCACTTCTCACTTATGTTTTACAACCTACTTATAAGTATTTTTCCCAACAAAATTGTGATTTTTAAATAAAACTGACTTGAGCTGACTTTACTACAACCTGGTTAAACTGACGTCTGCTTGATTCAACACAGACGAAGTTTGTCCTCCTTCAAAATGGATCATATTTAAATTATCAAGCTTGAATCCGAATCACTGGATAAAGTAGCCTGCCTGCTGATGTAATGCAATATTATTTGTGTTAGTGTGTCACCTGTAGAAACAGCTACAAGGCTGTGGGAGGACAAGGAGTGAGAGGAGATCAGGTCCTGTGCCATCTGAGGTTGACGGTACAAGCTGCAGGCACAGAAAGGGAGAGAAAGAAAGAAATCACTCAAAGAGTAAAAATGGAAATTAATTAATGAATGTGCCAAACCTGATAACAGCATCTTTACGCACCATAAAACAGCCCATGTTCCCGTCAACGAGCTGTGAGCTAACGACGTGCAGATATTCCTCCACCTCCAGGCTCTCTCGCGCGCCGACTCCGGTGCTGGCAGGCATCTGAAAACCGTGTTCAGCAGTTTGAAAGAGCATGCAGATCCTCCAATGACCAGAAGTGTCGACCTCAAATCCATGATGAGACTTTACCAAAGAGTTTGCTTCAAATCCCACGTGCCCCGGTGCTCAGGGCTCATTCAGCTGTGAGAACATCAGCTAAAATACACTTTGAAGAAAGAGAAGGATGAGAAACAAACAGCAGAAGTCTCGTTGACTTGCAGAACACGTGTATGTAATGATCTCTGTCCTTTAACACACATTCCTCTCCTCACTTCAAGTGATAAACTGGTGACTGATAACAGACGAAGGGTCACGGTCATGACACGATTACATGATTCCTCTCCTGGCAAGTAATAGTTTAATCCACACGCTGTTCAAACATTGTTTTTCAGTCACTATTGCTTTCAGGATACAACAAGCTTCACATTATATGCATATCTCAAAAAAACATGACAATAAGAAACAGGTTTTTATTTCTAAACTCGACTGGCAGCTCAGAACAACATGAGCATCAGCTACAGGCGACAACAAAAGGAAAGTGAAGAGATATGATTATAAATTCAAGAAAACCAACAGAGGAATGTCAGAAAAAGAGGAAGAAACATTAAAAATAAGCAAAACAAAGCTTCAACATATGGAAAAACATACATACTACAGTTTAGTTGTGCTCTTGAACACTCTGCTCCCCTCAGCAGGTCACTGATCAGCAGATGACATGACATCATGACATGATTCCTCTCCTGCCAAAACAAAAGGTAAACACACAGTTTATATTGAAGTTGCTTCCAAGAAAATGAATAAAATACAATGTACGAAACAAATGACCCCAAACTTAATTATATCGGTGATTCTTGAGATATGAGACAAAACAGGTTTTTTTTTTTATATAAAAAATATTTGGATAATTTCTAAAATATATGAATATTTTTTTTGTCAAATGATGTTTTGTCTGTCCAAACATGTTTTGGTTAAACCTCTCAGTTGTAACTTTTTTATGTAAATTGTATGTTTACTGGATCACCACTTGATTTTTGTCAACACCATCAGAAACATAAAAATAATAATATTTTTTTTGAAATGATCTTATCTGAAATATTTCACTCATTAGTTTACCCAGTTCCCCTACTGATGCACACAGGTCTTTAAATCAATAACATTACATTTATAAAGTCAAAGAAGTCAACGTTTAATGAGTAGAAATCGGTTCATGAATTACATTTGTCTTTAACCTTCAGATTTAACAGTGACATTTTTAAGCATTAAAAATACACACATACATTGGAAACGTGTTAGTCTCTGAACAAATGTCCTCTAAGGAACAAAACAGATGTTCTTTTTCAAGGAAATACCATAAAAGAAATATCTGACAGAGTTGACGAGGCTTTGATGGAGCTGACAAATTAAAATTGCAGGAACAATAAAGTATCACCAACATGAAAAATATCATTAAAAGATCCTCTGAACTCTCACAAAACTGTACAGATGAAGAAAAACATCTGACGTCTGATGTGTTGACAAAAAAGCACATTTCTCCTTCTATCACACAGGATTCTCAGAGACGCCATCTTGTTTATTATGGTCCAGTCAATCTATATAAATACATGCTAGATTGCAGAAAATTGTACTCAAACTTTGACTTTTAGTCAGTTTGGAGTTGATACGCTGTGGTTGTGACATGTGCATATTAGTGAATAGACATGAAATACAAAGTATAATGAAAAACTCACCAGAGCTAAAATGTTCACATGTGACCAGGAAGAGCAATGAGGCAGGAAAGGGGTCCTTAGAGTTTTAGCTGCCCTAAATTATTCCTGATTTTTATTCCCCCAATTTAAAAAAGTCTGATGGTGTTGATGAAAACTCCAGACACATTTCCAATTGAGCAGAAAGTTTATTAAAAACATTTCAAAATTATTATCATGAATGTTTGTGAAAAATAATACTTCTTAATTTACATATAATATTAATAAAGTTTATATTACTTTTTTGACTTTTTAAAGCACTGGATTGTGAGGACACCTGCTTCTGGACATTTTTTTGTAGGCACTGGTCAGATATCATATCATTTAGAATAAAAACTAAATGTTAGACAACATCAAAACACACTTTGTGGTGCTAAACTCGTCCTGTTTATGATTTTGGTTCAGTTTTTAAAAATATATAATGCACATTTTAAGCTAAAACTGTGATTTATGTCACAGACATGTTCTGTCCCAGGTCTCAAGAATCACTGACCTGTAACATTAAAGTGATGTACACATTTATATATATATAAGATTAATAAGCATTAATCTGAATGTGGCCGTTCGGCATAGTGAGTACTGTCAACACTTTATAATGACTGTCACTGATCACTGAAGGTATCCTTGATAAATAGCAGCTTCAGTGTTCAGATGAGGGCTTGAAATTAGTTTCTATTTTTCTTTTTGACTCTATCGACGGTGATTTGTTGTGGTTTCTTTCTTGTGACAAATATACTTATTGTAAGTCGCTTTGGATAAAAGCGTCTGCTAAAAGCCCTGAATGTAAATTTAAATAATAAATAGAAAACATGTAGTTAATAAACTTTAGTTATTAGTTATCTGACTGTAAACAAACAATTAGATGCTTTATAAACCATTTATTAAGCAATTGTAAATGTTTATAAAATGTTCAACTACACAACTACTTATGTACTTTTCATTTATTTCTCTATGTATTTTTTCCTCTGTATTTGTATTTTTCCTCTGTATTTTTTGTTTTATGTAAAGTGTCTTTGAGATCTGTAAAAGCGCTGTATAAATAAAATGTATTATTATTATTATTATTATTAAACAGTATTTATTTAACATTTGTGAATTATTATCAACATCAGTTGCAACTTTACATTAAATATTTGTTTAATAAATGGTTTTAAAAGCAGTGACATAGTAAAATATTATTATCTAAATTTTGCTTAACTATAAATGTATCATTCATCGTGATTAAAGTTACCTGAGTACTTTAAATGCATTTTAGTGAGAATACTTTCCTGCTGATTTTGCATTTTGCACATTTTTACAGTAAAATATCTGAGAACTTTCCCCCACCGCTCCACATTTCAAACATTTAATAAGTGAATGATTCTTTTATCCAGTATTTTAAATCCTTGAGCTTCACAGTGATGGGTCTTGAAACCTGAAGCGACGTGTGAATGACAGTACCTATCCGGTGTTGTACGTGATGCTTTGTCGCTCGTCCATTCAGAGTCGACTGCCTCGTCAGCCTTTCTCTATGCTGCCGTTGTGAAGCACAAAAGACCACCGTCGCCTTTCTCTGCAACAATACCGCTGCTGAACATGACCACTGACATCACCAAAACTGCTCATTCACTGGACACCCATAAGTAACTTTTTGGTTGATTTTTGCCTTTTGTCTTAACAAACTCGACATCTTCCACTTTTCACAGTCTCCCAGGACCAAGGGATGAGGGTTGGGGATGGACCGGTCGCCGTGGAAATGGACTCTCATCCCATCATCGAGCTGACAAGCAGGAAACAAAGTGTGGACGCGGAAAGACTTGTTTCAACGGAGCAGCTGAAGAGCTTTTAATGTTTCTGGAGGGGTTTTGTGTGTATTTGTGGTGTTACAATTGAATCAGAAGAAATGTCTGGGACCAAACCACGTGAGTAACCGCTTCAGCTTTATACTGTTGGAATAGCTGATACTTTATCAATCTGTTTAGTCTCTGTGTTCATTACCTGTAGCATTAATTAAACCACATCTGTAAAAAATTAATGTAGTTTAACTTTGTGTGTATGTGCGTGTGTGTGTGTGTGTGTGTGTGTGTGTGTGTGTGTGTGTGTGTGTGTGCAGCCCATCAAGAGTTTCCAGACTCTGATCCAGACGACTTGTCAGAGGAGGTGACACAGATGGTGTGTCTGGAGTCAGACCTGCAGGATGGACAGTAAGGAGGGGGGGATGTTCACAACCTGGCAACCTAAGATTATTATTTTAAATTTATCACGCAGGGTTTATTACTGATGTGTAAAACTGATTTTAGACGACACCGTTAGTCAACAAATGATGTCCACACAAATATAGAACTAACCAAGCATATGCCTGATAAACAAACAAACAAACAAACAAACAAACCAAAAAACCCCCCAGAGTTTACAGCCGTGCTGGCATCTCTGTGAAGCTAGTTACCAGGGAAACGACTGAGGGTGGTACTTCCGGTGCTCGATTGAACTACCGGAAGTAACGCCTTTCACGGCTTTTGTGTTAGCTCAGAGGGCTAAGCTATATAAATAGTGTATGAGAGTGCACAAGATGAAGCTACTAACCTTTATCTTCAGTAATTATTAATGGAATCATTACAAATCGCCGTTAAGAACGAGGATTAGCGTCCTGTTGCCATGAGAAACGCCGATTCCGGGTAGGCCTACGTCACAAGATGCGCCGGAAGTCGCGCCCGTTCTCGAGGCTCCGCTTTAATTGGCTCACAATTTTAGCATGCTAATGTTTCGCAGGCACAGAGTTTACCATGTTCACTGTTACATGTTAGCCTGCCACCATGCTAACATTAGCACAGTACAACTACACCTGAACAGCTGAGTCAGGTTCTGCAGGTGTTTTTGTCCTAAAACAAAGTTTTGATCAAATTGAAATTTTATATGATGGTGCTGTAGAAACAGTCAGGGAACCATGAAAGTTTCCAGGTCACTCTTGAAAAAGAGATTTTAAACTCAATGTGGCTTTTACTGGGTAATTAAAGAATATATTGGCTACATATAAAGACAGTTGGATCGATATATTGTATGCAAAGTTAGATTGATTTATCCGCTGGAGACCAGGAACGTTTTCTGAAAAATGCATCGCGATCCCACTTAATTCAATCAACCTGGACCAAATAGAATTTGAAAAATGTAAAAAATATATCTGTGTGTGTGTGTGTGTGTGTGTGTGTGTGTGTCCTCAGGATGAAGGAGGTTGAAGTGGGACATCACAGCGTGCTGTTGACGCGCTGCGAGGGCAAATACAGTGCCATTGGTAACCAGTGTACGCACTACGGAGCGCCACTCAGCAAAGGTAAAGAGGAAAACGGTGTGGGTTTGTGAAGAACAACAGAGGATAACAACACATTTTTATCTGTGACATGAAGTTTATTCACCACACTGCCGTGTTTTATCCACATAGACTTTGTGTTTTACTGTTGTGAGACAACTTCATTCACTTACACGTTATTGATCAAAACATTTGGAAGGACATCAAAATGTTTAGTAGGCTGTCTTGAATTATAGCTACTTTTGTTGACACTTCTGTGTGTGTGTGTGTGTGTGTCTCTGTGTGTCTCTGTGTGTGTGTGTGTGTGTGTGTGTGTGTGTGTCTCTGTGTGTGTCTGTGTGTGTGTGTGTGTGTGTGTGTGTGTGTGTGTGTGTGTGTGTGTGTGTGTTCAGGGGTGATCACAGGCCACACAGTGCGCTGCCCATGGCACGGCGCCTGTTTCAATGCTCATACAGGAGATCTGGAGGAGTTTCCCGGCATAGACTGTTTACCCTGCCACGAGGTACAGACAGACAGACAGACAGACAGACACACACACAGACAGACACATTTCAAGGACATTTGTTCTCATCTCATAATTTGTCTTTTTCTGTTTTGAAGGTCAAAATACAAAACAGCAAAGTGTACGTGTCCGTTAAAAAAAAGGTTAGTATGTTAACTACTGTTAACGTGACTTTGTGCTTCCTGTCTCATCACATCACTGTGAATGTTCTGTGTTCAGTAAAAGGAAATGGGGGCACATGGTATTTGGGGTTTCTGAGGGTGTTTTGTGTTTGTATTCAGCAATTTTGACAGGATTTTCTCCCTTAAAGAGGTTAAAGGCAAAGTGAAAGATTTGGAAAATCTCCACAGCAATGTCTCTCTAGAAATCATGAACCGGTTTCTCACGATTATCCCGGACCTTGTGAGCAGTTTCATGTAGGAACTATTTTCTTTCTACCAAACTACACAGTATCCCTGCACAGATGGAAGTGTGCATCTACTCGTGAATGAGAGGCCATGATGTGAACACTAACTGTGTCTGACCTCCTCAGATACGTTTTAGCTTAATTAGCTTAGGTTGCTAGCCTCTCATCCATCATAAATACTTCTTTATATTGACGAGTTCATATGATTGTGTGTTTTTTCCTGATTCAGACTCTGAGGCAGGAAAAACGAGTAAAGAATATGGGAAATGCAACACCAGGAGACACTCGCACTATTCTGCTGCTGGGAGGAGGTGAGTGTGGAAACCGCTGCGTGTCTCTTTATGATGCTGTAATTTAAAGATTGGTGGATTAATTGATTGGAAAAAATGACAGAAAATTAATCAGCTAGCAACTGATTCAAATCAAGTTTGAAGCAAAACATTTTTGGGGTTGCAGCCTCTCAAATGTGAAGATTTGCAGCTTGTATCTGTTTTATACCAGCGTAAATCTGTTCTCTTTGGGTTTTGGCATGTTTGTGTGATAAAACAAGACATCTGAAGGTTTGATGCTGCCAGCTGTCATCAGTGCATTTACTCTTGAGACTACTGAGGACAACTATATTAATATTACTACTACTTTTACGGCATGTTTACCATCCCTGCCCTGCAATCAAAGGGTTTCTGTATTTGGGTTTTGGTTATACCCATTTATTTACTGTTGATAAGCATAAATAACTAAATGTCATAGCATTTGTCCAGAGTTCGTGTGTGTGATGGTGTGTTAACTCTTTGTAAGTACAGGAGCTGCGTCGCTGATCTGCGCTGAGATTCTCCGGCAGGAAAACTACGGCGGCAGAATCATCATGGCCTCCAAAGACGAACTTTTACCTTACGACAAAACCCGCCTGAGCAAGGTGCTGAAGTGGAGTAACTGACATGATACGGACACCAACAAGCTTTTAGTGATGAATATGAGTGTATTATTTTTTTATTGACACACACCATGCACCTTTTTTTGCAGGTCATGAACGTGGAGAGCGACACCATTGTGCTGAGGAGGATGGAGTTTTTCCAACGTTACGACATTGAAGTGTGGCTCAGGAAAGAAGTGAGTGGATTTCTTCTCACATCTTCAGTCTTGTTGTGTAAATACTACGTTCTACTAGCTAATACTGTATGATGTCTGCAAAATAAATTTTACCCTGACAAAAAATGTGTATCTTGACCTGGATGGATTCATAATGCACTTTGAAAAGCCATGTTGTGTTTACAGGCTCGGTCAGTGGACACAGACAAGAAGACAGTCACGTTCGACGACGGTTCGGTCCAGAGCTACGATCAGCTGCTCATATCAACAGGCTGCAGGTACCGAACACACACACACACACACACACACACACACACACACACACACACACACACACACACACAGCCCGAGTCTTCCTGGGGCACCAAGCAGCATGTTCACGCTCAGACATAAGTAGAGTTTAGACACTTAGAATCAGTGAAAATGAGAAAAACAAAAGAACCTGGTAAAATCTTTAGATTAATATATAGTACATCACGACTTTCACAGCTGCTAACAAGCATTTATCTGTTCCGAATAACAGTTTTTACTATATTGTTGTTACAATTAAACAAAACAAACATGTAACAAAGAAGGTTGTAAGACAGAAACACATCATGAATAAAGAATAAAAGAGGAAACATTTGTTTTGTTTCAGATGTTTGTTTTAGAGTTTGTTCATTTGTCTGCTCAAACCCACATTTTGACAAAATGCCCCCTAGAAAAACTTTGTTTTAATTAACTAAGTCAATTTTCAAATGTCTTAGTTAAATGCAGACTGTGTGCATTGTTTTAGCAACATGCTATATAAAAGTGAACGAGTCATCTTTACTTCATAGAACGCACAACAGCAAAAATAGTACGAGACAGATTTGTTGCAATAAAAGTTTCATTAGCGACATGAAATTACTGCAAGTGATGATGTCACTGAATCCTAAAGTAAAACTAAAGTAAAACTCTTAAGACTTTATCTTAACTCTGTATAAGGACAGTGATTGCTGCAGCAGCACTCCGCTGCGCTGCTTGGCTTATAAACAGAGTCGTCGTCTCTCCTTTAGAGCAAAAGGTCTCGACGTGCCCGGCATGAAGCTGGATAACATCAAGATGTTGGAGACTCCAGAGGACGCCCGGCAGATCCACGCGCTCAGTCTGGGCTCCAAAGTCGTCCTCGTAGGAACCTCTTTTGTCGGTACGCTGTGTTGCTTAAGTTTTTACATTTGTCTGGACTGATTGTGTTGAGGAAATGAGAATAGACTGTAGATAAAAGACATAAAAGCATCAAATCAACTGCAGTGATTATGTAGATAAAAAAAAGAAAAAAGTAAAGATTTTGACTTTTTACTTTGCGGAAGCCAAAGAATTACAAAATGCCTTAAAAAGTTATCAAACAGACAAAATATAAAAAATAAAACATATTACATCAATAAGAATGAGTTAATAAGATAAAATAAATATATAAAAATTAAGCATTATAAGTTTCTTTTAACCTTTAATTAGTTGATAAAAAGAGAGAAGATGATTTTTTTCTCTTTAACTTTCATTCAGATGATAAAACTGATTAAAACTTACTTTGTTTTTTTCCTCTACTTATCTTTAACTATCTCACTTTAGATTGGATGAAAAGTACACAGTTATATATTAATTTAATTATCTACAGTAGAATTTATTTACTGTCAGCTTTGAGCCCTCTTTGTTGGGTTTTCATCAGGACATTTTCTACTCCCGGATCTTCTCTGCTGCCCCCTCATCAAAGTATTTCTTACGTTACAGGTATGGAAATTGCATCTTATTTGATAGGCAAAGCCTCCAGCATCACAGTGATCGGCAGCAGCGAGCTGCCGTATCAGAACACACTGGGCCGTGAGATCGGCAGAGCCACAATGATGGTAAGAAACGAGAACAGTGCGCTCGTTTACTTCTCTGTTCCGTCAGGTTGTTTGAACTTTGCTTCTCCTTCAGATGCTGTCAGAGAAAAATGTGAAATTCTACATGAACGCTAATGTGACGGAGGTCAGAGGTGCGGATGGCAAGGTGACGTGGAGAAACACACAAGTTGTTTTGTCAAATTCAGACTCGAACATCGACAACAGTTGAGTAAATGTTTGACTTCCTCTGTGTCATCGTCCTTTCGTCCTGAAGGTGAAGGAGATTGTGCTGAAAAGTGGAGACGTTATCCCAGCGGATGTTTTGATTGTTGGTGTTGGTAAGCACAGACATTTTTTCATAATCATATTGATGTCTTTATTACATTTTTCTGCTCATTCCCTTTGTTACTCTTTAAGTTTTTGCATTACCAGTCAGACATCACTTCCTACAAACGCTGTGAAATGTCTTATAATGATCCTTCAGGAAAGCTGGACAGTTTTTATAGTAATGATGATGAAAAGATTAATGTCACTCTCATGTCTATAAATCTGTCTATTTTTAATAAGTACACATTATGATGTGACTCTTTATTCCTGTGGGCACAAATTCCCCCCAAAAAGTCACTTTGCTGAGTTATTTCTTAGCCGTAAACGTCGTGTCCACGCGTTGCCTAGCAACTGCTCAGACCTGTGAAATAGTCTGAAACAAAACCATGAATTGTTGTTGCACCCAGTTTTTAATTTTTTCATACAGATTAGATTAAATAGGCATAGAATTATATTTAATCAGCTTTAGAGGCAGATTATCTCACATTGGTGACAGCCAGGCTAGCAGTTTCCCCCTGTTTCCAGTCTTTGTGCTAAGCTAAGCTAACCATGTGCTTTCTGGAGCTTCATATTTACCGACAGGTTTCTTGTGTAGCGTTCCACCACAAAGAAAGACACTCTATCCAGGTTTCACCTTAATGTATTATACTCTTAATGACACAGAAATAGTCCTCATAGATTTGATGATTTTGATAATAGAGCTGAGATAAACGGCTTCATGACATTAGCAGCTCTCCTACGTTTCCTCCTCAACCCCTCTCGTCCTCCTTCTCTCCTCCATCAGGCATCAAACCGAACTCAGATTTCCTGAAGGGCACCAAAATACACATGGACTCCAAAAACTTTGTCACCGTGGACAAGGTGAGCGAGCTGTTCTCCTCATCATGTATCTGTGCCGTAATGTTTTGAACAATATTGACCACTTTGAGGTTCTGATGAGCCTGAACACAACAAAAGGGGGTGAATGAACTTGTTCCTCCTCACAATAATCAATACGTTCTGCATCTCTGGCTCTTTCTCCCTGCTGCAGTACATGCGCACCAACGTCCCTGATGTGTACTGTGCGGGCGACCTGGCCACCTTCCCCCTGATGATGGCCCAGAACCAGCTGGTCAACATCGGACACTGGCAGATGGCACAAGCACATGGTGACGTAGTGACGCCGTCCCAGCAGACAGACTTTGACTGACTGGCTGATCTAAAAAAACGTCTAAAATGACCTCGACACTCACAGATATATTGTTGCTGACTGAGCAACCATGTGAGATCATTCCAGCTCCGTTTAGTTCAACAGACAATGTTTGAATTTATAAAGAAGTGAACAGTTACAGGATGTTTTCTTTATATCTGTGATTATTTTCTGTAATGAAACAACAGAGGAAACACAGAAAGTATCACCATCTTTCAAGGTGTGTGTTGTGTTTCATCTGTATATATCGAGACATCTCGGCTACTTGTTGTCACTATGTTTATTATCTATTATTGATTGTCATATAATATGATTTTAATTTGTTTGTCTTTAATATCTTGTCTGTTTTTATGGTTGTTCAGGGAGGATAGCAGCTCTAAACATGCTGAACAGAAAGGCTGAACTCAGCTCAGTTCCTTTCTACTGGACAGTCCTACTGAATAAAACCATCAGATACGCAGGTGGACACACACACACCCACACACACACACACACGCACACACACACACACACACACACACACTGCTGTATTAACTAACCTGTGTTTCGCTCTGCTCGTGTGCAGGCTACGGTGAAGGATACACTGAGATTGTGATGAAAGGAAACTTTGAGGACAAGAAGTTTCTGGCGTTGTACATCAAGTATGTTGAGAGAAAAAATATCTGCTGTTGTTCACAAAACACATCTGCAATCAGAAAATAAATGACTACATATGTATGTTTTTTTTTACTGTTGTTTTCGCCTGCAGGGAGGATCGTGTCATAGCGGCAGCGAGCCTAAACTTCGACCCGGCGGTGTCGGCTGTAGCTGAGCGGTTCGTATCAGGAAAAGTCATCACAAAGGAAGAAGCTGCGTACGTCAAATCTGTCTGTGATAACTCATTTATACACGTAGCTGAACTGTTCAGAGGGTCCTTGTTAGCGGTGACCTGCTGTACACTTTATATGGACCTGCTAAGTGAGGCAATCGAGTCAATATCAATCTGTGAGGTCCAGTTTGTGCCTCTCATCATTACTCAACCTTGTAAAAACACTTTCACTAAGTTTAATAATGATATTTCAAAGTTAACAACTTGCCTCTGCTGCCCCCCGAGCAGCCAAGAACTCAGTTACTGCAGGTTTAAAGGATCAGTTCACCTAAAAATCTAAATGCAGGCGTTTAATTGACCTGTTTTCATCTAGTAATATTTTTAGAATTCGATTATCGTCTGTGACTCGAATGTTACGGGACAAACTGGGGCTAATCATCACGTCAGCGGATGTAAATCCACATTAAAACAAATCCTCTCTTCTTCTTTTATTCTCCCCCCGACAGATCAGACGACCTGAGCTGGCTGCAGTTGTCCTGATCGACGCTCTCCTCCGCTGTGACTCATCTGTGCGATGTCGACGTGCAGCGTGTCGTTCATCCGTCTCGCTGTCGCCGCTGATCTCACAGAGACGTTTGATCCAGAGAAGACAGACTTCACTGATGCTGCGGTGTCACACACACACAAAAAAAAGCAGAATCGACAGTGAAGTTTACATTTACAGCGTTATCCTGTTCGTCATACAGTCATGTGAGGGGAACTCCACCGTGAAAACAACAGATACCTCAGATGAATGCAGCTTTTGGGACTTCTTTTTTTAGTCTTTACTATTTTTTATTTATTCACTAGATCTTCTTTTTTAATCTCATGGTCAGGAGACATCACGTTTAAGATGCCTCAGTATGTTCTCTGCTGTTCACATTTTAAAAGGCGATGCGCGCTGCCGGACAAACACAAGTGACCTTAATGGCCACCGCGGTGCGGTCAACGAGTCGCAGGGCGGATTAGGGGAACAGAGGGCGGGTGTGTTCAGCTCTTTGAAGCAGAGATGCTGAAATAGGCAACGGCGACAAAACACAGCAGAAGGGAACAATAGGCCTTCGACAAATAGCTCACAAAGGCAGTGCGACAGAAACCTGCACAAAAGAAATGCTGTGTTTTCCTGTCGTTCCCCCCCTCCGGCTCGCTGCTGGTTTATCACTGTCTTTACCTCACACCTCCACATTTACTCTGATTCACACTGAGCGCTTTTCCCTGTCAACAGCACGCTGCCTCTCAGTTCAACGTGTCCACGGGGTTGCAGGTGTTTCACGGCCAGTACCAGTTATGATATTTGAGAACTGAAGGTGCAAAAGACTTTTATCTTGTACAAATGTCGTTATGTAGAAGATTTGAAACTTGAGGAATATTTAATGGAGAAATAACTAGACAGGAAACTCCTTTTTTGGTTAGATAAATGAAAATTAAACACCTTATTAATCAAGTTTTTGAATAAAAACAACATAAAAACAATAATTATCTAGAGATAACACCCATATTTTATATTTTTTCTTCTTTTACTGGCCGATATTACCTGCAACCTCACATCTCTCAGAGAATTTACAGCATATTTGTCAACTGTATCTACCAGGAACCCTTCAAGCCGCCTGACTTTGCATCCAGCACATTGCTATAAATGAGAAATGTCGCATTTTGAGAATTCTTGAGGTAAGAAAAACATCACTTCTGTTCTCCTGAGGACCGAAAAATGTTCTGTGCCTCTAAAGATGTTGAAAAGGAAAAAGCTACAACACCGAAACAGCTTTTATGATCAGTGCAAAGTGAACCCTGATGGAGAAATAACAGAGATGTACTTGTCATTTCAACTTCTTGTTTTGTGTTTCACTTTGTTCATGCATAAACAAAAATCTCAGGCACAACAGCTCCGACTCTCTCCTGCTTTCATCGACTCTCCGGTGTTCAAACACAAATCTTCTGCCACCTGGTGTCGAGCAGCGGGAGTGTTTCTGACAGGAGCGTAAAGCTGGACGCTGAATAAAATGTCTCTCTTTGTGTTTTCAGTTCAATAATCAGGTGAAGAGACACATAAGATATGTTTAGCTCTCTGTTCTGGGATCAAACAAACTGCAGTCAGTCCTGGAATGTAACTTATCAAAGTATTTCTCAAATTTCTACTCCACTAAAAGTCAAATATTGTGCTTTCTCTCTACGACACCTGTTTGATAACTTCGGTTACAAGCAGTGTTGTAAAAAGTACTAAAAAGTCAAACCTGAGTAAAAGTATCTTGCTAAAATATTACTTTGGTAAAGTGCAGGTGAGTAATCTGATATTACATTCACTTAAGTTTCGAAGGTAATTTTTGGGCAATAAATGTTCCTAAATATTAAAAATACAGATTACATATATTCACATGTTTGTATAAACTTTATATTATGAGTCAAATCTGATATTAATACTAATATTGAAAAAAATGCACTACTTTTAAGTCTGAAAGTAACTAATAGCTAAAGTAACTACAATCTGTGGAGGAAAAATTACAATATTTGCCTCGGAAATGTTGTAAAGTGGAAGTCTAGAGTGGCAGAAAATGGAAATACTCAATGAAAGTACAAATACCTGAAGATTTTACTGGAGTACTGCGCTTAGTTACAGTCTATAACAAGTTACTAGTTACTTCGCAGATTACATGCTGCATCAGAGCCAAAGTACATTTTTAAATTAAGTTATTGTATTAAAAAAACTCGTACCAATAATTGGAAAAATTGTCAACTTGATATTAAACATATAAACATAATGTATAATTGACTTTTACTTCTACTTTTGATAATTCAGTACGTTTATTGCCAGAAAGACTTTCACATCTGTTAAATAAATATTTTAACACAATATCTTATAGCTTTAAAACCACCTATAAATTATAAGAATTTCTCCATATCTACATCCCATTCAGAATATCAGCTGGTACAGATGTTCAGCTGAAATATCAAAACATCACAACTTTTTAAATATTTCCCTTTTAAATTCTTTCTTTAAATTTGCTTTTTTAAGTTAAACAGTAAAGTGCAGCAAGACAGTAAAAAGAGAAGAGTCACTGCACGTTAGATCAGCTGAGACACTCAACAGTTTCAATATCTAAACACATTTTATTAGACAGTGACAACACAACATTTAAATTTCAGTTGAACAGCTCCACACACACCCTGATGGAGGGTTTCTGGGTATTTAAAAAAGAAGACAAAGAAGAAAGAAAACTGTCCATCATGTGACCCGTCATCATTTAACCTCCTCTGCCTCACCGACCTGTGGACACACAGGTGTGAGGGGGTTCAGTGGAGTTATCCTGATTGGGTTTCAGTCCTGGAACATCGACGTTGGGTCTTTTCTGTCAGCGTTACATAATTTAGAGGCACCAGATAAACGGTGCAAATCCTCTATTAAGTTTTTAACAGGCCCGACGTCGCGCCCTCGTCCACTGACAGCCGTGGAACTGCATTCTGCATCCGGCAGAGGAAACTGAATTGGCACTAAGCACCAGCGACCTTTATTCTGCGCCTTTATCTGTTTTAATCTGTGAACAAATAAAGCCTCAGATGTCTAATAGCATAAGACGCTCATTTGCTCCTTTAATTCAGCCTTTGCTCCTGTTGGTCAGATCCAATCAATTCTCTCTCTTTAGGAAAAGTCTGTCTCAGTGCACACTGGCTCTCCTTCAGCAGAGCCTCTCTGTGTGAGACGTAACGCTGCCGCCTGTTGGCCCTGTACAGCTCCATCCTCTCCTCCTCAGCCTGGGGGTCCTCCAGCGCTCCCTCCCACCTCAGACAGTCCCGGGCCCGGGTGCTGAGCTCTGCCACGAACCCCTGCACTGTAACTCCACCATCACCACCACCCCTGCTTTTGTTGGTCACTGTCAGCGGGGTCGGTGACTCCTTGAGGTGTTTGGTGCTCCTCCGGCTGCTGCCAGCGCGCCGCTCTCCGCCCTTCTTACTAGCGGTTCTGAGCTTGGGCAGCTGGCCTGGAGACCGACCCGGACTCTGTGGGGCCAGCAGGGACACCAGAGGGGTTTCAGGAGGCAGAGAGGCAGCCTGAGGATTATCTGTAGGGAGGCAAAGTAAACATGTAGATGCATGCATACTGGCAGACAAAGCGGAGGGTTTAGATTACTAATGACTCCCTCTGGACTTGGAGGGCTAATGGCTTGGTTTACAGTAATGAGCTGTAATAGGTCAGTGATGGGAAGTGACACTGGGGGCCCATTCTCTAATGATCTGTTCAGCCCTGCAGGGAATCCTCCACCAGCACCACATGATCCTCAGACTGGTGCTCACATACATTGTGCATTTACAGTGACCTTTGTTTGAAGTTCTGAAAGTGATGATACAAGAGTTTCAGTTCAAATTACTTCCCAATTTCTCAACTCTGCAGCACGACTAATGATAAATGAGAGCTGTGAGGGAGATTTAAAGGCGTTCAGTTCACATGAGGAGACTCTCTGTGTTCGTTGGCTTCGTTTTCTCCGAAAGGAATTTTAGAGGATCGGCTTTTAATGAAAATTTTTGAAAAATGAGGCACAATAATTTAGCCTTTAATCTAATTTTCAATCCTCAATCTTCTTGAAGGAAACGCATGAGGATTTCTTTTCTTCAGGTTCCAATCTTATTTGTCAGATTTACCCCGGACTCGACTCAATATCACAAAAAACATTCAGGAAAATAATACTCCCACAATCAAGGTTGAACTTTTACAGACCATTAAAACGTCTGTTGGCCAGCTGTGAAAGTCAAAAGTTCCCTTAAGTCATACTTGAGCTAAAGTAAATATACTTTTGTTAAAATATTGCTTTGAATAAGTAAAAGTTACATATCTGAACAGCAAAAGTTAAAAAGTTAAAAGTACATGATACATATATTATCTGCATGTATATGTATATACTGTAAACTATGAGTTGACTGATTATTGGCCCGGCTGATTGTTGATATATTATTCAGCATGTTTGCAAATTATTTTATTATTATTTATTTATTTTTTTTTAGCCCTTAATAAAAAAAAGGAATTGCAAAGTAACTAGTTATCAATTAATTGTAGCTGTGTACAAAAATGTAGTAGACGGGGAGCATAAAGAATCAGAAATGGAACTACTGAAGCAAAGTACAAGTATCTCAGAATTGTATTTGAGAGTATTTAAGCTGAGTAAATGTACTTAGTTACATTCTATTACTGCTGGATTTAAATCACAACATTTCCAGTGAAAGTATGAATGAAAACTCTGAATAGAAGAGTCAGTTCAGACAGTAAGAAAATAATATCAGAGAATATCCACTCAACTTCAAGGGGGCCGAGTTGTTGTCTTCAAATCACCTGTTTTATACTGCTAACAGTCAAAAACACCAAATATTAATTTGAGAAAAAAAATCCAGTTTGACATTTGTGCTTGATTCATTTCTTCACTACATTTCAGAGACAGTTATGGTGCAACTCCACTATATTAAGCAGAAAGCTGCAGACTGAGTGATGAAACTGTTCAAATAAAAACATAATGTGAGTTTATCAAATGTGAGGCATTCACGAACAGCGAAAAAAGTAGTTAAAAGGAGCTCTGTCTCAACCAAATACAAACAGTTTACACTGCTGCTGCTACTTCTTCCAGTATTACCTGTGTTTTCTGGAGGAGAGGTGGAAGAAGAGGGTTTCTTCCTCTTCTTTCTTTTCTTCCTCTTCTTCTTGTCACTGCTCCTGGGTGGCTGCGGCAGTTTACAGTTGTTGTATTCCGGCATGATGTCGGTGCAGGCGGACAGGTCCGTGTCTCCCTGGTGTGGAGGCTAATCCTGAACACAGACACCTCCGGCTCCGTGTGGCTGAACAGCGACTATCGACGGCTGCTGTGTCCTTCAGTGCTGAAGATAAGCGGCGTTATGTCTCTATTTTAACACTTTATAAACTTTCCTTCGCGTCGGAGAAAGGCGGCAAAAGGTTCGTAAACGGTTGGATGCTAACGTTGCTACTCAGAAGTTTAGCTAGTTATCCGTTCCCTCAGCAATCACGCTGTGGTGACGCGTCTCCATGGCAACAAGACAAACCCCGGCTAGACTCCCGAAACTGCTTTTTTTTTTTTTTTTTTTTTTTTTTTTTTTTTTTAAACATCTTTTTGTTTTCTTTACTGGTTCACAAAGTCTCCAAAGTACGTGCTTTTAAAAACGTAAATATACAATTAAAATTGTATTTGTTCTGGTAAATAAACCAGCAGAGAGGTTAGCTAAAAACTTAGCATGCTAACATTTTTACAGAGTACAAATACTGACATGACTCAATGTGGTTTAGCATCATGGAGGCTATTGATAGAATTTCAAACTCAGAATCTGAATTTTTACTTCATTAATGTCGTTATAAAACAATCTCAGAAGTATTTTTTTCTGTTCCCATAACTGAATAAACAAGCTGTTCTCAGAGATAAACGAGGTCCCAGAAGCTAGAAAGGTGGCAGGGTCCGCCACTATAAACAAAGTAGAACAGAAGTTGTGTTGTTTTTTAAGGTCAGTTTGTTTATTCAGTTCATTCAGTCATGACAACAGAGAGACTTTGTTTACTTAGTTTGTTTAGTAAAATAATTCAATGAAGATATTTCTCTTCTGACTAAAATCTATTCACCAAAACTACATACTGCACCTTTAAAGGTTTTATTTTAAGCATTTGAGAGAAAAATGGATGCAGCCAAACACACACATAACAGGTAACACAACACAGAGAGAATAAATCACTATTATTTGAATAGGTGACTTTTACCAAAGTCGTGATACATTTATTCAAGTATAACTTCTAACAACTCTTTACAAGGATACCAAAAAGCTCACGGTACGATATTCATCACGATATTTAAAAATGTGCTAATGTTGTGATATTGGGCTATAAAAAAAGACGGAGTCAGTATTTGGGGCTAAATAGTCTGTAATTTTAGGACAGTTTAACAGACACTAGTGTCCTCTGGTACACAGAAAATTAATCTGATCACTGGAAACAAAATAACTGTGTGCTTCCTGTCATCACAGCGATATCACATCTCAATACAAGTAAGAACACATGATCATCATCTGAAGCCAGAACAGTGTGAGACCTGTTGTTCCAAACTATTTTAAGCCCTTGGATAGATGTGGGCCGCGGTCCTTCAGTCATTGATGAGTTCTTTGAGTGAGCTGAACAGAGCTGGCCTTGAGCTGATGATAAAGAACAAGGAGGAGATGTTTGTCAGTGCGTACGGAAATAAATTATCTTTATGTAACACTCAAAGACGTAGATGCGAAGATACTTTATTCCCACATGCAGCAGATATCCGGAACACCTTTGACGTTCATTTGGGGGCACGTGTCAGGCCATCTGATGGATTTAAGCCCTATATTTACTCTCCTTTTGGCTTTTTTCTGTTCTCCACTAACTCCTGAGAAAAATGTGTGGCTCTTTTAGCTGCTAGCTGCTCCGCTATGTTCACCAGGTAATCATTAATTTTGTCTGACTGCTGTTTGGCGTTGAGCAGGTAGTTTTCCAGAGCTGCTTTGGGAGCAGTGGGAGTGAACCAGCACAGAAAAGCTACACCAGAAAACCAAAACAATGAATTAAAACAGGCTACAAAGCCTCCACGTAGCTTTAAAGCAAGTTTTACCTCATTTTTTGTCTTTTCAGTGGGTTTGTCACATCGAGTGACACTTTTACGGTCATGTTAGCCGTCGTCAATATTTAAAAAATCCTGGAGAAAAGATAATGTGTGATACCTGCAGCGCTCAGCAGAACGAGAGTTTCATAATAACTGACTCAGCAGCACTTTCAAGGCTTTACGACTGTTAGCTAAGTGGGCTAAACAATGATTATAGTGTTAGCTATTCACACATTCAATACAGTGGCTAACCTAGACACACGAATGAATGATGAGCCGTACCAGTCGCTCAGAGAAACAGCTGAGTTCGAGTGAAGAGACGTGTTAGAAGTTACATCTATAGCGAATTTAATGGTCATTTCAAGGTAAATATATATAAAACCCTTATTTTTAGAAACTACTGCTTTATCTTGTGCTGTTGATGGACCGTTTAAATCTACTACAAGGAACTTTAAATTGATTATGAAACAGTCTCAGTTTAATACTGATGCCTCTAAATGACCCACATAAGCAAATGGGACCATTAGGTTTGGCTATTTCTATAAAGTTATTATGGTAATTCTTAAAGAGGTCATTATGCTTTGTTTTTTTTTTTGCCTCCCTTTTATTGTGTTCTGTAGCGTTCGTGTCCACGCTGAAGGGGAAAGTTACCGTCTCCCACCAGCCTTCACTTCTGCATCCTCTGCTCGTCGCTATGTGACAGATGTTATATAAATATATATATTTTTATATACATTATAAAATATATATGGCTGTTCCGCAGCCATGGCTACCAGCTGCCTTATATTTGATGGAATGCCTCTGATTGGCTACATCCTGCCCGTTAAGTGATGTGCATGTGCAACTCTCATCAAAGATTGAACAGAGGCGAGATGTCTCACTCATGTAGCTAAAGTGCAGCATTCAAGACACAGTTGCTGTGTCTCAGTTAAGGGTCTGAATCCTTCAGAGGAGCATTTGAAGGCCAATTACGTCACTACGCCGTGCGAAGGCTGTCCCAGTCTGAAGGCTCCTCCAGATGCTCCTTCTTCTCCCTGTTTTTGGAGGATGCACTGCTACGATCCTTCGTGGCCTCACATATCCCAAGATTGAAGAAAGAAGAAAGAAATAGAGAAAATGGCGACATCGCGTGGCGTAGACCGTAGCTTTCGCGGGCCTGGGTGGCAGAAATTGTGATGTAAGAGTAAAACATCTGGTGACGCAACCAGGAAATGCTCTAAAGGCGAGACCGTCACATTTAACAACGGCTGACGCGGTTAACAAGGTCTCTCTGAAGGACTCGCCTTCGAAGATCGCAAAGGCCGAGTCCTTCAGAGACCTCAAAGGTCGGGTGCTTCAAAGGATGCAGACCCTGAACTGAGACACAACAAGTGTGTAAAGTGGAGCTGCAGCAATGGACCATATGAAAAATAATGTGTTTTGTGAAAAAGTGTTTTTATCTCTGCTTTAAAAGAATAACATTCAACAAGTGTAGCATGCAAATGTGTGTTTACTGATGATCAAGGAACTAAAGACTGTTTCTGAAACCGTTTCCTCTAAAATCGCTGCATGGGGAGTTTCATATGTCTCGTCTGACAACATCCACAGCAGTGTGGTATTTCCCCAGGAGTTCCACAGAATCCAGTCCCCCACTGCTTCCTCATTACTGCTCACACGTCACATCACCTAAAAACAGAAACAAACACAAATCGGACCCTTTGAGGTGAAACACTGAAACCTTCTCTGATATCTGTGACGCTATATTCTGTCTGCTGCTCGCTGAGCTCAAACGAGTCTGTCCTGCTTCTGCATTCTCTCACATACCTTCCCGTAAGAATTACAGGAAGGAAGAAAGCGGAAAAATCATGATGCTGAGTCAGAGAGGACACGTAACATTTATTCACGCTGGAGTGACAAAGTTCACAGTGAGATGCAGACGGTCCGTCTTCTGAAGACTCGGCTGTCGGGATTCCACACAAAACACACTTCACATGTTTGTCCAGGCAAAATGGATCTCTTACACACAACACATTCAGCATCCACAGCTGAACTTATTTAAGATTTTCACACAACCTTTGACCCACAATTCACTATTGACTCTGCTGCGTCATGTGACCAGTTGGGTTTTTATGTGCAGTGAACCCTGAACCTGCAGCTCCAGCTCGTCCTGGTGAGCGGAGGGCAGTGGGGGAAGACGTGACTCTCTCCATCTGGTGTGGACATCATTACGTAAGCAGATCTTCAGTTTCAGTAAGTGCGCTGGCATCTGCTCGCAAGACTGTTTCTTAACATCAGCTCGACAGCTTTTACAAACACGCAGAATTAGAATTTAACCTTGGTGAGTTTAACTCAGACATGTTGGTTACGTATGTTTCTGCAAAACCGCAGATGAGTTGAAACTTGGTGTTACTTTATGTTGCAGCTTTACCTCCTCAGGTTGCATTTTCTATTTCTCTCTTTTCATGACACTTTGCTCATGCTTTGGTTAGGTTTAGGCACAAAAAAGCACTTAGTAATGGTTCAGAAAACATCGCAAAATTTGCAGAGGTCTTCTTAAAAACACCCTGTTCTTCTTGCGCCACAAACCGACTGCAATTGGCCCGACTTCCCGTGAAAAATACTTGGTTTTGGTCGGCTAGAAACGTCCCAATGTCTCCTTAAATATAACCACCATGTCACGCTTACAAAGTTGAAGCTCTGTGTTGCCTTTTAAAAAAGAATTTGCTTGTAGTTTTACGCTTACATGCCCAAATACAGACTCAAACTCAGTAGTACAACTAGTTAGTACATCTTATTCCTCGGGCTGAATTAGTGCCTGAAATTAGTAAACGTTATAGTAATCTTCATCACGGACGGTTAAACCCACCCCAACAATTTGACTGACTCATCGATTCCCAAATATGCACATTTTTTAGAGGCTGCTCATGCCGACCACATACGTTGAACTGTGAATTTCCTTTATTTCCAAAGCTGATCCTAAACGATTAGTGCTATAATGATGATCACTGATTCATAATGACTTCCACCTCCGCACATGCCTGAAAAGGACATTGTGGCTGAATCAGTAGGCAGTGAAGGCTACAGGTTACCAGCTAGCAGCGAGCAACTGGGCTGATTAACATTTCCACAGAAAGCAGCATCATATCCGTGTGGTGGGAGGTCATGAAATCCTGTGGGAAGAGCAGAAATTCACCAAGAATTCAGGAATTTTACTGAAGTCGAAACCACCAGCAATCTGACTCACTGTGAACATGCTTGAGTCATTTGTCTCTGTGGAAAGCGTAAAGCGAGCAGAGGAAGGAGAGGACGTGAGAATGAGACAGCTGGTTTTGGTCGCGTGAGGATTTGCTGTGTGTGCTCGCTCGCTGTGTCAGGTGACGGTGAGGAAGCAGCTTCTCAGAGAGCCGAAGCCTTAAAGCTGCAGAGGGGCGAGAAAAGGTTCAGGGCAGAACGAGAGGAGACGCGTTCTGTGTGCGTCACAGAGGAGCAAGTTCATCCTGACCTGCTGATGTCTCTGCAGGCCACGTGCAGACTCATGAGGCTGCAAATACTCAGTGACTGCTGCAGAACGCTCCTTTAATATACACATATTATTGTTCCAGCTGGTAAAACACAGCAGGTGTATTTCTCTGTACTACCTGTTACATTTCAGGATAGTTCTCCTATTAAAAACAACACAGGATCCACTGAGATGACTCTGTGCTGATGTGGCATCGCTGATATGATTCAGATTTCTGATGGAATTGATTAAAATGTTTATTTTGAATGCGTTAAGAACAAGAAATGACAAACAAGAATAAAAGTTAAAAAACAAATCACAAAAAATACATTAAAAGCTTAAAAAAATTATATTTACAGACAATAAAAAGCATTAAAGCAAAAATAAACCGACTTTGTTTCAAAAAGGAGTCAGAAGAAGTAATTAATTAATCAACATTATATTGATTATCCTTTTATCTTTGTCACACAAAAATATAAACTCCTTTCTGATATAAATATAAATGTATTATTTACATATTTGTATCATCTTAATCATTCTGACCAGTTATCTTTCTGTATATTAGTATATTATTATATATAATTTACAGTATATATATGTGTGATATAATATACAATATATAAGTTAATAATAATGGATTAAAAACATAAACAGACTAAAATCTGTCTGCATGAAATGCTCTTTTTTTCTGGAGACGTCAGATCCGTGCAGATTCTGACGTCCGCCTCTCGTGGCTGCTACGTCATCACGCTGCCAGCTGATCGGAGTGGGAAGCCGGGTGTGTGTCTGACTTGGGTGTGTGTGCTTGTGTGTGTGTGTGTGTGTGTGTGTGTTAGAGAGAGAGAGGCAGAGAGAGAGAGAGAGAGAGAGAGAGCGCGGTGCGGGGCAGGAGTTGTGTAAAAGGGGCTGAAGTCCTGCGCTGCGTCCTCCTCCTCCTCCTCCTCTTCCTCCTGCTCCTCCTCCTGCTCCTGCTGCTCCTGCTGCTGAAAAGTAGAGTCACCAGCAGATTCGCGAGCGGCTGCCACACGGTTTGACATGGTGGATGAGAAGCGAAGCGAGGAGACGGCGACACACCCTGCTGAAGGTCCCGGACTCCGCCGCGCGGTGGGCGAGGCAGCCTGAACTCCGCCGGAGCGTCCAGACGAGCGGGCCGCGCCGGAGCGACCCGGCCGGTGGTCAAGGTGGGGCGTGTGACTGTCTGTGAGGCGGTGTGTGTGTGTGTGAATGTGTGTGTGTGTTGCTGAATGCTTGTTCCTGTCAGCCTGATTTAGCCTGTGGCGGCTTGATGACCCAGTTTGCGTAAAAAAAACGCCAACCTGGGCAGCTCGTCCTCAACACGACTTTACCCAAGTCAGATCCACATCTCAGGCTCTCAGTGCTGCTTTCTGCACATTTT
>CAEMYA010000487.1:135095-155704 GCA_903131615.1 Diplodus sargus | reverse complement strand
TAGGAGTTCTGGCTGAAGGCCTGGCTGTGTGTCATGTAGATCATATCGTCCGGCCGCCCGGCTGACACACAGGAGGAGCTGACAGGAATTATGAGCTCCCTTAGAAATCTGACCACAAGCACCCGGCTCCTGCAAACATTTCATGAACATTTGGGAGGATTGGCTGGGTGTAATGGTGGACCGAGTGCTGCATGGAGTGGCAGCACTTGCAGATAAAGAGCAGCTGGAAATGTGCTCAGAAGAGTCCAAATCAGCAGAGAAGGGAACAGAGAATCAGATAGTCAGATTTGTGTGTTTGAAGCCGTTGCGTGTCAGGACTTCCACATTTAGAAAATCAGGAAACTCTATTAAATTCGGTGCTTTAACCGTCAGGAGGCGTCCTGGTTTATATAACACAAACTTGTCAGAAAGTGTCAGCCTTCTCTGCCCCTTAAAAAAAAAACTGCTGAGTTCATAACAGGCCGAGGAACAAGCCCGAGCTGGAGTAGGCGATAGGTGAGATGACTCGGGGGCGAGTCACTCCTCAGAAATGCGGTGACACCAGCAGTCATCTGGCAGATATTCCCTCACATGAACGACGTGTTTATAAAGAATACAACTGTAGATGTTTGTGAGGATTAGTCACACATTCTTCACAGAAAACGTCGTCGGCCTCTCGAGTCTCCACCACTCGTATATATATATATGTATATATATATATATATGATCCCTGACAGGCTTTTCCACTCGTCTGAACCGTCTGCAGCGACGTGCTGCTGGTGTTTCTGTGCTGGGAGCTCTCTGTAGTGTATGTTTCATCGATGGAGCCCGTCTTACATAATTGCACAGCCAGAGTTCAGTGCACCGGTAGGAATGCGCAATAGGCTGTGTCACGAGCTGCATTTGTGCCATTGCAACCCGGAGCGTGACATAAGCCGCCCTGTCAATGAGGATCACATGGCAGTGACAGGGTGTCGGTTAAAAAGCAACTCGTCTCGTCTACGTGTGTCGCTCTGCAGCCTCTCCCGTGCTGCTTTTTACTCCTAATCGCCTACATTTTGCAGAAGTGAAGCCATCTTGCTCAACTTGGGCTACACCCTTCATTCCTATTGCGTGCCTTGTCAAGGGAAGATGGGGCAAGAAGGGATGTGTTGTGTAGGTTCGTTTAGAAGTAGACGAAGGGGGGGAGAAAAAAAGAATTCCAGTTCTTTTCAAACAAAATGGCACAGACTGCCTGAGGACAGGCTTACAGGCCTCATGCAGCACATTACCATCTCCTGGGATGTCATGAATTCAGAATGGCACTCGGCTCCTCCTCGCAGCCAGCGAGACGAGCCGAACCCCCTCGACGTGGAGCGATCTCGGGGTTAAAGCCGGAGAGCCTTTAAAGTCCAGCAAGCGGCGAGCAGCAGAGCATAAGAAGAGGCTCTCTGCACTATGATCAGCGTGTTGCCAAAGCCGCCGCCCTTTCCCTGTCTTTGTCCCCATTCCCAGTCTAAAATGATCAGTCTATATTACAGACTACAATCTGGGGCAGTAAACACTCTCCCACTGGGCCGCACCCACAGCAGAGGAATGCACCTGAATGCATGCATGCAACGTTTAATTATCCTGTATTTTCCATTCGCAGAGCTGCAGCAGCGAGGACGGTCTGCAGGTTTTTCACGCGATTATCCTGCAACTCCTCACATATCGTCGCGCGGCGGCACGACCCTGATCGTGAAAAGGTCAGATGGACGAGCGCTCGCAGTCTCTCCATCATACGCTCCCTTTTTTAAAATTTGTCTCCTGCTGCGTCTCCCACAGATTGATAAATTCAAACGTCCGATCGTCAATAATTCCACCATTATTCGTATTTCTCTGTGACACGCACATCCTGCCTGTTCACCTGCACGTCCACGGTGGCAGATAAGCTCAGTCTTTTGTGTGTCAGACTGCTGTTATCTCTCTTTACACGGCTGCCCCGCGTATAAAAGCCTGTCTCAAGGCCTTCCACACTGGCTGTCATGTGGCTCTGTCTGACTCCCTCGCTCAGATAAGACGGAAAGAAAGGGAAGGAGAGGAAGAGGAGGAGGAGGAGGAGGAGGTATGAGATGCAGCTCGGAGGTGAGGGTGATCCTGACAGCGAAGCCACGTCCGCCCTTGTCCAGCGCAGACCAGATGGAGACGAGCAGGAAGATGGGTGAGGAGGGATGGAGGGATGGAAAAGGAGAGAGTGTGCGAGCCCGCAGCAGCTGGATGGAATTTCTAACATACGCAGCTGGAATGTGAGGAATGCAGGACAGTCTGATCTGACCGAGAAAGAGGGTGGAGAGGACAGACGAGTCAGGAAAGACCAAGGAGAAGAAGAAGAAGAGCGGCACAGTAAAAGAGTCGGGGGCTCAACACTGCGAGTCATTGTGAACGTAAAGATACAGAGTCACTGTTCGTGGAGGGACTGGCACGCTACGGAACAAATAACTAATTCAGTTTCAGTTTGAGGCAGCTAGAGCGAGCCCGTCCCTGTGTGTGGCCCGAGGTCTTGTACTGTACGTCCTCTTCCCTGACTTGATTCGGGATATCGCTGGCGTGAGTGCGTGTGGGGGAGGACGAGGGCGGCGGTTTACTTTATGATGCCAGTGTGACGGATGACTTTGTTTTGCTGACAGATACGCAGTTTTCAAGACCTGCTGCTACCGGAATGAGTCCAGAAACCTGGAAATAAGTTAGCATCTTTAGCACTTTGGGTTACCTGGTTCAGAAGTTGAATTTCAGTTCTACGTCTGGAAAAAAAGATTTTTGTGATTTTGTTCTACGACACAAAATAAATCGGTAAACTTGACGAGACTACAGAAGTTTAGCGGGGACGTAAACAGTCATCGTAGTTTGTTTACAGCCTAACGTTAGCTTTCCACTTCTGGCGGTCACATTTAAGCTTCAGGAATCTTTAACGATAGAGTGATTTATGATGATCAGTAACTGTGTTAACAGCGGAGCGAATTTTCTGCAATTATCCAAAAATCTAATTGGATTTTGTTGAGGGAACAGTCTGCCAGCAGAATCACATCATTATTGGTGTGGTTCGTCTCTGAGGACGAGCTTTGTTTGTTCCAGCCTGTAATATCTCAGTAACTGTTGGATGGATTGGTGTGAAGTTTGGTGCAGATATTAATGCTCCTGTCGGGATGAATTGTAATAACTCAGATCACCCTCAGCTGCACACGGCGTTCACTGAACATTGTGAACATTATACCTGCTAAATAACAACATGTTAGCATGGTGACGTTAGCATTTAGCTCAGCTGCATGAGGCTGTAGATCCTGGATTATACAATATAGACGGAGCTTCTGGGTCTGAAGATTGAAGTGTCCTAATGGCCTGCAGGGGGCGATTTCACCGGTTGCACAAATACATTTAATAATATGTAAGGTTATGAGATTTATTACCTTTATTAGCTTGATTTATTACCGCAGTAAATAGTTTCCTAATGAGTTTATGGCCTCAACTGCTAGTTTGAACTCTTCTGTAACAGCATGACGTCCATTTTGTAACTTATGGTCCAGTCTCGAGGCAAATAGATGACGAGGCAGGATAATCTTTCAGGTGTGGCTACCTTGTGGCTGACAAGCCGTTGTGACGTTGGTCGTCAGGTTCTCGGTCAGATCTAATCATGATATCGTCCTCTGCTCCACTCGCTCGTCCATACAAGCACACTTATAGCTCCAAAAACACCCAAAACTGGATGGAGATGGCAACAATACCTTCAAAACGTCGGGTTTACACCTTACACCTTAGTGTTTCCCTTATAGGCCGCCTTTATAAAGGACATGTAACACAGATAATGTATTGCTCTTTGTATCAGGAAGTGTAATATTTGTAAGTGAGTCTAGGAAAGACATTTTATGTGCATGACAGCTTGATGCTCATGGAGTCCGTGGGACGAGTGTCCAGTAGGTCAAACAACATGGATGCAAACCAGGAAGAGAAGAAACTGTTTTCACTTTTCACAAAGTGCATCACCAGACGTTCAGCTCAGATTCATTTTTAATCCCGCATGAACATATTTGGGGTGTGGATGTGAGCTGCGTCAGTGGCGCAGAGCAGCAAAAATGTGAAAAAGCAAAATATTCAGAGCAGCAGAGACACGACAGCAACTTATCTCGGAGTGAATGGCCACCATTTTAGAATCCGGTGATCATTTACTCGACTCACTGGTTTTTAAAACTTGATTTGGAAGATCTGAATTTGATTTGATTGGGAAATTTAGTGCAAATCTGGCAGAGCGCGAGCAAAATGTCTTTGAGTGGTTTAGGAAAGTGAGATTTGATTACGGGTTAACTTCTGTCAGCGTGCATCAGTCAAGTCCGAACAGGCAGTCTGGGCCTCTGCGTGCTGACTCACCCACTTCAGACAGATTGTGACGTGTGACCTGTAGATACGTTTGTCGGGAACGATTTCCTTGTGTTTTTCCATCTACAACTAGTGTAGTTTTGCTTTCGATCAGTTTAACTTGTGGATTAAATGACTCTGGCTGTTTTTGAGGATGATGTTGAAGTCACATCTAGATTATTATGAGACAAAACGATTTCTGCCCCGCGGCGATGTCTGTGAAAGTTTCATAAGGCCTGCTGATTGTGACCTGACCCCCCCTGCTGCGCACAGTCCGAGGGCTACGGATCACTCAAATACCTGAGATTATTCTGGTTCTCCTTACTGCAGGAATGTGCAGCATGTGTTACTCATCGTCAACCAGAGACGTGGAGCATGTCCTCCAATATCTCCAGATCACCACAAGATTACATTCTTTTGAAGACGAGAAAAGAAAAATTCCTGCTTTAGCTTCGTGTGTGTTTAGTCTTGGAGTGGTTGGTTTTCAGCCTTCAGTGTGTTCAGCCTCACCTATTTTTACACGCAGTTATCAGAGAACTGGTATTTACTTTTCTGCATCGGCTCCAGTGTTGCCTAAAGTCTGGCAGCCCAATCACCAGAATGAATGTTAGCGAAGTACGTCTCTGCAAAACCACAGATGAGTGAAAACCAAACGTTTCTTTATATCGCAACTTGTGCAACCTGTGAGCCACAAAAACTGGAAATACCTGCAACTAATGTGAACTTGAATTGTCACGTTTGGTGCAGATGTCGACGCTGGATGTCTCTGAGGTGAAAACACTAACAGCTCACATTAAATCCTGGTGACTCGGCTCTGACAGGCTCATTTTGTTGGAGTGTAATTCAAGTAAGATTTCTGTATTTTCTCCAATGATTCATTAACAGTCAAAATCGCAGGAAAACATTTTTTAAATTGTGTATGAAAATAAGATAAACACACAAAAACAAGGTTAAGTCTAAGAAACAAGAAATGCTAACTAACTAGCTAACATGCTCCAGTTTAGCAGGTATGATATAAGAATTCCACACTTTGAAGACGATTGTGTGTCGTAGCCGACCGCGTAGTTCCGTCCCAACGAGGCGCCGCGCTCCCAGAAAACTCCATAAAATGGGGGAAACTTCACAACTCCTAACGATATACATCGTTTCTCCATCAGAATCCATTCAGCCTGCTAACATTTGAAAAGTCTGGAAGAGCCACATAATTAAATAATCTCTTCCCATTCAAGCTAGCTGGGCGCTAAACTGTAAATTAGCCGCCTCAGCTGCTGTTGGACTCCGCGGATGATCCGAGTAATTTTACACCCAGAACTTCTCTGGCTTCATGCACCGCTGAGCAGCTTCCACAGGAATTAATGGAGCTCCGTGTCTGTATTTCCCTTATTACATCCATGTATTGACCATGTTAGCATAGTGTGTCAGCATGCTAACATTCGGCTGAGGCTCGTGGATATGTCGACAGTTCGGCAGGTGAAGACAGTCAGTTTAATATTTGGACGTTTCACTGAAAGATGGTGGAAGCCAGTTGGCTTCATCTTGAGAGATGATACGAACAGGTTTCATTTCAACACAATCTGATCGGTATTCAACTTTAACCTTTTTTAAAGCATCTATTTTACACCCCGCACGCTCGACTCTACTCGTTTCCACATGTTAAACTTCCAACTCAATCAGACAAAGTGTGTTTTTAAAATGGCTACCACACTTGAAGATCAGCTGCAGCGGAAGGTTTTCTCTCCGGAAAACACCCGAACACTCATTTTCTTAATGGAGACTTCAAAAACAAATAGTTTTTCTTTTGACTTCTGAGAGGATTCCAAGATTTCTTGCTTTCATGTCGAGGCTGTCTTCTCCTCTTCATCGCCTCTCGCTCATGCTTTGTAACCACGGTAACTGAC
Source organism: Diplodus sargus (assembly GCA_903131615.1). NCBI lineage: Eukaryota > Metazoa > Chordata > Actinopteri > Spariformes > Sparidae > Diplodus > Diplodus sargus. The sequence continues at coordinate 149,459 of CAEMYA010000487.1, read as the reverse complement.
GACAAAAAAAAAAAGAAGAGAAGAGAAAGCGGAGTGTTTTTTTTTCTTCCAGAGGCCGGTCAGTGATTTTGTGCATCACAGCTGAGAGAATATCTAAGAATTGCTCGCTGGCACGGTGTAACATGCAGAGGCAGAGTTGAGCTGCTGATGCACGTTTCCCTCCCGGTTATCTGACGCGTGATCTTGTGTGCATCTCCTCGGCCTTTTCTTGCACATCAGCTCATTTCACCCACTTACTCACAGCTGATCGCACACACTGTGGCTCAACTGCACCCACTTACTGTACGTGTGTGACTGGCTGCAGGCCAGCTCATACCCACGCTGCTGGAGCCGGGAGTTTAGAGGGGAAGTTAAATGATCTCTTCTTCTTCTTTCTGTCTTTCTGCAGGAACATGTGCACCTAAAGCAGCCAGAGGAAGGAGACGGAGCCGCCGTTTGTGCCTTTTTAAGGAGGCCGTTCGTCACACCGGGCCGTCTGGTTCGGACTCTCACGCTCGCTGGCTGACTCCCAGAGCTCCCTCACCCTTGGCCTCAAATGGCTGACACACAGCAGTTCTTCACTGGCAAGCTTTATGTTCCTGTACACATGCTAAAGCTGCCAGCTGAAGAACTGCTCTGGTCAGCCCTGCACCGGATGACTCAAGAAGAGGAAGCAGATGGGGGGGAGGACTGAGGGGAGGCGGTGTTTCTCACGCTCAGCAGTCAGACTGGACTTCATTAACCTGCTAGATTTGAGCCACTGTTCGGTTTGGTCAGGACGAATTGTTTATGTCGTGGTCGCACGTGTCGTCTGTTTGAATTGTGTCCATGATGAACAATAAAGAGTCAAATATTTTCTCAGACTTCAGGTTTATTGTTGAGGATGAAACTGCAATAAAACAAACCAGCAACGACTGTTCCATCGTCCAAAAATAACAAAACACACACACACACACACACACACAGGGAAACAAAACATGTATGCAAAAATGTGTCAAACTTTTAAGAGGATCCTTTTAAAGGTCAACAAGCTTAAAGGTGTTTGTTTCAGTCATAAAGCACGTTGAAGGCAAACAGGTTTGAACAAAGACGGACGCGTCAGCGACGCGAACATGTTTTTGTGCAAGATTAAAATAGAAGCAGGTTTCAACCAGGCAAGAATAAAAACGTGTGCACATCAACGACAGGAAGCTGCAACATAAGATGTTCTTTACATCGTCAGAAGGCCCCAGACATGCATCACCGTCAGGCTACCGCACCACATTAAAGGGCAACGCCACCAATTTGTCGCATTGAAGTGTGTTTACAGGTTCTACTGCGTCTGTGAACAAAGAAGATAACAGGTCTGCAAATTTCACCACAATAATGACATCAAAATATACTGAACACATGATTTAATGTTATATTTTAACAACATATTCTGCTTTTTTCCAATAAGCAGTTAATAAATACCTGGTCATTTCTTTAATACATTTCCAGGAAGCTGTGTGTGCTTCTGCTGATCAGCAGTTTTAGTTTCTGTACGTTTCCCCTCAGCAGCTGATCACATCAGACTGCACTCACTCACTTCAGCTTCGCGGCCGGCTGAAGAGAAGTTTGACCGAAACTAGCTGGAAATGAAAGTCGCCCGATAAGCAGAAGTTCAGCAGAAACCAGCTGGAAGTTTCCTCCAAAACTGCCTCCAGTGACGTCACTCAGCGGCTGCGTTGCATTCTGGGTGATGATTTGTTATTAAAATGTCCATAAAGAGTCCAACAGTGTTATAGGAGCGCCACACTAAACTGGTGTATGACCTGGTGCCTGAATTACCCACAATGCAACTCAGCCACCAGTGACATCGCTGGAAGCACTTTCTCAGGTTACATGCAGATTCTTCTGGAGCCACAACAGACTTTAAACGACTTCTTCCACATGTGCATCGTTCTCCCCAAAGACCTGTAAACACTGGTGACCTGTAAAAACTGGTGGCGTTTCCCTTTAACAAGTTAACACACTGACATTCAGTCAAAACTGTGAGATGTGAAATCAGAGAGAGACGAATAAATGGTTTAATATCTTCAGGGCCTGAAATCATCACGAGTTCAGCGTATCGTGTTCAGAGTCCCAAATGTCTTCAAGTAAAAGTCAAGCTGTTGTGTTAAAACGCTGATTGATGAAAATAACCGATATGATATGAACACTACTTTGATATTAAAAAAGTATCAACAGTTATTTTCATATAGTACCAATATCAAAGTATCAGGTAAAAGTAAATTACACATATATTTACATGCACAGTATATTCTGTATATTACGGCCTGGCTGAGTATCTGATCGGATCAGAGGGATGCTGAATTTTTGAGGTCGATATTGATAATTAAACTGTTCTGATATTAATGTTCCGGCCGTTATTCTTACACACACGTCGTTGCAATGATCGCTCAACTGTGGTTATCAATCACACGTACCTGATATTTTACAGTTTAACAATAAACTAAAGTTTTCAAAATGATATTAGTCGACTAAAACAGAAAACTTAATGCAGAATTTTATACTGATAAATTACCCAAAGAATATTTTTTCTGTGTGACATTAAAACGTTTTCACATCGGCTCAGACAACATATATGATGATACTGATGAATCTCTGACAGACTGCTCATACATCGACTGGACTTTTTCTGACAAACAGGATCAGTGTTTTTATTTTACTGATAAAATAAGTCAATTTTAAAATCCGCTACCTTTTTGCTCTGATGCAGCTGAATTATGATATTTTCCTCTAACATGCAGTGGAATACAAGTATAAAGTATTGGAGGAAGGAAATACTCAAGTACAAGTACGTCTAAATTGTATATAAGTACAGAACAGTTGTGTTACACACTTATGTTGACGTGTATTTGGACTGTTTTGTCGACCAAACAAAGAGAAAAACTCTAAATGTTCCTTGAAATAGTCGTAAATTATTATCTCCTGAATCATTACACTCATTATTCACTTGGTTAAAATAATACTTTATCACTTTAACTCCCTCAATCTTCATATTTTCCTAATTAATTGCTTGTAAGGTTTAATGTGTTCCTATCTGTTGGTTTGCACCGCTGAGAAAAACCACATCAGACGACTGAATAAATACAAATATGAATCCGTTTTAAACGGATCTTTAGGACATTAAGGGCAGATATCTAGAAACTGCTGCACTGTTAAACCTGAAACTTCAGTGTCTTGGTGCAGCTTCCACTGAATCACCACTAGATGGCGCAGCAGTCTATTAAAACATGGCTGTGGGCTTCATGGAGCAGGTTCAGGGGAATGAAGTCAGACTGGATCATTACATCTGTAGTCTCACAACTAGTTCCCTGATTCATCAGTGAGACAGTTTGCTCAGTGTGTCTGTGACTGTGTTAACTAACAGCCTATCAGCAGTGTATTGATCACACAGCCCACTTTATTTAATCATAAACATCATTTTTTGAATCCTAGCTATGTGGAACAGTCAAACAAAGCTTCACAAACCAGATCACAGATTGTTCAGGTGGATTAATACAGCTGTGTGTTCTGTAGTTGATAAATATCTCTGATGTGCAAGTGGTGAGAGAAGTATTCAGATTGTTTAACTCAATGAAACTTACGTGAAAGTTCACAAGTATGATCAGAAAAATAAAATATTAAGTATCTATATTTACACAGAAAGTCATCAAGAGGGTTTTTATCACTAATGCGTACATCTGTAGATACATTTATGTTGTTGCTGGTTGAAGTGAAGCTAAATTATTCTTTCAGCTTTTTATATGATTAGATTAAACGCTATAATTTGAGGAGCAATTTGTGAAGTTTAAACATCCAGAGGAAAGTGATAAATACTTAAATATGGCAGAATAAGACTTCACTGAAGGGCCTGAGTCAGCAGGGCGTGCATGAGAGAATCATAGTCTCTCTCTCTCTCTCCCTTACTTACAATGTGCGACGTCCTACATGCTGATCCAGCTCGATGCCCCCCGTGCGTAAATGGAAAGCTTTTACGCACCGCGCGTGTTCACTTCAGAGGGGGTTTAATTGTTGTTTTTGCACCGTCACACGCCTCGCCTGGTTCACGAGCAGGCTTCAGATACTGGGGATGAGCTGTGGAGATGTGAGGGCTGCGGTAATACCTCACTACTTTATAGAAAGAGGGGGGGTAAAAAGGCAAGACGTGCGTCCGGACGCTCACCGCCAACTCGACGCGAGAGGGACTTGACATCGATAACATCTCGCTCATCAATAAGACACTTTGATGGAGTTAGATTGCTTGATTAAATAGTTCGCCTTGAAAGTATTGGGCTCTCTGATTTTGAAATATTCTCTAATCTAATGACCCCCCATGGAGAACATCTGAAGGAAGACACTCGAGCATCTCTCTCCACCAGACAGCGGCTCGGTCACACAGAGAATCCGGCTTCGAGGTTTCTCATCTTTCACTGATGGCGATCAACACTGATGCTGCCTTTGGGAAAAGCGCCCTCGGCGACAGGGAGGTCTCCAACCCCACGGACTTCCACGACACGGAGAGGCTGCTGAGCGCCGCGACCACCGAGCCCAGCGGACAGACCAACGTCAAGCAGTCCGACTCCTTCTCCCTCACCATCAGAGGGAGCGTCCGGTCTCTGGACGCGGAACAGAACGGACACAGATCACCGCTAAAGTCGGGCTCCGTCGGGCATTTGGCGACCCCACCCAGGTCCACATCCCGGCTCAGCCTGGGCCCGCTGCCCTCCCCGGTGCCGCCCGGAACCGAACCCCCGAGTTACCTCTGGGCCGCCGTGCTGTCCTGTTTCTGTTTAACCGGCTTGCCGTTCAACCTGTGCGCCCTGTGGTACGCACATGTGGTGAGTTGCATGTGTGTGATTGTTACCATGCTTGGGTGTGTTCCACAGGCTCAGTCTCTGTAAACACTACAACTGTTTTACTTCTCTTGTATTTAAATAATTGATTGCTGATCGCCTCCTTCCTCTCCCATCAGTCCACATCTGTTCTCCATTCTGGTGATATTCAAGCAGCAAGAAAGTACGGCCGTCTGTCTCTGCTGTTCAGCTGTGTGGCCATGCTGCTGGGTGTGGCTCTGCTCATCTTCATGGGCATCTCATTAGGTATAGAAGAGAGTCCTAACAACAAACGCACCCACAAGGCCCGGTGTAAAGCTGTATGTGTTAAATGTCTCTTTTCTCTGTCTCTCAGATATGCGTAAGATTTGAGGAATGGAGTGAGCCTCCTTTAACTTCATCTGATCTCAAGTTTGCACAGAAGAGAGAGAGAGGAGGGGGAAATGTCGTTTTGAAGATGGAAAAGCACAAAATCTGGGCTGAAAACAAGCCGAAGACACTTTTTCTTCACCTGCTACGGCTAAAAGAAAGAAACAAGAAAGAAGTCCCGGGCCGTTTCTCTTTTTCTGCCCACGCTCAACAACCCCACAAACTCAGGAACTAAAGAGAGGAGAGCGAATCCTGCACACACTGGAAGAGTTCCATCACCGGACAGCGTAACTACTCTTTGTCCTTACTAGTGGTGCACTGAAGCACATACGCCTGCTTGACACACAGATAATTGGATGGCATTACATTTGGCTCGGCATCATTAGACCTGAGGATGTCCCCAAAACAAATATGATGGTCTTAAAACCAGGCGGTCAGACATCAGTGCACCTCTAGTCTGTTAATGCCGCCACTGCCTGCCCTGTTTCTCTCTCTGTTCTATCGGACGTCAGCGGCTGTGGGAAGATGTATAAACCGATTTCTTACACTGTTTACATAAAACTCATGTACGTTTATCACCACGACGCCCTCCTGCAGCTCGTTCATTATCCTGCTTCGCGTGCTACTATGATAAACTGAGCAGATTCCTGTTGGGACTCGACTGAACGGATCTCTACACCTCATTATGTTTACAGTATATGACTGGGGTGGCCCTCCCTGTATGCACTGCTCCTGGCACTCTGATGTTGATGTTTATACATTTATACTGTATGACTGGTTTACTGTGCCATAGTTCTGCATGTCTGAAATAAACTTGAATGAGCATGACGAACTTGAGAATGAGCTCATTACCTTCATTTTTATTATTAAGTATGACATCAACAGGACACGATCCAGTCAAACGTGACTTTATACTCAAAGATTACAACAGAATACAAGCAGCAATATATAAAATTCCCAGATGGAAATCTTCTCATAATTCAGTAAAATAAATAAACTTCCAATTATGGCTTATATAAAAAAAAAAGTGATATACTTTCCTTTCCAAAACAGTAATTTTTCACCTCTGTAAACTCTTGATTTAAAAAGAGTGAAGTACAGCTGAAGGAAGCAGATATAAAAAAAGACTTGGTCAGATTTACAGTTAATATTTTCGACTGTCTGTCGGTGTCGTCAGTGGAAAGTGTAGAGCAACAGGAGAATGGTGCAGACGCCAATCACCCCGCCTAGGATTAAAGAGTCCCGCCTCTTCCGCAAATTGATTTTCTGGATGAGACTGTTGATGGCGGGGAAACGATCTGAGGGGCGGGGAAGTGTGTGGTGAAGGAAAATAATTAAGAAGAGTTTTCCCTTTCCTCGCAGTGAGTAAGAGACAGAAAGCAGCGAGGGAAAATACATCAGCGCGGCTCCTAACGCAACCAGGAAAAACACTAAATGGAGGCTAATGGTGCGGCCTAATGTCCGTCACACCGGCTTTCACTGTAAGTGAGGCCGTCATCCCGCTCAGCGTCCACATACAGAGGCTAGCAGACAGATTCACACAGGCTGACTCTACACAGAGCTCATAAAGAAGGAGAACAACCGATAAAATGACAAAGAAGGATACTGGCCAAAGTCGTGACCCTGGTTTGAATGGACTTCAACATCCCACGCTGAAATGTGATGTTCTCTTTGGTAGCCATGGCGATGCTGGAGGGAAAGAAACCACGAGGGGTTAGTGGCAGGAAGAGATGCATCGAGCTGTCTGCTCGGCGTCACACAGAGTCCGTTTGGATGTTTCAGTGCTTCTGATGTGACTAACGAAGAGTTAATTGGGGACAAAAGTGGAGGAGTTGGCTCAGCGGTTCAAGGTGCTGGATGAAGATGGCTGACTGTTAAGTCTCATTCTCAGGTCGTCAATTACTGACACTCTGGCTCGGGAGGTCGGGCTGGCCACAAACCCAAAGTGTCTGTTTGTGACGACCTGAGAATGAGCTCAACAATCAACTATCGGCGGGGTTATGGTTAGAGAAAGGTGAGGTCTCTGTCATGTCTCTGAAAGTGACCAAATGATATACTTTAGACTTTTATTCATCCCACAGCGAGGAAATTCACTTGTGACAGTAGCAGGTAGACAGACATACAATAAGTACAAGACTTAAAAATACTAAAAAAGATTTAGATAAGAGAGAAAAGATAAAATATAGAATGTGTGTGTCTGAGTTTAGTGAGTGAGAGAAAGAGGAGGAGAGTGAACGGAGCGATAAAACTTACCTTATCGCACTGTCAATGAGACTGTCTGAGCTGTGAACATGAAACAGAGAAATGAGAGAGAAGTCAGATCAAGCAGCCTGAAACACTTCGATTTATAACGTCTGAGACAAAGATTCACACCTAGAATCCTTCATCCATCCACATTTAGAGTTAAGACATAATTCAATCTCCATCTGTACTCATTTCAGGGGGCTGATGCCAACGCCAGTGAAAAATCCCAATATTGATATTCTGGCTGAACATTTGTTGCAATGATCCCTGAGTTGTGGCAAAGATTTGTAACAGAGGCAGATACTTTATCCCACTAAGCTGTATTTTGGCATTTTAATGGTATCTTATATTTCCTGATGTTGATGAAGGTGATGGAGCTCAGAGCGGACAGGTGCTGCTGACCGGAGCGAAGGGAAAGTTTAGAGGTGAAGTTTAAATAGTCAGAGACTCAGAAGTGTCCAGCAGAACTACATGAACCGTGTTCTCCTCGACCGAGCTTCATTAAATATTTCTCCTGAATCTCCTTCCTCACCTGAGTTAATCTGATAGAAGAAAATTCACTAACAAGACTGGAAGAAGTCCTGACTGGAGTGGAACTCCGTATATGAAGCATTTTTTCAGCCTTTCATTCTCAAAGCAATAGTTTTCATATGGGTGGATAATGGGCATCATGCATTCTGATACTGATTTATCTGCCAGCCCATTTATCGGGCCGGGCTGTAGAAGTATTACGCCAGCACACTGGGAAAGCCCTCGCCATGAAACCACACAGCTCTTTGGGTCTATTACGATGAAAGGGGCACTTCCTGCCAGACAGGACAGAGTGCTGCTTAATGGAGGGGTTCTGGGTTCTGATTCGTCAAATCAGAACCGCAGCAGAAGCCAACAAATCTCACAGACGTACACGCTGCAAGATGGTAAACTGATCCCTGCGCTACGTGTTTTAGGTGCAAACCAGACACATAGATGGATGAAACACAGCCTGAACACACAAACACACACACGCACACACACACACACACGCACGCACACGCACGCACACGCACACACACACGCACACACACTTACTTCGGCTGCCATTAGCTGCCGAGATAAGTGACGGACAGAAAAATGAGGCGTTCAGTCCGGAGCTCAGCTGAGCTTATAAAGCAGCAGCGAGCATCCTGGCCGACTCCACTGGAGACCAAAAATCAATACTGCGCTTTATACTTCCTCCATCTCTTCGTCTACCTCTCTCACCGTCTGCCCTCCGCTTCTTCTCTCTATTCTTCGTTTGAGTGCACAGGCGAGGCGGCTTCTTGCCTTCATGTTCTTCTTTCTATACTTAGTTACTACCTTTATACATCAAACTACCATCCGTGTTACACAACTTCACAAAGCCGTCTGGTCACCGGTCTGTAAACCCCGAGCCAGCTTCGCTCCAGGTGATATTATTCCAACAGTTCACAATCAAATCATAAAGCGGTGACAGAATGACAAGTCTCTTTAGTTTTGTCACAAACTGAAAAGCACTGTGACCATAAAGCTTTACAGGAAAGTAAAAGTGAACGTCATTAAACAGGCATTAATAATAAATCAACAAAATAAAGCACCACAGAAAGACGCCTCGTACTGATACCACACATCCCTCACAGAGGTAAACTGCATCATTCTGTAAGCATTGTACACTCTTAAAATACGGTAAGTGAGGCTGAAACACAAAGAGGCTGACCAGGAGAGACACAGTTAAAAGCAGAGTGGCACTGAATGTTTTAATGTGTTTCGCTTGAACAGTCACATTTGGTTGTGGCAAGTTCAAAGACTTGGTGCCACAGATAAGATACGGATGCATTCCAGGGAAACGCTGGTTTGATGTGGCTGAAAGGCTAATGGCTCACTGTGAAACACACCTGTTGTCAGCCACAACACAAATACTGTGTAGCTACTGATAAAACCATAAAACTAACAACACACAAGGAACTGGACACACACATTCCTTGATTTTTAACAGAAACGGTGAGTCTGGGCACCAAAAACAGAAAACTACACTGAAAGAAGCTTTTCAGAACATGACTACTATAAATGACCGTTCTAACATAATTAGTATTGACAAAACTAAGCAAAAAAATAAATAAAATGCTAATGCTAATGCTAGTCACAAATGCTCCTCACGACTTCGCAGAGCCGAAGATGAAACCTGATTAATTGTTCTCAGCTCTCCAAATGTCAAAATTAAGGCAATACTCTGAAAACTGCTCCGTTCATTTTTGAAAACGATCTTTTAAAGCCTTCCAGCATTTATTTCCCCACCGTTCGTAGCTGAGTTGATACTTCTGGATGCCGAACAGCACGCTGACCATCATGGCTGCTCTCATGTTATCTTAACTTTTTGTCTTTGCCAGTGGATTTTTTTGGATGCAGCTCTGTTCATAAAACGCTCCCTATGCCTTTTTGGATTCTGGTGAAATGAGGGCATGAGCTGAATCAATACCTGTTTGATCCTGTAAAGCACACCTGACACAGCACAATACTGATTTCAGATGAATGTGGTTGCAATGAGATATCATTGTGAACAATAAGAAACAAGCTGTGAAAACAAACGCGTTGGCATTTTATTGTTGTTCGGTGCAGTTCAGTTTACACTTCTGGGAACTGAACAGCAGCCTGTTGTAACCGATCTCCTGTGACCTAATCTTTACCTGTTGATGTGATATTGTTCTCTCACACAATCTCTCCATTCTTTTTTACTTCCGTGGAATGACGCAATAAGCTAAATGAATAAAACCATATTTAGAAAGTTCCTCCTCATAAACACCATCAACACGCATGTCCAGAACACTTTTGAAAGGAGAGTCGTCTCTGCCAAATTCAACAAGCTCAGCTGACAGCTCACGACAAACAACTGAATCCTTCTGGTAAGCTGACGACATCATCACATCTCTGTAAACTGCTTACTTTAAAATACAACAAATGTGCAACTTTCTTTTTCATCTTTGATTGTGCGTTCTATATTGAAGCTAAGCTACTACAGTTGAACAGATGTTCTTCATTTTGTTGTAACCGATTCTCATGACGATCACTGTTTTATTTTCCTCTTAGTGACTCTCTTAATTCTTTTTCCTATGATATCTTATTCTCTCTCTGGTGACATCACCGTTCTTTCTCCTTCACGTCGTCTCTTTCAGGAGATGGTCCTCCAACAACAGGAGAAAAATGACGAACCATTTGCTTTACGTTTATATAACTGAATGCTATAAGTAGTCGTAGCAGCAGCAGTTAATAATCAGTACTAACAAATGTTAAATTCATCATCTAAAACTGGCAGAAATGTGTGTCATTCATGAGCTCAATGTAAAAGAAGCACAAATAAAAAAAAATGTTTCCATCTGCTGTGTGACTGGCTGAATATTTACAAATCTTATGTGTGACTGATGATGCTGAACTCTTCTGTGCACCAACTGTCATAAAACTGAATTCACAATGCTGAAGTCATTATTTCAGAATCATCAGATGAATATTAAAGACATTCAGGTTATTGTTATTGTCTCTGACTATATGTTTCTGTACTGAGGGGTGTTCACTGCCTCAAGGAGTTTCCTATATTCTTCATCCAAACATCGTCATACATTTGTTTTGAATGTTAAATAATCTTTGTCAAAACAAACCAGCAGTTGCCCTTCCAAAATTAGTCTAGTGTAACTCACAATCTCCCTTACGGTTTGCAACCTCTGCAAAAAAATGGTTGCGATTATGACACAAGTTTGTCATAATAAAGGGAGCAAACACTAAAAGGCCTCTGAGAAAAAACGCTGCTCCCAGTGTCTTTTTTTGCGCGGCTGCTCTGAGCACCAGATAAAAATCTCTCAATTTTCCAGAAACACTCTGGTGACATCACTGTCGCTTTTATTCAGGCGACCAATCATATATTAGGTTGGCACTCATCACCTGAGTCCCTGGTAATACAGAAAATCGAGGAGAGGCTCGTTCTGGCCCGTCTGTGCAGTCTGAGATGTATCAGACGTTCACTATCATGACAGAGACAGTAAGAACCATGTGAGGAGCAGATTGTCTGAATGTTGAGTGTTGTCTTTTTATCACTCAGGCAAAAAAGCCTTTTTTCCTGCTGTGTTGTCAGCCGTCTGTTACCACGACGACAACAGATGTCTTTACTGCAGATGTTTCCTGAGCTGACTGAGAATACAGAGCTGAATATTCTAAAATCAATAAACACCAACATGTGTTTTAAGGCTTTTGGATTTTACTTTAAGTTGATGTCGAGAAATTAGTACATTTTTAAGAAGCACATCATCATATAATCGCTAATTTGAAGAAAAACTAAACGTCTTCAGCTCTGAGTGTCAATATGAGCATGATGCCGTCACAACTCATCCATTAAAGGTGCAATATGTAGTTTTGGGGAAGAAAAGAGAAGTATCTTCACACAGGAAACAGTTTCATACTGTTTTACTTTGTTTTTATGTGGCGGACCCTGCCACCTCTCCAGGGGGCCTTATCTTCCTCTGAGAACAGGTTGTTTATTCAGTTATGGAAAAGACAAATGTTTCTGAGTTTGCATGTTTTCCTCATTATTATTGTAAATATTAAAATCATGAGTTTGAATTTCTTCTCCAAAACTACTTAGTGCCCCTTTAATTTCTGATGAATCTCTTCAAGCCTGTGACCATGGACTTTGTCCGACAAAGTTACATCAATGAATTTGCAAAACCAAACACTCGCTGTCGCCTTTTAGAGTCCCTGGAAATGAGGACGAAAGCTAAATCAGTAAATCCTCTTTGATACACAGATCAGAACGTCCTGTGTGCATCACAGACACGTTCAGAGCTCCTGTGAAGGACACAGAGAATTCTACTGGTGCTTCAGATCAACCTCACAGACTCGACATGTGTCAGTCTCTGACTCTCTCTGCTTCTGCTTTCCAGGTAAACTGCTCTGCCTTCATGTTTTTGTTTGTTGACATTACATGTTACACATTAACCTGATGTTGTGTTCCAGATGTGATAATGCTGAACGGTCCAACTTCAAACACATTACAGCCAGACGGCAGGAACAACGAGAACATGGGATTTAAAAGCACATTTTTTCTTTTGCCATCTTTCATCTTCTTCATCTTTTTAGCCTCATCCGTCGACATTTCAGCGCGACCGATCTCCAACATCTCTGTCAACAACCTGAACGATTCCATCGGTTGCGATAAAGGGAACATAGGTGAAGGGAATGAGTTCAACGTTAAAGGTGAGTTTAACACCTGCACACTCTGAGAGCCTGAACTGTGACTTCCTGTGGATCATGTGAGAGTTTTATAACACCATCGTCTCTGATAATTATTCCTCTACAGGTGATAAAGGAGAAAATGTCTCTCTGGGTGAAATCAGCAACATTCATGTTTCTGGGACAAACCGAGCATGTATCGGAGGAAACAACAACTACACTGTGACAGGTGAGAGGCTGATTCTGATTCAATTCTCATGTTCAGAGGTCATTACAACAAAGATCTCAGCATGATCAAGAATATTCAATCTGTCTTGTCCCTTTGTTTCAGTGACAAAAATCCCAGCCAATACCAAGATTGGCAACGTCAATAAAGTTACTGTTGGTCACAACAGAGGATCAATCGGCTCAGGCAACCGTATTAATATTGTCTGGAGGTAAGAAGAGAGGAAGATCTCAGATTTATTGGACACATAAGATGCATTTTGAAAGTGTGACTGTTCTTATAACACGTCCCTGCATTAATACTTTGTGTGAATGCATCAGAGGTTTAGAAAAAGCATTTCTCACATTAGTTGTCTCTTAAATTCTTCTTTCTCTCCTTCCTTTCTCCATCTCTTATTCTCTCGTAGGACACCAACCTGATACAAATTATATCATCATAATAATAAATGTTAATCAAAATATCAGCAAAGATAATCAAGATTCTTCAGCTTAAATATGAAGCACAAATTAATAAAAGTCAATACGCAGCATGAAAACCGTCTCATGGTTTCTTTCATTGTTTTTTTAAACACATAACGTCTCCTCGTTATTTCAAGCCGAGCACCGAGAACACGGGAAACATACAAACTATGTCTGATTTATCACCATGATGCTGTTTAATGAGCAGGATTTACAGTCTACACACTCGTGGTAGAAGCATAACAATCAACATCAGGCAGGCTGCTGGTGGGATATGAAGCCACGTGGAGGACGAAACAACACACACCAGGTAACAGAGACAGTATGTGATCATCAGACTGGTGAATAATTGCATTATGACAGAGTGACAGCATGGTGGGGCTGTATCCACATCTGTGCTGAGAGCTGTGACTGACGCTTTGGTGACAATAATCGAGCTGACAAGTTAAACATGATAAAAAGAAGTTTAAGATGTGGATCGCACAAAAGAAACTGTCATAAGATCAATAAAAAACAATCAGATCATTAAAATAAGACAGATTACCAGTAAATCTCACACTTCATATGAAGAATCTTTTGGACTGAAGGAACTTTAAAATATCTAACTTCAAGGATTTGATGTTTTGCTCTGTTATATAATGTAATCTTCACAAAAACCCAAAGTAACATCATGATTTACTCTCTGAGAAGGTTTGACGATGACAGTTTACAGTAAAGGAACAATAAACTGCATTTGAGGATTATTCAAACCAAAGAAAATACTTTGTGGGGATTTCTTGTTTCTGATTAGAACTTGTGAGTCTGCGTGTGTGTGTGTGTGTGTGTGTGTGTGTGTGTGTGTGTGTGTGTGTGTGTGTGTGTGTGTGTGTGTGTGTGTGTGTGTGTGTGTGTGTGTGTGTGTGTGTGTGTGTGTGTATGTGTGTGTGTGTGTGTGTTCAATGACACAATGTGGTCCTGGAGAAACCCCTTGAAGTGGGAACTGCATAAACAGCTTTGAGTTTTAAAGAAATTAAAGAAGTTAAACCTGCTGAGTAGTCATGAG
>CAEMYA010000487.1:102904-129693 GCA_903131615.1 Diplodus sargus | reverse complement strand
GTTGAGTAGACTACTGAGGGCAGCTCATTGTTTCGTAGGACCTAGAGGATCTATGATTTATTCAAATAAGGGCAATATATCTTATTATTTGGCTGTTTCTGAAATAAAAGGTTAATTCATTTGTAACTTTAGAACTGCTTGCAAACACTCAGTTTTAGCTGTTTTTGGCGACATACGAGACAAACAGTAGAAAACAATTTGAATTTGAAGTTTGAATTGGGTTGTAGATGTAGCTGGGAACCAATTGTGGGTGGTTTTAAACCCCCAAATGTCAACATTCATACGGTTAAATAATCTTAATTTAATATCAGTCTTGATAAGAATATGCTGCAGGTTTCAATGCAGCATGTATCACAATCATTCTGATTTTTTCATAAATATAAATATAAAATCGTCATAAACTCATTTTGTTGGTTTTCATAATAATAAATAAACAATTTTTGAATGCATTAACAAACTAAACTGCGTCACTAAACTGCTCCAGCTTAAGTTAAATGTTCTCCAATAACTCCTACAAACATTTCATGAAGTTCTTAAATGTCATGAAACATTTCCCCTGTTTGTATTTGTGTGTTCAGGGTATATATCTAATTTATCTGTAGGAGAGTACAAAAATAATAATGTTCTGCTTTGTGAGTAACTAACATCAGCTAACACAGCAGTGCTAGACGAACTGACCCTTCAGAGTCTGTGGCAAAACTTTGAGTTGTACTGAACAAAAAAGGAAGTTGTCAACGCTTGCTTAAATATCAGTCTTCTCTCCTCAGATCACACAATGCAGGACAGACTTCTGTGACCAGAGGTGAGATAACAGCTGCACTGGTGGCTGTTTCTCCTTCTCACACACAACACAATAATTATCTTTCTAACTTTCTGTTTTAGATGTAGACCGCAGACATTCAGCTGATCCTGTGACTGATCATGAACTAACTTAGGTTGACAGACACTGTTTTATTATTTTGTCTGTGTAGATTTCAGCAGGAACGATGGCACACAGCATTGGTAACACCAAAAACATCACCGCCGGGAGCAACACAGGGAAGATTGGTTCAGAAAATGTCATCAACATTAGTGGTGAGTTCAACCTTTGCACACCAGCTGTTGTTGCTGTTTCTCTCTTTCAGTTTTTGGTGCAATTATCGTTGATGCAGAAAGTAGAAGTAGGCTGTTAAGAGAACGTTGTGAGACCAGCAGCTTTACAACACATGCTCTGTGCTGTAAGCTACAGCGCGAGTATGATAATGTAAATTAAACCTTGTTATTTGTATTTCAAAAGGAGGAATAAAATCCCAGTCAAATACTGGCAACCCAAGTAACACAGGAGGTGGAAGCGGCTCTGCTGGCTCCAAAGCTTCAGGGAATGCCAGCGGTGAGTTCTGTGGCGATCTATCATTGAACTTCTGTCACATTGCCGTACTTGTAATGGACGGTGTTTGTTTTTCATGATCAAAATCAGTACAGCAGAGATATTCTCTCATCAGATTGTGTGCTAATCTCTCTGAAGTGGGGTAATTTTCTGATTCTCTGAATTTTAAAAGGAGGAACAGGAGCGCAGACAAATCCTGGCAACTCATGCAGCAAGGGTTGTGGAACTGGAAGCAGCTCTGGATCCAGTGAGTCAGGAAACACTGGCGATATGAAAGATGACTTCTGCAGCTCAAACTGCTAATGGGAAGTTAGAAGGGGTGGGCAGTGAATCTGTGCAACAAGATTAACAGTGTATGTATCTATTTTTGTGTGTAACAGGAAAAAACGCAATCAGTATTGGCAATGTGACTAACGCGACCCTTGGGGACAATGCAGGAGACATTGCTGCAAAGAACACCTGCAATGTGAGCGGTGAGTGTCTCATATCGTTGGCAGGTTAATAAAAACAAGCAAATGTATGATTTAATATCTTTACCGCTTTGTTATGGTTTAAGGAATTTTGTTGTATTTATCGTTCGATGTATTTCAACAGGAGGAGAAGGAGTCAAAGTCGATATTGGCAATGTCAGTGAGATGGATGTTGGATCAAACAAAGGAGACATCGGTGCAGGAAACAACTGTAACGTCAGCGGTGTGTAAAGTCTCTTCGATTGTTGTGAAGCCAATGCAAAATGGCCACATTTGTGATTTCTGATTTACGTATTAAGACTGAATATGTACACTGAAGTGGTATTCAACCTTTTTTAAACAGGAGGAAAAGGAGTCGAAGTGGATATTGGCAATGTCAGCAACATGGATGCTGGATCCAACATGGGAGGCATCGGAGCAGGAAACAACTGTAATATAATGGGTGAGTTTTATGTCTCATGGGCAGATTAATGACGTAGGGGTGGGAAAAAATACCGATTCATCAGTGCATTGCAATATATTTCTTCCCAATTCAATATCGATTCATAAAATAATCTGAATCGATTCCGACAAGCAGCGGCCCCGACCACCCGCTGTCCCTCGCGGACCGCTCGGTCGCCGCCTCCAGCAGCGCCTGAGACCTCGCTCGAGGGTCGGAGTGTGATGCGCCGCGGAAACACCGTCGGAGCTGCAGAGGCGGGTAGCTGATGTTTGACACACCACTCTTTCGGAGACTGTAAACTCCCAGCGCAGCCGTCTCACCCTGGCCGCTGCATCGTGCGTCCGCGGGTAGCACTCTCCTCCGGGGAGAGAGGAGGGTTCAGTGTCAACGTTTTACCCCCTCGCGTCTCGCCGGAGGGCGGAGGGACTCAGTTATGTCTATGTTTACGTCAGACAAAAATGTGCCATGCAGTCCCAGAAACAATGGCATTATCTCAGCTTAACTATGGTTGCACTATTTTATATCTAAACACATAGTGTGCCTTTGTTTACATTTCAATTCAAACTAGAACTTCCTAGAGGAAAGATTTATGATTTCAGATTACTTTTTTTAATTAAAAAAATCATCAACAGGTACTCTAATGAATTATTTGGTTTTTACTACTTATTAATTAATCGATTTCGAAGCATTTAAACAATATTGAATCGAACAGATATTGAATCGATTGGGAGCTAAAGAATCGAATCGAATCGAATCGAATCGTGAGCTTCTTAACAATACCCAGCAGCCTGGTGCATTCGGAAAGAAAACTTTTGAGACAGTTTCATAATCAGTTAAAAGTTCTTTCTAGGAGATTTAATATTGATGTGACCAACCTCACCAGTCTGGAGAGTTATCACAGCAACACAATGACTTTATCCTTTAAGTGCAGATGTGAGAATGTTTGACTGATTCTCTTCCATCTTTTGTTCTTAATATTTCAACAGGAGGACAAGGAGTGAAAATAGGTATTGGCAACATCAGCAACGCAGCATTTGGACACAATGCAGGAGACATTGGTGTTGGGAACAACTGCAATGTGAGCGGTGAGTCCTGTAGCTATAATGATGTTGAGACTAAGAACCTTTATACTACGAGCATGTTTTGATTTGTGTGATTTTACTCTATTCATTTTTTTGGTGAATCAACAGGAGGGAAAGGAGTTGAAATAAGTATTGGCAACGCATCACAAGCAGGGATTGGGCTCAACTTGGGAGGCGTTGGTGTTGGGAACAACGTCAACATCAACAACTGTAAGGACGACTTGTAGTTGTAACAACGTCACAGTTTGTCTGTTCAAGAACATGTTCTGTTTGTGGAAATTACAAACCCAAAACGTTTCTATTCACTGTTTTTCTCATTTGTTCTTTCAGGAAATCTCTTTCCAAAGATCACAGAACACAGTGACATCCTGTTATTGGAAAGTAATGAAACACAGTAACACTCCATGTGCCTTAAAACACATATGTACTGTTTAAGAATATGGATTTATTAAAAGCATCTCTGGCGTTGTTTAAAATACCGCAGTTGTCTTGTCTTGTCTTCAATCAATTCAAAAATTACATTCATGTGAATACCAACCTGAATGGGAAACAATTAATAATATATTGTGTGTATATAAATTGATTGTGAATTTTAGTGTTCTTTAACAGCAAGAAGTATTTTAAGGTGTTCAGCACCTAAGTGGGTAAAGAAAATACATCTACATTGAGAAATTCGAGGTTTTATAATTTATGTCATCATTCCAGTCTACATGTTTACATCAAGTCAGGCACCAACATCCATGTAATAATCAATTTAGTTCATTTTCCATTTTTATTTGAGAAAACTTGTGTTTTGTCAAAGTTTAGAGCAAATTAGAAATCTGACCTGATGGTTAGAGGAAAAGTCAGAGGATCACCAAAGAAATGAGGATTCAAATTGTATTAACATTTATCCAATATCAACAGAGAGATATGATTCACACACTGAAGAATCTAGTTGTGAATGACATATTGTGGCTTCAGAGTCACCAGATCTCAACATAACTGAACCAAATGGGAGATTTGAGTCAGGCAGTCAGGCAGCGTACTGCACCACATTCATCAAAACACCAAACGCTGGAATCTACTGTTGAACAATGTATTTTTTCTCCCTTGTAGAGTTTATAAACTGTGACACGGGGCACTGAAGTTGTTCTGGAGGCTTGTAGTGGTTCAAACACTAATGCATCAAAGATAAAAGATTTCCTGAGTCAATCTGGGCGTATTTTAATGGATCAGTATCAACTAAAACAAATCCATTCAAAATCTAATCCCTTCTTCAGTGAAATCTGTGTTTTGTCCACTTCAGCCTAATAGCGAAAAGTTATGTGGCTACAGAATTGCGAGTGATGATTCTGACACTGATGTTAAACTCAGACAATTGTCACAGTGGACAGGTCTTATCAGGTGTCACTTATCAAAGTTGATTCCATGAGTAACTTTACTCACCTGTGCTCTTAATAACATAACTTTTGTGTGACCCGAGAGTTTTTGTGGTTCCAACAACTTAAACAGACTCATTCGTCTTCTTTCTAGTGGATCACAACACGTGAATTTGTCACATTTTCCCAGTTTTTCTTTTTTTATCATATCATAAAATATCATGTGGCTTTTTGAAAAAATGTCAATAAGTTGACTCTCTCTAACCTTGTATCATTTAAGCTTATAAATGTGATATTATTACATCAGGACTTCCAGTATTTGGATCTAGTAGCTTGTTAAAACAAGGACTGTCAGGTTCGCGGGGTTCTACAGCTCTTGTGTCATAAAATCAACAGTTAGGTAAACATAAGGATTATATCGAATGCGCTTTCGGCAAATATCAAATATTAAAGGACTCAAATCAGGTGCAAAAGAACGTTTTCATTAAAACATTATGTTCTTGACTTCTTTCCTCTTTTTGTTCTGATGTCACGTCTAGACTGTCCACGACAAGCTCCAAGAAGCTGTAATTCACTTGACGCCATCTGCTTTCAAATCCTTTGCTCACCACTTCTCATGTTCTACTTCTGCTCTTTCGCTTTCTTTTGATGTTAAACGGTCTCGTTGTTTGAGAAACCGTGCAAAAGTGCATGAAAATCGTTTTATCAGCCACAAAGTCACGTGACTGACAACATGCCACGTAAAGCACTCGCATGTCTACGTGCATGCACTCAAAACCACACACCAACACTTGGTCACGTTCATTTACCGTCTTGTTCTGTAGCTCAGAAAAATTAACAGTGAACTACTGAGTTTACTAAAATTACACTCAGTTATGTTTGTTATGCTATTTGCTGGACATTTTTCATGTCAAACTCTACAGCCACAGAAAACCATGTCAGTGAACTATTTCCAGTTTAGAAGTACATAATAAAAGCGCAGCTGAGACGATGAGGCCAAAGCTACGCACAAGCATTGTTTGACATCATGCTAATAGTTTAGAATTATATTCAGACATATAATGTGGTTTCACTTTGCACTGCATATTGTCCAACAGTGGACTACTGGCCTTAGTGGAGACCCTTCTAGTTGTCTATGCTTTTAATCTTCTTCTGAGTGCAGTCAACAGAAAGTGCATGAGAATCAAATGATCAGCCACAAGGTAACGTGATTAACAACGTGTTTAGTAAACCACTCACATGTTTGAGTGCATGTAGACAAACACACAAACACCAGCACATACACTGGTAGCCATGTTTCCTACCACACTACCCTCTCTTTCACACGTACACTGCAACTCTGAAATTACCGAAACATCATCATCAGGGGATGTTAATGAGAATGCAAATGTCTGAATCTGTCGGACTGGACAATAAACAGAATGTAACCTACCAAGACCCTCATACAAAAGAAGAAAGAAGAAGCGACGAGTGTGTTGATGACGTTTCATCAAATAACTACCAACATGTTGCATGTGGATACTTATCAAACACATGTAGTACTGATATCGAAGCTCATTTGTAATGATGCATGTCATGATTGTTAAAGAAATGTCTTACTTTCTCAGATGTTCGTGTTCCTTTAGGAAGAGCTCAGTCCTTCTGTTATTCACTCCTGAGCCGCTCTTGTAGGACCTGAGTAAGACGACAGATGAGAGAGAAACATAGAATGATTGGGAATTGGATTGAAAGACTAGTAATAGGTTACAGCAAATGGAAGATTTATTCGATAAAGACAGTTAAGAGCCAGACAGGAGATGTGGAGTAAGAGGGAATCGTACCAGAGACACTGAGGTCAGGTGAACGTTGGACCTCATGTTGGTGCTTGATGAACATGAATGTGCGTGATTCGTCTCATTGCAGTGCATCCAATAGTTTTTCAAACACTGAGCTAAAAACCATAAAAGTCAACTTCAGCTTGGTACAGGAGGAAAAGAAGGTGCATCGCCAGGTGAATTCACTGCCTGGGACTCCCTGATGTTTGTCTCAATCCATCCAGTAGATGTTGAGATAACTTAAAACGGTGACCTGCTGCGGACGCTAGATATCAGGGGTGGCTACAACTCCCAGAATGCACCATTAGCACAGAGTGACATGATTGGAGGCACTTTATCAGATTACACACAGCTTCCTCTGGAGCCACAAAAGACTTCATACTACTGTTTTCACATATGCAGCAGTACTACCCAAGATGGAAAACACACCTTAATGTGTGAAATTGGTGGAGTTACCCGTTAAGAAGCTTTCAGCTGGCTAAAAGACAACGTCTCCATAAAAAGTCTTTCCCCAGTACTTGCTTTAGTCTGAAAGGATATTTTTGCTGCCTCCTATTAACAGATGCCTGGATGCTGATTACGTACTTCCTACGTTAAAGCTTTTAAGTGATCAGATCTGCTTAACCCACGACTGTCCTCCATCTCTTATTTACACCATCCCCTCCATATTTGGACTGATCATCAATTCATCAACCATTACGTCTTCTGTTGCCCCTCTCTCTTCACTGCTCCTCCACACCCATCATCTCTAAGAGAGTAATTACAATACACTCTGATCATTTTTGTAATCAGTCATTGGATCAGGGCGACATTTGCCTCCCCTCTCTCTCTCCATCTTGCTCTCCATCTCCTCCTCAGATAAAGCATTTCTCTGGATCAGGCCGGCCAGATGTAACCACTATCTCTCAGCTTTGCCTGAATAAAAGCCTTGTGGTTTGATTTACTGTAGAAGGCACTTAGGAGAGATATCCCAGGAGAAAGGGGGAGATATAGACACTGAGATAGAGAATGAGACCAGCAAAGAGAGGGAAGGAGATTGGCTAAGAGGAGGTGCCTCTTATTAGAGGATGAAACATTATAGAGGGAATGAATACCATCGAAGGGCGGGGGAACTCAGCAACTAACTGGACATTTCTGCCTCCTCCTGGTTAAGGATAACATAGCAAAAATCCACAGAGGAGAGGGAGATGAAAGATAGATGCAAAAGATAAAAGATTGAAGATAAAACTGTTAAGAAATGGCATGGAGAAAAAACAGTGAATGAAGATGCGAGGAATGAAAATAAAAGATTAATTCTGCCAACATAACACAGACTAACACACACAGATAATAATATAACAATAAGATTCAGGTCAGGAAATTAAAAATAAAGTTCATATTTAACACAACAGATTTCCCAGTCAGTGAGATTACATGAGACTAGATGTGCTGAGAAAATATGTGTTTTCAACAATGATTTGAAAATCTGGGCAGATCTCATGTCCTGAATAATTGGTAAAAGTTCATTCCAAAGAAGGAGCTCAGTGGGATGAGGATCTACCCCCAAAAGGTTTTTAGTGAAGGGAAGGAAGAGTTAGATAACCAGCATGAAGAGGCCGAAAAGAACGTAATGGAGTATTCAGAGTAATAACACAAGAAATGTAGGAAGGAGCCAATTCGTTCGAGACCTAATAGATGAGAGGAAGGATTTTGAAATCAGCCCTTGCTTTTATTGATAGCTGATGCAAAGACATTAGAACAGGAGTTATATGATCAAGCTTTTTAAATCTTAGAGCATCTGTGTTTTGCATTGTTGGATTTTTATCAACAGTTCTTTGATTTCAAACGTTTAAATAAGTGTCTGGTACGAGACACACAAACTGCAAAAGCCAGAAAAATGTTGGATTTGCCAAAAATATATAATCTTTTCAGTGTAAAGAGATGTGTGACGGTGTCTTACTCAATGTCTCTGTGAACGGAGCCTAGTAGATCCTCGCGCTCTCGCCAGCTGAAGAAGTTGTTTTTGGTCTTATGGAACTCGTGAGTATAGTCCTACAGAACAAAGCATTATCAAATAAAACACAGCAAGACACGATGATACTGACAGAATAACAGAGAGCCACGTGTGACAATTTTACAGATGTTTCTTCTCTAGAATGTGATGAAAATGCATTAAACGGTTATATTAGGAGCTGAAATACAAACAGTATGAGACATACAAGCATTACAAGAAATTGTATGTACCTGTAAAATGTCTCTATGTCTCTGTAAGGTGTGCATCAATGCTGCGTTATGTGACGAAGCTCCTGGCGTGTTTGTGTATTCTGCCATT
Organism: Diplodus sargus; assembly: GCA_903131615.1. Taxonomy (NCBI): domain Eukaryota; kingdom Metazoa; phylum Chordata; class Actinopteri; order Spariformes; family Sparidae; genus Diplodus; species Diplodus sargus. The sequence goes on along the minus strand of CAEMYA010000487.1, from coordinate 120,847 downwards.
TTGTCGTTGACTGCTGTAAGCTGCAAAAAAAAAGTTGTTTTTTTTAAATACAATTGATAGAGTAAATACATAGAGACAATTATTTTGGGGTGGATAAATGAAAGAACTTTGCAGATTATAAATAACTTTTATAACAGTTTATATTGAGAGATACCCTAAAGAAAAAAAAACTTCAATTATGTCTTTAAGCGACCATTTCTGTGTGACATTTGACTTACACTGGCCAATAGCTGCTCCAGCTCAGTAGTCATGGCCACGAGCATATTGTCTTGAGATGGGCCGACAGAGTCAGACCTGATGTAAGGATGAAGGGACAAGAATGCTTAAGTTTAAATTCAAGCTTAAGCTCAATCTTTTTTCATAACAATGCAACAAAATTTAAGATTTTTCACATATTCTGAAACAACAAATAAAATCGCAGCATATTTAATTTGAGCTGAATGAGCTCATGCAGGTTTGGTCTATATGAGGTCAGAAACAGTCAGCGTGCATCCACATTGCTGCTGACCTGCTGTCTCTTGTCCGCTGGTCCCGGCTGCTGCTGCTGCTGTAGCTGGTGCAGAGCTTACTGAAGGAGACCAGCTTCAGGTCCAGCTCATTCTCCAGCTGTCGGGCCTGTTTGCGCAAATCTGAGTGAAGCAATAGAAAAACTCTCAGGACATACAGTTCAAGATGGAAGCAGACATCCCAGATGTGACTAAAGGAAAGAGTTCCTTTTGCTGGAGCCAATCCCAGCTGTCTCTGGGCAGGATGCACCCTGGACGAGTCGCCAGCTCATCGCAGGACCCTCACTGATGGCAGAGGCTGCCATGCAAGGTACCAACTGCACATCAGGAGCAATTTGGGGTTCAGCATCTTGTTCAAGGACACTTAGACATGCAGCTCAGCTCAGCCTGGGGGAGCTGGAATTTGAACCAGCGACCTTCCAACCACTAGCCAACCTGCACTACCCACTGAGCTACAGCCACCCCATTATCAGAATCAGTGTTTTTTTAATCCGATTGCTGATCAAATAAATTGACTTAAAATGTGCTGCTTTAGCTCTGATGCAGCGGGTTATGTGCAAATAATTAGTAACTTAAGTGATCAAATGTAAATAAATTTAGAAGTAAAAGTACAATATTTGCCTAAATGTAATGGAGCGGAAGTATAGAGTAGCAGAAAATGAAATGCTCAAGTGAAGCACAAGTATCCTCAAAATTTGCTTGATTGCAGTTGTTGAGTAAATACAATATTACTTTGTGTGTGTGTGTTTCTATAAATAAACCCACAGACTGATCTGACCAGGAAGTGGCAACAAGTTTGCTCTGTTGGCAGTCAGTTGTAAATGTTATGAGACATACCAGGGAATAAAGTAGTTATGGTTTTTCAGATGGCACAAAAAATTACATCTGCTGGTGTTGAAACAAAACTTCTTTTTTGGTCACATTGTTGTTGCCAAAATCCCTGTCGATGTAATCAGTACCTATCAGTAGCATGTGGGAGGAATACTGCCTGAAAAGCTCATAACATGAAAGCTACGTGTAGTGAAAATATGGACATTTAAAATACTAAAGAAGGGCCTAAAAAATTAAGATACATATTACATAATACAATACATTATTATGTTATTATTCTGTTTGTTTAACTGTCAACTCTGCCAGACATTCGCTAGAATAAAACTTTCATTTTTTCCTGCTAACAGGTGGTCAACATCGGGTCAGACAGCCAAGTTAAGTTAAACACTCTCCGGCACAATTTAAAGCTAGCTCGGTCAGCCGGACGGAGCATTTAAGCTAGCAGTTAACCGTTAACAACTGATAACTGCCGTTAACTCCAAAGTTCGACGGCTAACAAGCTAACAGGTTAGCCGCAGAAACAGCTAAGCTAAACGTTTCTCCTCCCCGCGGACACAAAGTTAATTAACATGACGTCTCACGGAATACATCAAATATGTCTGACCTCCGTGCCAAACAATAAAAGGTGTACAAGCTGGCAGTTGTTGTAAAATGGATGCTGTGACATGATGTACCTTCCCAGTAGTTGCTGCTGGTTGCCATGTTTGTTGTTGACATGTCATCACGAGCCGTAAAGAAGACCCAACTGTCGCAATTGTCGTTTGAACATTCAGCGGTCTCTGCTGGTTTTCGGCCGCAAGTAGGTGATTCTTTAACAAACAGGAAAACAGATTGATTAATCATAATTATTATTGATTAGCGGTTGAAATACGGTCATGTGTTTTCTCCTCATTTAGCTCCAATATCTGCTCTTATAAACCTAAATTATTCATTTACAAGTTCTATATTAACATTCACAGGCATTGTAAAATAAATATATTTAGTATAAGGCTGTAATATGGTGCATTAGTATGTAAGCAGTATATTCATATTGCAGGTGGCTTAATTTGAGCTCAATTAACTACATTTTATTTTCCTATAATTATATATAAGTGAGTCAAAATGTGAGTGGAACAACTGGACATCTTGCTTTTCGGGTATTATGTCCAATAAAAACCCACATTTTGCACAATAATGACATAATTCTGATGCAGTCTACAAACAGCCTGTTGCTCTTTGATCCACAGCGACCTTTTCTGGATCTTTTACATGATCGTCTGGCAGACAGAGACTTCCCATGTCCTTAGAATCCTGTTTGTTTTAGTTCATCCATCTTAGTTTTTTCTGTTAGAATCTTCTGGTAGATGCAGGGTCAGTTCCTCACATGGGCAATTTAAGTTTTAATAGAGAGGGTTGTTCTTTGTCATTCTAACATTAACCTAATTACATTCTATTCTTGAAAAAATACTGAAAATACCCTAAAATGAATATTTTCTTATTTACGGAGTTATAAAAACAGATATCCAAGAGTCCCTCTGTCAAAACCTTTGACTCTGATAAGTCAACACACTTTTATTGAACTTTATACAGGAAAAAGTGAACTGGTTAACTTTCATGCTTTCTGTGTTTTCAGCTTCTTTCAAGAAACAATGGGTCCCGATCAGGCTGATCTCTCCTGTCCTGTGCCACAACATCCTCAGAGATCCTGACATGCAGTCACAGCTTCTGTGAAGACTTTATGGAGGAGCTGAGAGCTGAAGACGTCTCATTCCTGCAGAACTTCAAGGCTGCAGTGAAGAGAGTCCAGCAGCGCCCCCTGCTGGAGGATCCACCGCCGGTCTCAGTCAAACACCTGGACCACCTGAGCTACAACACCTGGAACCAGATGAGGGACATGGTCTCCTACACTCCTGTGGTTCTGGAGCTAAACTCTGCTCATGCAGAACTCCTCCTGTCTGAAGTCAGACACTGAGTCATAATCCAGAGAGGTGCTACCGTTTTGTCATCGGCTCTGAAGGCTTTGACTCACAAAACAGCTCCAGAGATTCAGAGTTCATCTGGACTGGAACCAAAGAGAACCGTCCTTCTCTGATCCTGATAAAACACACCTTCACACACACTTTCACTCAGAAGATGTTTCCCGTGATTAGTGAAGGAAACAACCTCCCACTGAAGATGTTACCGTTTGATTGAGATGATAATTGTGTCGACGATGAGGATTGTGGTGATATTATTAAGCAATGTGTTTAAACTCTCACTGAAGATCAGCAGTTAATTTCAGTGAAACAAGCAAGTTAAAAGTTCAACGGAAAAGGAAAAATCAGTCTTTATCTAATATGTTCTCGAACTGATTGAAAGTAAGGTGAAGAAAAAAACATTTCTGGAGCTTAAAGCTGAATAAAATGGCTCCTTACAGATTGTCCAGCATAATCCAAGTATTAATCCAGAAGCCCAGAGCTGTTCTGTCGTCTTATTACGATCTTATTGATAATTATCTCGCTATAAAAAGTTTTAACTGTCTGTGTTCTTCACACAAACCAGCCTCATGAAACACCTGGTTCAGTTTGTTCCCTGAATTCACATCATCTTTCTACTAACACCCCCATTTTTTATTGGCTATAGAAGACTATAGAAACAATTTCCAACGTTTACTCTTTAGTTTTTCTCTACGGCCACTGCAGTCAAACATCTGAGAGGTTCATCACCTCAACGACCAAAACACAAGTATTATATATAAAGTATTTATAGGGAAAACCAGTGAATCAGTCCTGAGGGGAGCATGAATGTACCTATTTAAAAACATTTAGATAAGTAAATGTTTAATGGAATCACAAGTTAGCCTTCGCTTCTCATATCAGAGAAGGGTTTAAGTTTTATTGATAGAAACTAGAACTAACTGGTTACTGTACGAACATCTACTGTAGATGTTTGAGACGTTTAAGCATCTACAGTGTGTTAATTATAATCGGTTGTTTTGGTTTGTTTAGTATTCAGTACACATGCAGTTTAACAACACTGGTCAAACTGACCCGAATGCAATTTGTGTCTGTATTTAATCAGTTTTATTTTTCCTTCAACTGACTTGAATTGTTGTTTATTGTTTTACATCATCTTGTTTTGTTTATCGACATATTCCAACTCTCTGTTTCATGTGTACATGTATTTTTCTGAAATATTCAATCCCTTTTTTTTAGATATTGCTGATATTTTGTGCACCACTTTAAACACAGTTCCTCCTTAAATTCAGGATATTTTGAGAGTGAAGTTCTCTGGATCCGGGCGGGTCGGCCGGGTTCAGAGAGGTTCACTCTCGCTCAGTTTGAGCTGTTTGACGCTGGTGTCAACGTGTCAGTGGAGAAAGGCGAGACACAGGTGTGATGGAGGTACATGTCACTCGTACTGTGAATTTCTGTTTCTTTGCTCATTCTCTTTATTCATCGTCTTGAACATAGGCAGTCATGGAAATCACAGTAACAGCAAGACTGGTGGTTGTATTGATGTAGAAGACAATGACGACGATCATGATGATGATGCCATCAATGGTGGAGGTGAAAAAAAGAGCAAAACCTTTGAGGTGTTCTCACAGTTCTGCAGCCGCCCCGGCAGAGGCTTTTCTTTCACACTGATTCAGCTTTTTCTCTCAATTCTGTCATTCCTATTTTCTGTCTTTCTTACATCTTTCCTTTCTTTTGTGATGTTTCTTTAAAAAAAAAAAAGTGCTGTGAACAATTGACACCAGTAAGCACCTGAACTCCAGCTCAGGATCCCGCCGAGACTAGCTGGACCGACGGAGCCGGGGGAGATGGAGGTTTGGGGAGAGGAGGAAGAGAAGGTGGGTTGGAAGTGCCGGAGGAGGGAGAGGAGGAGAGGAAGGAGGAGGAGGAGGTGGAGGAGATTAGGAAATGTGAAGGAAGTGCTCCCCTCTTAGTGCTGGATCCTCCTGATGGACTGAATCTGGGGAGTCTGGGAGTGGGAGCCAAACTCACGGTAACACTTGTACTCTCCTCCGCGACAGTCGCACTCCATGATGTACTGGTGGCCGCGGTATCCAGGGTACTGGTAGCACACAAAGCTGCAGGGAAACACAAGAACATGTTAAAAAACCAAGTGAAGATAGTTTCAAGCGGTGCACGTGGCTGAAGGTGTGTGAAGCTTCAAACATGATGGCGATGGACTTACGCTCCGCTCTGAACGTGCATGGATCCAACCTCGTTGTTGAACCAGCCCATGGCCTGCAGAGAGGGGTAGTCATCGCACATCTCGAACTGGCGACCCATCATGTTCTCCATCTCGTAGATGGTCATGCGGGACTCCTTGTGGCTCTGTGCAAAGGAGGAGAAGGAAGGTTTAAGCACAACTTGAGTTAAAGCTCAGCGTAAAGTGAACTAAGGACTCAGGGAAGCACTTTATAAATGTTAGGACTCAAATATAGCAACATTTTTGACCGAATACCTCCATATGAATATTGCAACAACATTGTAGGAACTATTCGGACTTGCACAATATATCAACATATTATATTAAACCTACAGCACAGCAGATGGGCCTGAAGGAGATCATCCTCTCGATGCGGTAGGAGTTGCTGCCGCTGTAGGCCTCGAAGCGAGGGTAGTCTCCCTTCTCCAGGACAAACTGCTGTCCGCAGAAGCTGGAGTGCTCGTAGCCGACCCAGCTGCAAGCAGAAAGCGAAAGTCAGAAACCGAGGAGAAACAAAACCCCAAGCCCCTCAGAATCTCAATCTCTGGATACGTACGCGCCACACTCGACCTTCAGGGAACGGATGTTCTCCATGCCACACTCCATGATGTTCTGGCAGCAGGCGGTGAACTCCATGCGCCTGCCCTGGAAGTACTCCTGATCGTACACGGTGATCTGCACAGCACAAAGGTGAGGCCGTCAACATACGCAGAAACTGAGACAACACTGCACCTAATCATGCATCTCAACCACTCGCTGCTCCCTGTGCTCATGGGAAATGTAGTATTCAGCATGTGTTGCATAATCTTACCTTCCAGGGGCCCATTGGCATAACGTTAGTCTGAGCCATTATTGTTGCTATTTTTTTTTTCAGTAGTACCTGCAAGAGAAAATACACAGACAGTCAGGGAGAAAATACTAAAAAACAAATCTGCATAATAGTTTTTAACTAATCTTCATCCAGTCTGCTTCTCTGAGTGGCACTTTAACTGTTTCTTGTGTCTCACAGGAAACTTCAACAACAATGTCTTTAAATGACTCAGATTAGACTCCCTGCTGTTAGTTGATATGCTGGACCAGACTACATCACTACATCATGTCCATAGTTGGGCAACTGTTCTGTACTTTGAACTGGTTTGACCTACCCAAACTGGTGAGCTGTGTGTCGCAGTGTTCCACTGAACGGTCTGCAGAGACGGTGTGTGTGGGGGTATATATGCAGCCGCGGGTGTCGGGGGCCGGGGGGCAGGCTCGGCTGGACCCGTGTCAGCACTTTGCTTTGGACTCCATTGTTTTGTTGTGTGAGCCACAGAGGGGTTAACACACGGACACACAGTGATTCATGCAAACACAAAAAGGGGCACACGGCTATACTGCATCACCTACGCCTTTATGGTAAATGTATATGTTGGCGTTCCCGACCAGTATGTAGAACTATTATCAGCGGGGCAAACTCTGTGAAACTGCCGCTCAGTGATTTAACACTTCATGTTGGTGTTTTGCTTTATTCTGAAATAAATTTCAAACAATATTGTAATTTACTGAATGAGAAAATGACAGTTTGTAAACTATCGATCTTTCGTTGTCATATCAATGTTGGCAGTGATAAAGTGTAACTAAGTACATTTCCTCAAGTACAATTTAGAGAAACTATTTTCTGCTACTTCATACTTCCACTCCACAACGTTTACGTAAATATTGCACTTTTGCATATTTTTAATCAGAAAAATGTTGAATATCTAATCAGATAATCAGTCGACCCAAAGTAAGCAGTTTATACAAACTGTGCATGTAAATATATGTGTAATTTACTTTACTTGCAGTTTTCATACCAACATTTATTTTCTTAAAAAGAACATTTGTTCAGGTAACTTTCACTGAACCAAAGTAATATTTTGTATCTCAATATCTTAACTTTTACTGAAGCATGAATTTTTGGACCTTTTTACAACTGAATGGTAGTTTATACATTAAGAGTTGATTTTACTTTTAAACCGATTACTTCTGAATTACGCAGTGAAATAGGCTATAAAATGTATGTTTTTTTAATCTAAGTCAATGTAATTATTGTTCTACTTCACTTGGTGGTTTTGGGGTAAAAAACTGAAGTAAGATCACTTTGTCAGATTGTTACAGCGAAGTATAAAGAGATGCATTTTCTGGCACCTTTGGAATGATTTGCATGACATTTGTTGAAAAATTAAGGAATTTTTTAAAGATGTTTAACTTAATTAGCAAATTCTGAGGTTATTGGTTTCCCGTAAAGTAAACTGTGTAGAGTAACTGTGGGCCTTTAATTCAGCAGCAGAGTGTTTGTGGAGGAGTAGAGTTTTATTTTTGTTGCCCTTTTTTCTGTTTCTGCTGTATGATGTCATTCTCTTCCAGCCTCTGATTGGCTCTGCTCATTAATAAATGTGTAGTTTATGTATCAGACGTCATCGCTTTGTTTGTCTCTGATCACACTTTGCTCTCCACTCTGTGTTCGCTCATTTAAAAAATCCATTTCAACTATAATCTAATTTCCTGAAACTTGATGTTTAATGACAGCTGGTGGCCGTGTTGGAAATCTAATCAGGCTGTTTTATTGATCAGAAAGCTGCTTCTGCTGTCCATCGCGGGATTCTGGTGGATATTAAATACGCACCAGCCTGATTCACCCTCTGTGTGAACGCCAGCAGAGTTAAAACTGGGTCCTGTTATCACATCGGGGTTTGAATGAGTTGTGAATGAAAGTACCTGCTGCTATTTTTGGAAAATTTGTAGGCGTACAATCGAATAAATCAACAATGAAGGTTAGCAGAGGGCAAAGGCACCAACTGAAAGGCCTCGCTGGCAGAACTGGCGGCGCTTTGGCATCGACTGATGAGCCGCAATTGGCAGCTGCAATACATTATTAACACTCGGGGAAAATAATGTGGTAATTGTCTGACAGACGAGGGAGCCGGCACTTTAATACTTATTATTATTCCTCACATCGAGCATCTTTGAAACCGCAATGCTGGAAGAAATTGATTAAAAAATAATGAAAACAATGTGTTTCTGTTCATGGATCTCAATCCAGTGTTAGTTTCTAGGTGATGTCTCAAACTAAGTGCAATGAGATACAGTAAGACTGGTAAGATTTTGAGTTTTTGTAGTTTTTGCAGTTTTTGTTGAGGCGTTTATTAGGAACATTTGAATAAAAAAAGGTGTTTTACATTATTTCACGATGCTCTTTTTGTGTTGTTTAAGGGGTTCAGTGTAGTTTGGGAATTGTAATATTAACAGCATTAATGAGGTGATAATACAAATTCAGACATATGTATTTTTTCCATTACTGAATAAACAAGTTTTTCTCAGAGGAGAATAAGGTCAGAACACTGTTTGAAGCTAGAAAGGTGGCAGGGTCCGCCACATATAAACAAAGATAAAGGTCAGTTTGTTGATTCAGTTCGTTCAGTCATGAAAACAAAGAGAGCTTGTTTATTTTGTCCATTTAGGTTTACAAGTGAGTCAATGAAGATCTTTCTTCCCCCCAAACTACACAGTGCACCTTTAAAGTAAGTCGACAAAACAAAAAGAGCAACTGGGAGGTACAAAACTGAGCCCGACCCTCCTCTCCTCTGAACAATAAACATTTAGGAATGGCTTACTGAGGTCAGCACATTGCCCAGACTCTCTGTCTGTCAGTGTGTGTGTGTGTGTGAGTGTGCATGAGTGTGTGTGTGTGTTATTCCCTGATTGTGTCTACAACAGAGGAAGAGATACGTGCGAATATATTACAAATAACATGACAATAAAATTATGTTTGTGAGCACATTCCTGATCCAAGTGGGTTTATTCAGATCAGAATGTGAGTCAGGAGAGGCATATACGTCTGTGTGTGTGTGTGTGTGTGTGTGTGTGGGTGTGTGTGTGTGTGTGTGTTTCTGCTGATGGTAGCAGCAGCAGCTCAGACGTGACAAAGAGACGAGCAAACTCAGCAGGCCGATGTGAAGAGCCCGCGGTGACCATATAGCCGACTCTCAGTGCGTACGTACAGATGTCACACACACACACACACACAACACAACTTAACTCTTTTCTATACATGTGTAACTCACCCACCCTGCAGCACACACACACACACACACACACACACAGACACACACTGATGAACAAAATGACAGGAAAGTCGAAGTTAAAATGTATTTATTTGTGTATTTACCTGCAACGACTAAATAAAACCACTGCAGTCATTTTTAATATAATCTGAATTAAATTACACTCTTGGGGTCAAAATAAATCTGCAGCATAGCGACAAAAATCCCCTTTTTCTTCCTCTGCTACCCAGAAAACGACAAACCAAAATCTGAATCGAGGTTTTGCAGTAAACGCACGCTGCCTCTAGGGTGCAACATTTCCACACAAACCCTCGTTTCCAAATCTATCAGGGTGATTAATTTAGTGAATCTTCTCCCTCTTAACGAGCTCTCGAGGGGTCGTTCAGCTCGGCTGTGAAACATTAACGTGGCTGAAACAGACTCAGTGCTGCTCGTCTCTGCACGCTCTGAACACGTGGGCCGGCCTTTTGTTTTAAGTGGGGCTTTGTTGTTGTGGCTGCTGCTGTTACAGCTGTTTTGGCACCGTTATCTCCACACACAGCGCCGCCGCAGAGCTCAGAGGGAGACTCGAGTGTGACTGAGATCTCCAGTGAGTCATGCAGAGGCTTGACATGCATCAGTAGAGAGTGAAAGAGAGACAGAAATAGGATTAAAACCTCAGAGTTCTTTCCGTTCTGCTCCTTCTTTAGCTCCTCTGGCTGAGAATCTGTTTGTTTTTAGGGCAAACAAAATGATAGGTGATGTTTTTCCCCTTCTATGCAGCTGTCACACTTCAGTTTTGAATGCTTCCAGGATGACACTGCACATGTAAAATCTGTAAAATCATTATCTGTTAACATGATGTACGTTTGGTGTGTGAAGCTGCAGAACACAGGCAGCGGTGAAGAAGATTTAGCGATGAGGTTTTTATCATATTCTATGATTATTGAGGGCTATAAAGTCACTGTGAACTTCCAAGAGCAACAGAGGACGAACACACCGTGTCTTCATAACAGTCCAAATCTGCAAAGGGCCTGAAACACATATCGTGTACAATCACTGGATAATTGGTTGAACGGGATTTAAAATCTAAAGCTCTGAGAAAGAGAATCGCCCTCCTCCTGCAGGTCAGGATGTTATCAACTCACTGGTCTGCACAGATGCACAGTATGTAAATCCGCCTCGGGGGGTTTCTCAACACAACACAACACAACACAACACAACAAAAGATGTAAATAGCGAGCGAGGGGTCAGGGGAGTTTTCACTTCTGCAGATTAAAATCTATCTGAGGTGACTCGGGCCGAAATGTTCTCAGAATAATCGACGTATTTCAGAGTTAATCATGTTCGTGTCGTCACATCTCTGACTCACTCCTGGAAGTTACAGCTAAAGGTGACCAAATGAAACGCACCATGTTTGAATAGAATTATATATTATATAGGTTTGAGTCTTTTTCAAGTGTAACATCACTAAATGCTTTTAAGGAGAACTTTGGACGGTTTTCCAGCCAAACCAGATATTTTTCAGGGGAAGTCGGGAAACACTGTGAACTGAAAAAGTTGGCTTTACTTTTAAAAAGTCAGGAAACGGATCAGCTCAGAATTACCAAGAGAAGTAGAAGTAGTTTTCCTAACCTTGACCAAATGTTTGTTTATTTCGCCTAAACCTAACCGGAGCATCGCAGCGCTGTGACGAGAGAGAAAAAGACGTCAGTGACATCAACGTCTGTGCTGATGTCTAAAAGACGTCCGGTGAACGTTTCTTAGACGTCTCGTCAGCGTTCGCTGAGTGACATCCTGAAGTTTTAACAATGTAGTGAGAATCTTTTGAACTTCAGACACAGACGTCCAGAGAACTTGTGGTTCAGAATGACGGACAGATTTTGTTCCGTGCAGCAGAAGGAACAGAGAGGATTCAAACTCCTGGTCTCAACCTCAGTAACCCTGAATGAGGAAGGTGAGCTACTACCATATTCAAAGATTGGATGACCAAAACATGGTGTATAAGATAGCTGATGAGTACGAGACCGACCAGGAGTTTGAATCCTGTCTTTATCTTCTGCTGCAGTAAAATTTGGCATTATTCAACGTCGGTAAAGTTGCTGAGTTGTCTGCTGGACGTGTTTTTGCTGGTTGGGGAACCTGAAGGTGAATCTGCGACAGCTGGGGCTGATGGGAACAACAATGGGCACTTGGACGTTTGTTATGGCAACTTCCACCTTCGGATTCATTATCCAGTCGATTAGAAATCCTGCTCAACCAATTATCCAATCACACATGCACACCTGTTGCAGGCCTGATGTTTGGGCCTCAGGTGTTCCTCCAGGTGAACTCTCTGAACTGTGTGTTTGTAACTTCACCTTCATGTGTTCCCTGCTCAGGCTGAACACAGCAGACAGGCCTGATGGGGACGCGTAATCGTCGGTTGCGGCTGAGACTCCCCCCTCCCCTCACCTCCCCTCCCCTCCCCTTCTCCTTGACAGCAGCGGCCATCTGCCGCCTCTTTTTTTTTCAGTTTCAAACCCAGCAGCTTATTTCCCACAGACTTCCAGCTCCACTTGACACAAGCGGAGACAGCGTCCGAGGGAGCAGCTGCGCCAGAGAGGCAGCGGAGAGGAGCCCGGCGCTGCGTCCGCACACTGCGCGCTGCCGAGGCGAGCCGGGCCGGCTGCAGCGGGGGGAGGACAGACTGCCGGCTCGTAAAGACGAAGCGGATTTGAATTAAGCACCGGATAACAGACAGCAACTGTGCATCCTTCTGTGAGGGAGGGAGGGAGGGAGGGAGAGGGAGGCAACTGTTTTGTATCTTGGAAGCCCTGGGTTAGGAGAGGGGGAGGAGGAGGAGCGCAGAATGAGCTATTCTTGTACCAGCAGAGGCAACAGCCAGGACCCGTCAAGCGCTAAGAAGCCTGCCGGTGATAATCCAGGCAGAGACACCGGAGCCACCGACAGCAGCAGCACCGGCAGCCCGAAGCAAACGGCGGCGATGAAAGTGAAGAAAGGCTGCAACTCGACCGACGTGGGAGTCCCGGTGACCACGGAGGAGGACCTGCTCGCCAGCGCGGTCATCACCCCGGAGGATGTTCTGGGCTTGCAGAAGATCACAGAGAGTAAGTTCACCGCTGCTGGTGCGTCGAGGGCGACGGAAGGTTCGGACGGAGGTGCTGGAAAATGTTCCAGCTCCTCTGTGAGTCATGCATCACGTCATTACCGTGTCCCCGTATATTTATGTAATGCACACACAGGCCTGACTCACATCCAGACACATGACAGAGCATCCACCTGTCTGACGTGCCCCTCAGGAGCCCAGGGGACCTGCGGAGGTGCTGGGTGGTGGAGCAGCATGTGTGCAGTCTGAGGGCTGCAGGACCAGAGCGGGTTCAGTTCAGGTGGTTCTGAGAGAGCAGAGAGGTGCAGAGGGAGGTGACGGGGTGACGGAGGGGTCAAACTTCAAACAGCCTGGATGTGAGAAGCTTTTGCTGCGTGTTTATAATCTCACAGATAATTCAACACGTTTCATTTTATTATTTAGAGCATCATGTTCATGTTCTGCTCTGTTCGTCATCCAAAATCTCAGTTTGTTTGGTTTTTTTTGTTAATATCTAAAAGATCATTTTTAACTGAGCTGTAGTTTGAGTTTGCAGGTTATTTCATCAGTGGTTTTTACTTTACCTGAGTAGAAATAGCAAAAATGGTCGTCAAGTTAGTCCAAAATATACAGAAACACCACAATGTCAAAGTCAGTTACAATTAAAAGTCTTAGTTTGTTATTGTTTTGCTGAAAAACCGCCTGTGTGACTGTTAAGTAGCTACATATTATATTGTTTATTTACTGTAAAGGATTAATTAATCAATTAATTTATTTATTCTGGTGATTGAATTGTGTTCTTTCACTTTCTGCCTCTAATACTCAGAGTAGCTGGAGCTGCTGTTAGCTAGTTAGCTCAGTTAGCCGTGTAGTTAACGGGGAGCGTCGTGTTGACACGGCTAGCACAGAGGCTTTGGACGAGGCTAGCTGGTTAGCGTGCTAACTATGTGGCAACATGGTAACTTACATTTCGTGTCACTCAAAGAAATGTTTAGGAAGTCTTGTAGATGTTGAGCTACTTATTCACTCGTAAACAAACATATCTGATGTATGTTTTCAGTGCAAAAGGTCGCAACCAAAAGAAGCTGCTGATTACTTAATGAAGCTGTTTTTTAATTATGTCACACCTGTAAATCTCAACCAAGCCTCTTATAGAGAAACTCGGGGACGAAATAGCAGCCAGGAAGCTCTTATGTGCACGAGAACGCCCACATCTATCACCAACTCAGGTCTTAAACCAGTAGTTAGCTAACAGGTGGCCCAGCAGGGTGTGTGACTATTTAAAGGCCGGTGTAATACCTTACTTACTTACACAACACGGTTACAGGGATGTTACGATTCTCGGCGTGAGAACATTTGAACGCTGTGTTGGATTCTCTCACGGCTAATTAGAAAGTGTTCGAGCGCTGGTCACATGTTTTTCTTTATTCACGCATGTGAAGCAGAATCATTGTCCTCACTGGAAACACTCGCCGAGTGACTGTGAGCGCGGATACGTTTGCTTTTCATCTTCTTGTGTATTCCTTGTTTTTATTACTCGGTGGATAACACAGGAAGCGGTGATGAGGAACGAGATGCAGCTTGTCCTGTCCAGCGTAATCACAGCTTACTGGGGAGAGGAAGAGCAGCGGGAACATCCTTTGGCTCAGCTTCCTCTTTCACTGACTGTCACTGTGAAGTCTGCTGGTTTCTTTAATTGTCCTTTAGCGGGAGCAGAGGAGCGTGTGGGAGTCGTTCGTTAGTGATCCTCCTCCTCCTCCCCCTGAGTGAGGGATCGCTGTCCGGCTGCACGGCGATACGTGCAGGAACATAATGACTCCGTCTCCCACGCTGGACCTTGTTATGGTCTTGGAAACTCTCACTTTCCTGCCTGGCGGCGTCATCCCTCGAGGCGTGAGGAGGCATGTGTGAATCACCACAGCAACATGGAGACACGCTTGAATCACTACGGCAACGTGAAGCATCTCCCCGTGGTTACATCTCTCCCACACACTTCCTCCTCCACTCCCCTCTGCTCACCTGTTTAACAGTGTAGATGTGCTGTCGCTTGACGAGTCACACAGAACATATGTACACACACACACACTTGCTCGACACCGTTACCTGCGGTCGAACAAAGCAGCAGACAGCCACAGCTCTCCATCCTCCTCCTCAAAGCCCTGGTGTTGTTTTGCGACTCGTCTGTCTCTGTTTTTCATGCTCCTCGCTCTCAAGTGGCTGAAATTGATTCCCTCTCTGAGTGAGAATGACACACAACCAACAACACGCAGCTCAGCTCTGACTTGACGACAATCCCGAGTCAAAAAAGCCAAAAAAGACTTTTTTGGGGGTTGATGTTTGGATCACAGACGTCACACTGAGACGTCTGTTCTCAGATATGTTCTTAGAAAAAGTGACTTAAAAGTGATTCAAAATGATTTTGTCCGTCTGGTAATCAAAGCTGAGATTGATAAAGATTAGACAGAACGGGTTTCTGCTCCGTCGACTGATCTGATCCAAACTTGTGTTCTTAACTGAATCTTAATCTGACGTGTCAGAGCTGCAAGACAGACAGCGGCTTCTTTTAATGACAGAACAAACGGTTTGCTTCAGTTTGATTTGTGTCGCGTACCGACAATGTTCAAAAACCCCAGAGAATCCAAAAGTCAAGGTAACGGCGTGTTTCATAAAGTCGCTGCCACTTCGCCGACTTCGTTGATGGAGAAGTCGGCGAACAAGACTGAATTTAAGGTGAACAAAAACATTAAACATCACCTCGTCTGTAAACACCAGGTCGGCTTCAAGGATCGCTGCTGCAGTCAGGTTGATAAACAGGAGTGAAGATGAGACAAATCCATCGTTTAATACGAAAAAAGGTTGAAAGTAATCTGCAATAACTTTGATTCTAGAGAATTTATTCTTCAAGCAGACTTTCAGAAAACTCTCTGGTCTCAGCCGCTGAAATGTGAAGATCTGCTGCTTGTTTTCGCTGTAGACAAGCTGACATTTAACGTAATTATCAGATTAATTTCTAATGAACATAGTATTTCCTGTGAGGTGGAGGACCAGTTGTACAGGGAAAGAAGACGATGAAGAGGTCATCTTTTTTGATTTAACTCCCACTTAGTTTTAGCAGGTTTAACTTGAAGTGTAAAGGATTTGTTGTGAGCGTCGCCGGCAGTGTTTTCATGTTAAAGTTGTTCCTGTATAAAACTTTATCAGATGCAAAGCATCCAGTCAGACACGAGTGTGTTCTGTAGCTGCAGTTTGTGTGTTAACAGCTGTTTAAACATCCTTTGCCTTCTGCTTGGTGTGGATTTTTTTAAAGTAGATGCCAGAAATTTAACTCACGACCTCAACTTTGGTTCTAAATGTCGTCGCTGATGCAGTTTCACAGCTTTAAATTACATTTCCTGAGTGTCTCCAGAAGGATTCGCAGTGTGGAGACGTATTTCTGTTGTCAGAAGCATAAAACACAACTGTGTGAACCAGACTGTGACTGGTGAGGCCTTCGCTGCGGAAAGCTAAATAGCCGAGTGAGGATCTGAGAGCACAAACGCTGTTTTACAACCCACAGGGTCTGTTCAGCATCCAGAGCTAAAATAACCCACTCAGACTCAAAGTGCTGCCGGCCTCGGCTGCTTTATCTGCTGCAGATGTGATGCAGTTAAACGCTCCGTGCTGTGTGAAGTTAAATGTGTTGTCAGGTGATGAAACCAGGTTGTTTGCTTGTCAGGATCATTGTAAGATGACACAGATGGGTCAGATAATAAAGGGAAGGTCCAACTCTCATTAATACAAAGACAACAGAACTTATTTCACCGTTCACACTTTTAAACCTCTGCTGACAGGAAACAACGTGGAACGTAAGTCTGATGTGTAACTGCTGTAAGCTGCAGTTCTACATTCAAACTCGCCGTCCCTGATTTTAAAACCATCACTATTTTTATCACAGCACCGTTGCCATGACGCTGCGGTCATCAACAGGTGAAATCAGGTCAGCGAGGCAGCGTGGCGATGTGTTGCTCCTCCACACCTGCGTGCTGACAAACTTCACACACAGAGGAAACTGTTACATGTCAAGTTTGTTCTACACCGACAAAACAAAAACCCCAAAACTTAATGTCTCCAATTGTACAGAATTAAATGATCTTGTACCTCGTTTGCATCACAGGAGCATCTCAAACGATCCAAACGTCAAACTGAAGTGTTGTTAATTTACCTTTTTGTACAGAAACACAATTAACGTGCTGCGTTCAAGAGTCGTTGGATTTTGAACTTTTCACTCTTGTGATGAGGTCGCGGTTCACATATTCACACTCAGCTCTTTGAGACAACTGCTTCCGTAATGTTAACATCCGCACGCTAACTATGAGTGAGATTAAATATTCATAAGGAAATATATTGTGGAACTTCCTCTTGAGATACAATCATCGATAAGCTGGCGCCAAACAGGATGTTTTATTAAAACAGTTGCAGTCGGTGCACAATTCTTTGAAACTGACTGCAAATAAATACAAATATTATTCCTGCACTTTGTCTTTTTAGGAGTATTTTCTATTCTTCAGTTCGACAGTTATAATGATAGATAATTAGATGATTGTCTTGCAGTGTACTGATTACTGCAGAATCACTGTTTTCTGATACTGTCGTTGTCGTGGGCAACGTCTGGTGAATCGTATCGTCAGTTACCATATATGATGGTGTTCAGTGGTTTCACCCGTGTCTGTTTGTTGGTTTGTCAGCAGGATTACACAAAAAATACTGAAGGAATTTCAACTAAACTTGGACGGAGGATTGGTCTCAGTCAGAGTGGTGCAGTTTCAGATAAATGGATCTTTTTCTTCAAGGTTTTCCTACATTTGTCACTAATTTCTCAGGGGAAAAAAAAATAAAAAATCAGGTTTATTAAGGTGGACTGTGTCTGTGAGTGTGTGCATCCGATCTGGATCCGTCAGATTTAAATATGGATCAGACCCGACTGAATTAAAGGGGACTGTTGGGCCGAGCGGAGGTAGAAAACATTGTAAAATGATGATGAATCGCTCTTCTTCCTCCTGTAATTTGGCACATTCCATGTAAACCAAATGTTAGGGAGGTTACACTCTCTTCAGCCCGACGCTGCTCCCTCCCTCCAGTGATTAGTTGGATTTGCCTTCATACATGAAACTAAACCGGATTAGACCTTGTGAGCTGTGCTGGACCCAAGTGCCTTCCTCCTCCCACCTAACAGCTCGATCCCCTTTTACTAAGACAGACCAAAGCTCGGCACCCTTCAGTTCATATTTCCCTCGCTGTGTTT
>CAEMYA010000487.1:71908-97872 GCA_903131615.1 Diplodus sargus | reverse complement strand
TGTGTGTCCACTTAAAATGGAGTTTTATAATATATTAGCTGTCGATTAGTTCGATTAGTCAAAACTGAGGGAAACAAATTGATATTTTATTGTTCATCTGAATATTTTGTTGTCTGCTGCGGAGCCTTTATTTTGTTTTGACGTATGTGAATGTATTTGTGTGAATATTTTCATTTTAAGATCCCGTCATTCATCCCCATCAGCCGCTGTTGCTGAGTGTTCACAGAGAGGATTAGCTTCTGACTGCAGTGTAACAAGTTCATGTTAAGAGAATTTGTTTAATGTTTTTATGCTGATTTACTTTTGTTTTTCCTGGTGTCAGTCTATATAATGACCTCATAGTAAACAATGTGCGACATTCATGTTTTGTGTAATAATCTGAACGGCCAGCATAACGTGTATCATTTAAAACAATTTGAGAACGACAATGAACTTGAACATCGACATATTTTAAGGTTCATGCATTCACCAACAGAAAGGAGATTAAGAGGGAGGGAAATTCTCCAGACTCCCTTAAAAAATCGGTCAATTTTGAGAGTTGTTGAATACGGAGAGACTTTATCAACAAAGTGAAGCGCTGTTTCTAACAAATTCTTAATTTTGTGGGTGTTCTTGTAAATTCAGCTCGTGTAATGGCCTCATTTTAGCACCAGTTGTTCCCACATCAGAGCCATGAAAAGGAAAAACACATACAGGTCTCAAAAAGCACCGAGGTTCAATCCTTCTAAACGATATGATGTTACATGTTGGTTCAGGTACTTTCAGTCTAATCTGTGACCCTCCTCCCTGTTTCTCTCTCTGTCTCAGATTATCTGTGCAGCCCGGCGGAGAACGTTTACAACATTGACTTCACCAGATTCAAGATCAGAGACATGGAGACCGGCACGGTGCTGTTTGAGATCACCAAACCTCCGTCCACAGGCGAGTCGCCCACACTATCACCACTACTACTACTGCTGCTGTGGATTTGTTTCATTTAGTCGGATGTTGCAGCAATAAACAAGAGCGGGAACTTAACCTTTTGGCTGCAAACACTCCGAACTTAATTCACAAAACAATGGTGCAAACACGACACGATTTTAAAGCGTCATCATGCACACATCCAGGAAACGAGTCCAGTAACCTGCAGAAACGTCCTTGTAAGACACGCTAAAGTATTTTTCCATTTTAAATATAGAAAATGTAGTAAGAGCATTTCCATCGTGATCCTAAAATGAAAACAAGCAGCCGAGAAACACTACAAACATCAGAAACACGTTGTCTGTAGTTCGTTGTTATCGCAGTTTGTTCGTCTCCGTCAGCTGTGACGCACTGTGGAGGCAATTAAAGTGCTTCACCAACAATCTGCATAAAAATCCCACTTTTCTCTCTCCTCTGAAAATACAAATCCAAACAAGCAAACATGATACACATATTTTTAGATGCGGTGGGACTTCCTGAAGACGCCATCATCATTAAGTGTCTCTCAATCTGCTGGGAAATCACAGAAAACGACAGAGAATCGTCGTGTTTCTTCAGTTTTTCTTCAGCATGTCAGTAATCCTTCGATAGCTGTTGTTTTATTCATACATCAAGTGTAACCAGGAGCTGCAAATAGCACATCCAGCAAACTTTTCAGTGTGCCAGTTTACCAAAATGCTGACAAGTACAGGCTTCAAAATAAATACAGACTAAAACCAGAAAGATGTTATTTTATATACTGTATGTCAGCAAATGTGTTGTTAAATTAGGAAAATAAATCTGTTTATTCTCCACAAGTTAAAGAGATTTGACCTGGAATATAAACATCTTGTTCTGTCTTTTGTTGTTGTAAAAGCCTCCTTGTCTAATAATATGTCATTTCATTTCATTCCGTTCACACAAACTGATCATTACGTAAGACAAAGTAGGAGACAAGAGGGACATCGACCCAAACGCCGGCAGATTCGTCCGCTACCAGTTCACCCCCGCTTTCCTCCGGCTGCGGCAGGTCGGAGCCACGTAAGTGAGAACGTGTGAATCTTTACCTACAAAACTTCACCGTCAGCTGCGTCCTCTGTCTGATTTCTTCATGTCACTCACATATTCTGTCTCTCGTCCCTCCAGCGTCGAGTTCACGGTCGGAGACTTGCCGATAGAAAACTTCCGGATGATCGAGAGACATTACTTCAGAGAGAAGCTGCTGAAGAGTTTCGACTTTGAGTTCGGCTTCTGCATGCCGAGCAGCAAGAACACGTGTGAACACATCTACGAATTCCCACCTCTGTCTGAGGACAGCAGTGAGTCCACACACACACACACACACACACACACACACACACACACACACACACACACACACTCTAGGAAAGCTTATCTTTTATGATACTGTGTTCAAGCTTGTCTCCTACAAACTACATGACTGTCCAGTATAGAAAACAGTATAAATGCAGCTAGTTAGCTGTAGCAAAGACTTACGATCAGCTGGTTAATTCAAATTTGTTTCGCATATTTCTCCTTTAAAATTGCACAAAAGCATTTCATTGTTATTAAAACAGATCTCTAGTAATTTTCTTCAGATTGATCGGTGCAGCAAAGATAGATTGAAGGCTCCAACTTCAAGTATCAGTCGTTGGTTTTGCATTTAATTCCGCGTGTCTCGTCCCAAATGTCTCGATTAAGTTTCCTGAAAGTGAAACTCTCGCCGAAAGGCAACCAAGGCTTTTTTTGTGAATGTATATGAGTCCAACCTTCGTGTAAAAGCATAATTACGATGAAAGAGGCTCTTTTAAGATTTACTGTATTTTCGTCTTCGGGTCAAACTCATTTTCAATGGGAGCTCTACGGGCACTTTAGCGATAGCATCAAATCTCTATGTTTAAAACAGTAAGAAGTCTCGACACAACATGAAACTTTGCTCGTAGTATCACCAGGGTCTCTACACATGAACACGAGCATTGAGAACATTGTTTGTGTACACAGAGTTACTAAAAAGAAGGTTTTTGAACAACTCACGTTAGCAGCAGCTTGTTCCGCTCGCCACCGTCCTGCCAGCCGAGAAGTGTCGATCTCAGAATGTGACGTAACCTGGAGGACAGTTAAGGTGGAACGCTCCTAAAGCTCAGTTCCATATAAATGCAGGATAATTTGTTGTTGTTTTGTCAAAACAATATTGACCTTGAAGTTGTAAAAGGATCCTCATATAAGAAACAACACGAGAGTTTCACTTTAAGCAGCGATGTTTTTTGTTTGTCAGTTCAGTCGTCACTTCCTCACCGGAGCGTTTTCCTGGGAATTACTTTTGTTATTACTATTTCAATTTAAGAACACACACAATGAGTTGCAGACCAGTGTGAGCCTGCAACACAAAATAGTGTCTTTAACAATTTAAAGGATGTCATGAAACAGTTGCTCGATATCTAAGTGCTATACGAAGGTAACTGCAGTCGGTTTGGTTTCTTGACGGCGTCTCACACTGTTTCTGTCTCTTACAGTCAGAGAGATGATCCTGCACCCGTACGAGACGCAGTCCGACAGCTTCTACTTTGTGGACAATAAGCTGGTGATGCACAACAAGGCGGACTACTCGTACAACGGCGGGACGTAGAGACGACGCAGCGGACTCACCTGAGGGATGATGGCTGGTGGGGTCAACATCCTGTTTCTCTGTACGCCCAGAAAAGTGCAGATGTGTCCACTGAAATCTGTGTGTGTGTGTGTGTCAAAGAGTAGACAACACACACACACACACACGGTCTGCAGCTCGGTGTGGCGTCGCTGTAACAAAGTGTGTTTGTAACGTCATAAACCAGCGAGTCAGCAACTTTTTAGGAACCGTCAGCTGGTTTTTCGCTCTCTTAGCCACGTCATGAATAAAAATATCTTTAAATACTCATAGAAATTATTTTTTTCATTCCTGTACATGGTAGGTTTTAGGAGCAACACTTGCATCTAAAAACGTGTGTTTTTAGGACTTAAACAACCCATTCAGTGAGTGTGTGTGTGTGTGTGTTTTATGGAGTGTGTGTGTGTGTGTTCCTGTACTTTGTATGGTCGTCTGTCTGCGTGAAGCATGATTACCGGTCAAATAGATCTCCAGAAAACGTGATAGCATAGTAGACGGTAGTGAGCCATGTTTACTTTATCAGACGTCCTGCTTCTTATCCTCTTTTGTTCCTCCTTCATTTCTCAAGTCGTGTGTTTAAATCGTAGGCGTGTGTGTTTATTGTCTTCCCTCGGAGCACGAACTCTCCGCAGAGCCGACGACAGGACGACTCGTAAACGTGAGCCGATCTCACATAAACGTACTTTGTCATCTGTGCAGCGACTGTTCTCTGCCGGCCTCACGTTACTTTGTTTAGGCTGATAAAGAAGTCGTTAAAATCTTTAACCGCGTGTGTCCAAGTTCTGAAGGTTTTGCTTCATAAGAGGGGGAAAAAAAAGGGATTTGTAAATGTTTTCAGTCAGATTTAGGAATGTAGCAGAAGTTTAAAGGTGCAATATGTAAGATTTTTTTAAAGTTAGCAACAGAATGTGAAGAAATGAAGAAATAACAGTGTTGATGAGAGTTAGCATGCTAACCAGCTGTAAACACCAACACTCCCCTGGTCGTCCAGCTAGCTGCACGGCTAACTGAGCTAACAAGCTACCAGTCAGGGATGTATACACAGAATACTGTCAGCAGCAGTTAGCAGTTAGCGATTAGCAGTCGAGGTTAGAGGTCAATTCTTACATATTGCGCCTTTAAAAGAATTAATCACCCTTAAATCTTGTGTCGTTTTTTTCTCTTTTTTGTTTGTTTGTAATCTGATTTTCTGCCTCATTTTGATTCCGTTGTCGTCGCTCTGACACATTCCAGTGAGTTTAGGACCTGAGTGTGTTGATCTCTTGTTATCTGAGGGCTTTTATTCCACTGATCACACCGTGAATCGGTGACTGAACCGTCCTGGGACGCCTCTAAAGTCTAACATGCACAGTTTTGCTTTCTCTGCGTCTGTAATGAGACACAGTTTGACTCATCCAGCATCCAAACTGCTCTTTTCTCCAGCACATCTTCAAATAACGTCTGATTTGATGCACTTGAAAGTCGGTTGATCCTCTTTGTGTTTGATTATTGATTCTACTGTCGCTCAACAAAAATGTAATACGGCGTGAGCCAGAACTGTGAAGACCTGCAGCGTGCTGTCGGGTCAGAACAACACAACAACAACAAAACTCAGATTGTCTTTGAACATATTCACGCGGCGGCCATTTTCCTCTGACGTCACGCTCAGACGCTGGGATTACGTCATGCTGCTGTTTTCTCACATCACACCTTCCTGATCGATCAGCAGCTGAAAAAATAATGAAAATCAAGTGTGATGTCAGAGGAAAATGGCCGGCATGTGAATACGACTTTGGATTTTGGGTCCTGCACAAGTTGTTGATTGTGAGTTGCAGCGAATAAAGAGACAAAATGTGTTCAACGTAGTGAAATGACCAGGAGGAAACTCTTAATCAGAGATAAAACAGATTGACTTGAATGTTACGTCAGACATGTTGTAGAACAGATTGTGTTTATGACCGATTGTGACTCGTGTACAAATTATTTTGAACCGATGTAAAGTTTTTTGACGATTCAAATGTTGGTGTGACTGAAGAAAAGTGAAATAAATAAAGATTTATGGGACTTTTTTTGAAATATCAGTGTCTTGACTGTTGACTTGAGTGCTTTATTCTCAGGATGCAAACAGCTAATGTGGGAAAAACACCTTCTGTCTGCTCTCTACTCCACTTTATCCTGCTGGAAGCTTCTTATCTCAAAGTTTTTTCTTCCTCGGTGCTGAAGAACGTTTGTCAGAGTCACCTGCACTTTGTGTACACGTCCTCCTGATTACTGCAGTGCATCTTTTAATCGGGTAATTCAGCATTTTGGGGAATGTGCTTCTTATCTTACTGAGAGTTTCAAAGACTGGAAACAGGAACACACAGCTCACCTGTCTGAAAGTTAAACATGTGGAAGATATTACCTTGACGAGTGACCGACAGTTTCAGCCAATTTAAAGGAAAAGTGTCAAACATTTGCTGATTCCAGCTTCTTAAATGAGAGTCGCTGCGTTCTGGACGGTTGAAGATGTTACTTTGGGATCTGGGAGCATTTTCTTCGCTTGACACTTTTATAAACTAATTTAGTTGCAGCCCTAAAATTGTTATATCTTGTTATTTTTATCTGTACAATAAAGGACATGTTGTAAATCGGTTTATGTGCTGGATTACTTATTGGCAGGACGATGATTCGACTCCAGGAAGTCACGGTTTGTTACCTGAGGACAAAGCTGTGCACAAAGTTTCCCTTGTTTCCAGTTTCCAGTGTAGAGATTCACTTTTTGTTTTCACTTCAGATTACAAAATCACACAGGAGTTGGTGCAGCACAACAGCTAGCTAACTATTAGCGTCTCTCTTATGTAGTTTTTCAGAGATATTTAACTTTAGTAACATTTATCCCAAAGTTAACTTCTATCGTGTCCCGTCTGTCCTGTTTTTCACGTCCTAATCAGTTACGTTAATTACGTTTCAGCTCCATATTCTCACTCAACACCACTGAGAATCATCACATTGTTCGGAATGATCGCTTTGACCTCACATTCAGGGAAATGTGTGAAAGTGACCTCATGTTCGCTTTTTCCCCCCAATGAATGATTTTTGATTGTGTCACACCAGGAAGTCGTCAACGCTACCAGGGAAGTCTGTTTAGTTCGAACTCTGGCGGCACTTTAAGTGTTTGAGTCTGATGATAAAGTCTTTGGTGTCGGGGTTTTAGGACTCACTCACTCTGATGGCGCACACCTAAAACTTAGGAAGAGTAATAAAATCATCAATCTGACTCAGAGTTTCTCAGCGGTATCTTACAGTTTGCTAACATTTAAACCGTTATAAACTTGCGTTCATACCGGAGCAACGCTGCAGCTTTTAGATTAAATATTCAACTTCAGATTTAAGGAGAAACTTTTGACTTACAACACAGAATCTGTTTGATTTCCTGTTGACAGTAGATGTTCAGTCCGGAGCTGTACAGTCTGCACATGCACACACACACCTGACCTTTGATTAAACCTGACCGAGCAGCTCACCTGTAGATGATAAACCTGCCACCTTTCTCCTCACCTGTCGGTCCCTCCACCTCCTTATTCCCACCCTGTTACCATCTCTTTCCCAACAGCTTTATCAGCCTCTTGTGATCTCTTCACTGTTGAGTTAATGTTTGATTTTTTTGCCACAATATAGCAGATAGCAGTGATTTTAGTCTCATTACATCAGTGTTTCTCAGTGGAGCACATCCTGCTCTCTCTCAGCTTCACTGCTTTGTTTCCTTCACACAGTCGAGTTGTTACCTGAGAGAGTTTCGGATAGTTTTCATCTTTGAGTTGCTCGTCACTTTTTTGCCATGAAACTCCTGCGTAGCGCTCTGAGGTGGCTGTGGTACCACAGAAACTACTTCATCATCTTCCTCACTCCGATCATCCTCCTCCCTCTGCCGCTCAAATACCCGTCACCGGTGAGTGTTTGTGTGTGAAGGTAACTTTTGTTAATTAATGTGTGTCTTGACTGAAAGCACATCACAGTTGTGTCTCAATGTATTTGTTTCCTATTCTGCTTTTTGATTCACCACTGAAACATTCGTAAGACCGTCCTGCGTGTCGACACTCAGCGAGGACGGCGACAGAAGCACAGAAGTGGTTTCACATGCACAACAAATATTTGTCCTGAGGTTTTGATATCTGGCTCTTCAGTTAAGCTGCCAACTTTCCTTGCAAACAGAAATTTCATGTCAGTACAAACAAGTCACTGATCGAGGGACAGATTTAAAGAAACCTTCCACTGCCACCATGACTTATTTAAACATTATGGCTTTGAAACCACAACTGACCCTTAATATGACAGAATCAGATGTTTTTTTTCCAGTTGAAATCTACGTATAGGAATGTGGAATTACATTTGGGTGGAAGTGAATTTTACAAGTATTTCTCTGTAAACACTCATGCGTTTATTCTGTTCTGCAGCTCGTGTGTCGACGGGAGTTTTCTCTCGTTAGGAATAAAGAAAGATAAAGTCTGTAGAGCCAAATTCCTGATGTGATCACTGGAAACACACGTCAGGTTACCTATTATGTGCTTTTAGTGCTGCGACTTGACAAGCTTAGTGACCGACACATTGATTTACTCACCTTGATTGTTGGACTGCAGGCTTCGTTACTTAATGATGGTTTGGAGACAAAGATGAGCGCACAACGTACAGCTGATTTAAGACTACAGAGGAACCCTTAGAGACCGTGACGCAAAGCCTGGCGAGTTATCTCCGATGATCCAGCAATTAATTTTTAATTATGTGTCCACCGCAGTCCTTCACCTGCCCCCTGATTATGCACTAGCTAATGTTGCTAACACTAGCTAGCAGATGTTAAGGTTGCTAACGTCAGCTAACGTTTACATTCCTAACACTCAGACATTCTTGTGTTTTTTCCACAAACTGGAAACTACAAAGACTTTTGATCGCAGACGACACACAAACATCCGCCTATCAGATATCTGATACAACGGCTTCATGTTATTGGCTGATAAACCTTGTAAGAAGCTGGAATAAACCACATTTTTACACAGACATTAACAAAACAATCATGAAACAATGTGTTAATTAGGGAGCTTTTGAGGTGTCGGTGGACGGATTTAAGCCAAGCTAGCTGCTTCCCGTCTTAATGCTAAGCTAGGCTAACCGTACCCCGGCCCCAGCGCGCTCGAAGGGCACGACCTGCTGAGTTAAGCGAGTTTTGTGTTGGTTCTTTGTGAAAAAGGATTTTTTTTTTTTACTGAGGACTCATAAAGAATTATCTTGTGAGACAAGAGCTCGACAAACTGTTTGTTTTATGATCAAGCTAACTGCTATCTGTGTGTGTAAAACCTTATTGCCTTTTAAAGAGACGGCGGAGATAAGACAGGAACATGAAACGCTTTATGTACTTTACTGTGTGTGTAAAGGATCTTTGAACATCGCAACATATTTTTAGAAGTAAACCAAAGAGACAAAATGCTGCACTGACAACGTGAAGTTTGTTACCGACCGTTTAGAGAATCGTGTGTGTGTGTTTCCAGGAAGCGAGATGCGGCTACGCGATCATCCTCATGGCTCTGTACTGGTGCACAGAGTGTATGCCTCTGGCTGTCACGGCCCTCCTGCCGGTCATACTCTTCCCGATGATGGGCATCATGAAGGCCGACAAGGTACAGTTATTATTTATGTTCCCATTCTTAGCGTTCTTCAAGGTGTTTGTCGTGAGGAGGCCTTGCTGTGTCCAGGGTGTCAACAAACAATCAAAAAGGGAAACGTTAAATGAAAGAAAAGTTAAATGCAGCTAAATTTAGGCTTCCTGATTCCACCTCACATCCATCTTTGCTTCACCCCCAAGACGAAGAGGTCAGAGGTCATGATCTCCTCCAGAACTGCTATAAAACACCACGAGACCAGAGCCACATAAAACACAATAGAACAAGAAGGTTTCTTTGTGTTGTTTGACCTTTCAGACACTTTTAAGGACACACTCCATACACCTCTGCAGATCTGCTGATCGCTGCGTTTCAGCTTTATTGCTCATAAACATGTGATGATACATCTCCTCCGTATGGAGCCGCAGGTTCACGCGTCACCTGCCACGCTCCTATTTATGGTTCTGCGATCTGTTTCAGGTCAGCATCGAGTATCTGAAGGACTCTAACATGCTGTTCATCGGCGGCCTGCTGGTGGCCATCGCAGTGGAGCACTGGAACCTTCACAAGCGCATCGCTCTCCGAGTTCTGCTGCTGGTCGGCGTTCGTCCTTCGCTGTAAGGAACCCTGGTGACCCAGCTCACCCGTCCACGCTTCAGCCGATCGCCTCCACTACTGTTCTACTCACGATCGCTGTCCTCCCGCAGGTTAATGATGGGCTTCATGGTCGTCTCGGCCTTCCTGTCCATGTGGATCAGCAACACGGCCACCACGGCTATGATGCTGCCCATCGCCAACGCCGTGCTGCAGCAGCTGAGAGACACGGAGGCCCAGGCGGACTCGCGAGACTTCGAAGCTGAAGCCGCAGACAACCAGGGATTCGAGCTTGAAAACAGAGAAACTAAACAGGAAATAATGGAAGGAAAACAGCCAGAGACCAAAGCTCAGCCCGAGGAACGAGTGTGTAAGTAAACATGTCAGCGAGATGAATGCGTTTATCGTCTTTTTGATTTTTCCAGTAACACCAGTTTACTGAATGTCTCCAGATGAACATCAGTGGACTCCAGAGTCTCAGGAGCTCAGGAGAAGAGCGACGGAGGCGAAGTACGACCTCCTGACCAAAGGGATGAGTCTGAGCGTGTGCTACTCCGCCAGCATCGGAGGCACCGCCACACTCACCGGAACGACACCCAACCTCATCCTCAAGGGCCAAATCGACCAGTACGGCACAAACAAACCCAGCAGTGTTTTATTCCAGATGTTCGTCCTCCCTTTTCGTTATCTCATCCCTCCGTCTTTCCATCTTTCCTGAAGGCTTTTCCCCGACAACGGCGGTGTGATCAACTTCGCCAGCTGGTTCGGCTTTGCTTTCCCCAACATGGTGCTGATGCTGATACTGACCTGGTTCTGGCTTCAGATTATATTCCTGGGCTTCAAGTAAGACGACATGATGACATACATTTCATTTTTTGCCACTTACACTCTGTGGTATCTGAACATGTGAATGTTTTTAGAATTATCAGGAAAGTTTCTTCTAAGCGAGCCTTGAAAAGTGAAGCTGCCTCACCTTAAACTTCTCCAACATTTTGGTAAATTTATAAATAATGCTCTCTGACAGCATTAACTGAGAACATGGCGGTACAGCCTGTTAGCTTAGCTTAGCACAAAATAGGCAAAACATCCATTCTGGCCAACGACTAGCACCTCTAATTCCTGCATATACTGTGTGATATATTCCCTGGTTCAGTCCACTAACTTGGTTAGAGGATTAAAATAAATTAAAATTGATTTGTTGCTGACTCACTAACACGCTGATGGAAAGTCGGCTGAAGTCTCGTCGTCCACAGAACATTTCTGGAGCTTCACAGCAAAACAGAAATGCATCGTTCTCCTAAAAAACTGAAGTAGCTGGAGATTTGTTTTAAAATGTAATTAAGAAAACATTACTTGGCTCCGTACAGCTTTTACAACATGATCCAAGTCTTATTTATTTTATGTAGACTGGGTGCATGCTAACTCTTTTAGCTTGGCAGCGACAGTGAAGATTTCAGCTTTAACAGAACATAATGTGGTTTCAGATTAAATTGCGATCGTGGAGCTTCTGGAGACTTTGATTAAACCAGACGAGCTGTTTGGATCCATTTTATGTTCTGAGGCTCCAGTTTACTGCAACACCGTCTCACTGTGAAGCTCCACTAATGTTTAGTGGACTAGGAAATGTAGATAATGTCTGAATTTGTATTTTTTTGTTACAGTTTTTTCAGTTATTCTATTAATTAGAGGCTCTTTGTTTTGTTGTATTCCTGTTTCATAATCGGCTTTCTGGCTCCAGATCGTGTAATAAACTAAGCTAACTAGTCTGTTGCATTATGAAAACAGCTGGCTAACTCATGGCTGACTGACACTTGCTGAGGTTAACGGTATCGGTAATAAATACGATCAGACAGATTTCTGCAGTGAGCCGTTCTATAACCTCACAACAGTAGTTACAGTTTCACAGGCAGCTTGTGCTCTGTGCTCAGGTTTCATTACGCTGCTTTGTGCACCAGCTTCACTTGTTTCCGATCATTTTGCCGACCCTTAAACTTAAGAGAAGATAAGTTTTATGGAGCAGTAAAAGAGGACAGGCTGTTGTCAGGGTCAAACCTGCATGGCTACTATTTATTTTCGCTGCTGTTATCAGGCGGATGGTATCTGTAAAGTAGGACAGTCAGTAGTAGTTCAACACAACTCAGAGTTTTTAGTGTTTGATTTTCTCTGTCCAAACCTACTGATCCATAAAAAAAAGCTGTAAATCCAAGTTTAACCAGCTCGCTTATAAATCCTGACTCAGCTCCTCGGTTTTGTTGAACCACCTCCACTTTTTTCTCTTCAGCTTCAAACACACGTTCGGCTGTGGTGGGAAATCCGAGAGAGACAAGGAGGCGTACGCGGTGATGAGGGAGGAGTACAGGAAGCTGGGCCCCATGAAGTTCGCTGAGATAGCGGTGCTGATCATCTTCGCCCTGCTGGTGGGTCTGTGGTTCACCAGGGAGCCGGGCTTCATACCCGGCTGGGCAACAGTGCTCTTCAAAGACGGGTGAGTCGTTAGCAACATAAACGATTTAACAGTTTTACATCAATGTCTGTGAAAACAAATGTGTTGAACAATGTGATCTTCTGCCTCTCAGGTATGTGTCCGATGGATCCACCGCCATCTTCATGTCGATGCTCTTCTTCGTCGTCCCCTCCCGGATGCCGAGGTTTCGCGACTACGGTTACGATGAAGCAGGTGAGTCGCTGATTCCACTGATCACAGTTTATCTCAGCGCCTTAATGAAGTTCGTGTGACCTAAATTTCATCTCATCAGAGCGCTGGGTGATGATTACCCAGCGGATATGAGACGCTGCGCGTGAAAACTAATTACTGCTCCGTGTTCACGCTTCATTCCGGGACTCACAGGTAAGAAGGTGAAGTTTCCCAAACCGCTGCTGAACTGGCAGGTGGTTCACGAGCGGATGCCCTGGAACATCATCCTGCTGCTGGGAGGAGGCTTCGCTCTGGCTAAAGGCAGTGAGGTAAACACACTGTTCCCCCTTTAAGACTCTTTTATATCGATTCATGATGATGTAAGATATCTCACTGAGCTTGAGGAACATAGGACAGGTAGTTGTTAGACGTGAACATTTCTGCTTGTAACTTCTGCCTCCAGGAGTCGGGTCTGTCCGTGTGGTTGGGAGATATGTTGGCCCCTCTACAGAAAATCCCTCCCTTCGCCATCTCGATTCTGCTCAGCATGCTGGTGGCGACGTTCACCGAGTGCTCCAGCAACACAGCCACCACCACCCTGTTCCTGCCCATCCTGGGCTCAATGGTGAGCAGAACTGTAGACGTCGGCGTGTTGCGTTCAGGTAACACACGCAGCTTCTCGCCGTATGTAACTGTGTTGTGTTCACGTCTCCCAGGCCCAAGCGATTCAGATCCACCCTCTGTACGTGATGCTGCCCTGCACCATCGCCGCCTCTCTGGCCTTCATGCTGCCCGTGGCCACTCCGCCCAACGCCATCGCCTTCTCCTTCGGAAACCTCAAAGTCATCGATATGGTACGTCGATCAAACACACCGCAGTCATGTGGAGTCAGCAGTGATGAAAGAAGCCGCATCTTTTCTTAAATAGTCTTAGAATCTGGAAATGAAAACGTTTGCACCTCTAGTTCCCTCATTCCATCTAAAGAGAGTGTCACGTTTTGTTCTTCAACATAAAATATGTTAGTAAGTGCCCCACATGAGCATTTTGAAGCTTTTGCACGTCTTAAAAGAGTCACAACAGAGGCTGCCGGAGACATAAATGTCACTTTACAGTCAAACTTTACTTGCAAACTGTTCCAACTCACCTGTAGATGCATCAAATTATAGTAAAATGTGAAATATGTCTGTGTATGAATGTGTCCGTCTGTTCCTCCAGGTGAGAACCGGCTTCATGCTGAACATCATCGGGATTCTGACCATCAACTTAGGCATCAACACCTGGGGGTACGCCATGTTCGACATGGGCACCTTCCCCTCCTGGGCCAACACGACTAACGCCAAACCCTGAGTGAATAAGCGATGGAGTAAAGTATTCCTCTACAGTACAACCTAATATTTAACAGTCAAAACCTCAGCTTACACATTTCATCAGGACTGTGTGGAAGAGAACACAAATACAAAAATACATCTGGAGTGAAATAAGCAGAACTTTTCAGACTTTGGAGGAAAATATCGGATCCCATCATGTGAAGAAAACGTTGTTTAAGGAGAGAAGAAGTCACTTTAAATCTCAGGAGCTGTAGCAGAAAGACGGAGTGAATGAAAAGGTTACAGGAGATTTATTAAAGAAATTAAAGTTTTAAAATAATCTATCAGACAACAAGCTGTGTAATTAAACAGACTCCCCTTTTAGCGTTCACTACTTCCTGGTGTCATTCCAGTGATGGAAGAAAACAAAAAACAAGCTGTTAATGAGAAAATGAGGTCACTTCCTTGTCCACGTTTCCCTGAATGTGATCGGAATCTATTTATCAGTAACAAATGATGCAGCACAGCGAGTGATTGTTTGAGATAATGTGATTATTCTGAGTGATGTTGTGTTTGTAGAGAATATGTTAATGAGCTGACGTTTAATTAATTGTATCAGTTAATTTAACTTATTACTGTGGTCCTTTTTTTTGGGACCGTACCTCTTTTTTGTTTTTGTGTTTTTTGTTTTGTCACACTGTTTTTACCCCGATCGATCGTTGACTTTATACTTTTTAAGTTGTGATTTGAAATGTTCATCTTAAATTGCAACACGCTGCCTCGATGAACACAGGTGAAATATAACAAAGGAACAGTTTGACATTTTAGGAAATGGGCTTCTTCGTTCTCTTGCTGAGAGTCGATCGATGGTTCTCTCGTGACTGTACGGTAAAGATTAAAGACTGGAAACGAGGAGAAAAGACAAGCCGCGCTTTGTCCAAAGATAAACCAACAAAGACAACAGAGCCGACTGTGTTCTCATGCTTCCAGCCTTTATGCTAAGCTAAGCTAACGGCTTCAAGCGCCAGCTGCACAATGAACGAACAGAAGATCATTTCCCAAAACGTTGAAGTGCTCCTTTAACAGATGCACTCCAGCACACAAAGGTGCAGGTGAAAAATGTTCCAAATTAAAGCTCTGAAAGCGCACAGATCAATAGCAGGAAGGTGTTACGAGCACTGTGTACAGTGAGTGCAGATGTAAAGGCTGGTTGAAGAGTAACTTTGAGATAAGAAGCTGCCAACAGGATACGGAGGAGCAGCGGAGGTCAGACTCTGCTGCCGTTATCACAGGTGAAGAGACAGAACGTCCCCGCCGAGTGTTTTCCACACGTTGCTTTTTGTGTTTATGTAGCAGAGCTGTTAGTATTCTGACAATAAAGCATCATCATGTGAACAGTGACTGAGCGTCCGCTTCTTGTCGGCTACTTTAGCACGGCTATCTTCTCTAACTGCTGCAGTATGTTTAAAGCACTCACCATCATGATATACATGCCTGACATTAGCACAGAAAGTTCACCAATCACCATTTCATATCTCTATTATTTAACACACACAACATTAAACATCTGTAAAACAACAATTTGCCATTTTAAGCCATTTAATTCAGGCAACAGCTGAACGTTTGCTAACACGAGCAGCATCCAAAAGCCACCTTTCAAATCAAATAATGAAAATAAAACTTATTGTTTGCTTTATTATTACTACAACATGAAAATATGATAGTTATACGTTAGCACGGCGCGGCTAGCTGCTTCCTGCATGTGAGAGTTACAAACGTCTGAGCATCGTTTGTCCTCAAAGGTTTCAAAATAACTCATAAAGATCAGAACTGTGGTGTTAAAACTTCAGAGGAAATTGGAGTTTAACTTTAAGAGTGAGTTACGGACAAGAAATAAGTCTGCAAGCCAATAAAAAGAGCAACCTGAGACGTCTATATATTGATAATTAACATGTCACTGGAATGTTTTATGATCTTACTCAACACACGGAAGTTATATGAGAACTGTCTCTTGTTTTTATAACTCCCACCCTACATGTCAGATAAGGATAACTTCAATTAGCCTCAGTCATAAAACACCGTCTGTGAGGAGAACTCGGCTTCTTTCTAACTCAGATTCCCGACTCACTTCTTAATTTTGTACAAACTGTGATCAGAAAAGAAATATACCAAATATCAGGATCGTATTTTAATAAA
Organism: Diplodus sargus; assembly: GCA_903131615.1. Taxonomy (NCBI): domain Eukaryota; kingdom Metazoa; phylum Chordata; class Actinopteri; order Spariformes; family Sparidae; genus Diplodus; species Diplodus sargus. Next base: position 81,945 of record CAEMYA010000487.1, on the reverse strand, counting down.
CTGGACATGTAGCCGTCAGACGTTCTTGAATAATCGCAGCTTTATTGATGTTCTCTCTGGTAAATAATTCACTTATCGAGCACAGAAAGTTGTTTATGTAGTTAAGAAAGAGTTTATATAACGGTGAACATGCAGACGCGACCGTCACGGTGATTTATTAAGCGTTGCATCGCTCAGTAAAGATGTAACGAACACTGATGATTGTCAAAGAACGACCACCAAGCTGCAAACTGTCTCCAGCGCAGATTTAATAACAGGCTGTGTTACGATGCACCTTCTGTGATGAAAGGTTCAAAGGTTCGGTGATCTTTGTGTTCGGCCCCCCCGTCAAAAGAAGAGCTGCTGACACGTTCGCTTACCGGATATTAAGTTGGTATATAACTCCTTATCACACGAAGGTCGAGACAATGGATAGGAGATGCACATAAAATCTTTCTTTCCATTTAATGAGCTCACATGATCATTTGTTCCAGGTTGTAATAATTCATCACTGATTAGATCAGACTTTAAATTCAGCTTTGCACGGAGAACGAGAGACGAGGAAAACGCGGTTCAGCATGAAAACAAAGACAGTTTGTTTATTTATCTTTATCTTCTGATTAAAAAACTACATTGTGCACCTTTAATAAGTACTGTAGAATATAGACAGTATGAACCTGAGGTTTAGAGTACAGAATAAAAACAGACACGCTCCACCTCCACTCAGTTGATCCCCGACGAGCTCCTTTGACCCGGTTTTTGTTGCCAGGTCCTGGACCTCCTCCCTGCTGGCCGGCTCATCATTGATAAGGCCAATCAGCGCTGCGTCGTCCTCAGACTTGATAATGATACGAGAACTCTGTGCAGGCATGTGCAGTCGCAGGTGAAGAGGGAAGAACAGGAGAGGACTCGGCACACGGCCCGGTTGGACTCAGTGTTCAGGGTCAGCGCTGAGGAGGGTCCGCTGGTTAGAAGGTCCAACATCCGGCTGCAGAGGACCGGCTGGTGCACAGGTCACAGAGGATGAGGAGGCTTTGTTTGGTGTCGGTGTCGTTGGTTATATTTTAATCACTCTGTTTTTACTCTGTCTCCTCTGAACACAAACAAATCACGATTCATCCTAAAATTCCGAAACAACTTGTATTTAGCATTTTGCACCACGTCCAAACTTGCTTTTACAATAAAACATGTTTTTCTCATTTTAAATCCAGAATCCAGAAACATTTTCATTTACACAAATCTCTCTCTTTTTTTTTTTTAAATAATGCACCTACAGCGTTTGTAGAAAGGTGCAGAATAAAACGTTTGTGAATGAATCAGTGATTGTTTAGTTTATGTCTGTTTAAGAATTCTGACTGTCCTAACAATGTTTGGAGCTGATCGCAGGTTCTTTTAAGAGATCCGAGTTCTACAGAATGAGCCCAACACACTGTTAGCTAGCTAGTGTTAGCAACGTTAAGAAACACCAGAAACAAGCAGGTCGTTGCTGCTTTGCTGCTAAATCTATCAAATCAGTAGATCTAAATAATAACAATAACAATCAGCCCCAATTTAAAAACACTTCTCTCTGAGTGAGCCTCTAAGTGGTCTTGTGAAATATCATGTCTTATTAATTGACAGCTATTAGAGATAAGGCAGCAACCCGAGTCCACTGATCCGAGCCGCTCTGGGATCCAAAGTCCACCTGCACTAATAATCAGTCAAGGTTACACAAAGTTATCAGGTTTACGAGCCGCTTTCACTGCACTGCACAAATACATTATTAAACACCAACGACCTCCATTGTTTGCATTGATCTCTCTGCTCTCTGATGGTTCTGCAGGCTCGGACCGGCTGCAGTTCAGAGGAAAGCATGAATATCACTCGTCTTATAAAGAGAGATTTGTTTTGTTTTTTAATGTTTAACCGGGTGATGAGGAAGCAATAACATCGCTTTAATCCGTCCGCCGGCGCCAGCTGAAGTCCAGGTTCTCTGCGTCTCTCCGTGGTGCTGATTCTGATCCCACAGTTTTTATGTTGCTCGTCTACAATTTTAAAAACCAGACGCTTCACAGACTTAAAGAATTTCCTTCTTTGTTCCTCGTTGAACCTTTTCTTTCAGTCGGTCACTTTACTATCAGGGCTGAATGTGTGTGTTTGCTTTGGGTTGTTGTTTTTTTACACCACAGATCAATAAAGGAAAAAAAGTCTGTCCTGGTTACACAACGTCGAGCTCAGATACTCACCCTCTCTCTGCCAGAAGTTACACTTTATATATAATATATGTCGACTTTACAGGACGATATCACACTTTTGTAGTTTCTTGTCTGATTTGTAGTTTTTATTTTAATCTAGAAGCATTCAGACAAACAGACAAACACCAAGAAATATTCTCATTACCTGACTTGTTGTTCAGACGTTGGCATCAGGAGTTAAATCCTCCTGATGACTGAAGTGTTTTGTGCCTTAAAGTCGTCGTGTTGGGATGATGTTTGTGCGACAGACAGGACAGAGATCAGCAATCACAGTTTAATGATTATCACAGCGGAGTGTTGACAGATCAGCAGGGCAGCCGCCCCGGGGGTCAGCAGCTCCTGAACACAGTCTATTGATCCTCTGCACACAGAGCTGCACCCCAAAGTGGGGCAGTCAGCTGGAGCCAGTCTGTGGTAAACAGGCAGGAAAGTGCGCAGTCTGCTCCTGAATTAAAATTTCTTAGTTTGTTGTTTTTTCTAAAGTGGGATATTTTTCTGTGGGTCGGCATGAAGCCAGCGGTGGTTCTGCTGGGCCTCGTCCTCCTGCTGGACGCCGCCTTCGCTGCAGAAGGTAAATCGTCCTGGAATTAGATTTTCAGCGTCTAAAATCTGATATATTACTTTACCATCATATTTCACCTCTAAATATCATAAAATCTGTTATCTTTAGCATAATTAATGGAGTAATTTCCCAGAGAGTGTGTCTGAAAAAAGGAAGTAAACAGGCTGACGTGTATTTTTCAGTTATTCTTGAGCTTTTTAGCGTCTGATCGAAGTGTTTTATGATTCACTGTATTATATATATGTATTGTATTTCATGTATTTGTACATGTGTATGCTGGAGCAGCACAAAGAAGCACATACACATTAAAAAACATTATTCTATATTTACAAGTTTAGCAAGTTCTTTGAGTTGAGACCCTGAAGTTCTGTACTTAAGAACTTTAACTTTGAAATGCTTGTTTCCAGTTACTTCACAGATGTTATTTACTTAGATTTAAAAATAAGGGGAAAAAATAGGATAAACATGTAAAATACGACATATCATCAGATAAAACCAGCAGAAGAAGTTTCTAGTTGTGCATCACATTTCAGGTGTTTATGAGTTGTTATCAGCTCTACAGAACAGAAACGTCCTCTAAACTTCTCACACGGCTTCGTTAAAATAACCGATTGAGGCCCAAAGAGGTAAAATGAGCAAATATTTCCCAAAACAGAGCAAAGATCAGAAAAATCTGACACTTTTAAACGATGATTTCACTGTTAATCAACTCATGAACCCTCTGATTTGTGGCCTCCTGAAAATCCCTGTTTATAAATTAAAATATTTAAAATCTTAATCAGCCACAGCAGAAAAAAATAGCACATATTAACAACTCAGCATCTCTGTTGCAGTGATGCTTTTACTTTTGATTCTTTGTGCACATTTGGCTTCTGTTCTTTCCTTGTATCAAACCGTTTCACGCTGACGTGAGCTTCACCTCCACAGAAACCTGTGTGGGTCGCTGCGGCTCCTTCGACCCGCTGAGGAAATGTCAGTGTGACTCCATGTGTGTTTACTACGGAAGCTGCTGTGGGGACTTTGACACCATTTGCCCTAAAAAGAGTCAGTGCGCTCACAGAACATCATCCTTTCACTGAATCATCTATTTGTATTCTAATGAAGAAAGTTCTTGTCGGTTCTTCATGTGACAAAACTCTCCTCCCTCAGTTGCCCGCGGCGACACTTTCGAGGAGACGGATGAAGTCACAGAAGCAGCGACGACTCCCATCATGGCCGTCGTGACGATGCAACCAACCTTCGACACGGCTGCAGTGACCAGCCCGGCCTCTCCTCCACCGCCCACCACAGCAGGACCCACGTCAGCCGTGGACCCTGACGCGGCGCCCTGCAGCGGTCGAGCTTTTGACGCCTTCCTGCAGCTGAAGAACGGGTCCATCTACGCATTCAGAGGTACATTTCTGTCCTGAGGTGCATTTGTTGTCCTTTCAAGATGATCATCACGGGCCTGAGTTCATCCACCGGTGAAGTTAGATAAAGTCAGAAAAGTTGTCCCATCCTGCTTGAATAAACTGAGAGGAGTCTTGTGGTTTTCGTCCCAGGTGAATATTTCTTCGAGCTGGATGATAAGTCCATACTGCCCGGTTACCCCAAACTCATCCAGGACGTGTGGGGGATCCCCGGGCCCATCGACGCCGCGTTCACACGCATCAACTGCCAGGGGAAGTCCTACATCTTCAAGGTAGAAGCTTCTACAGCGGACCTGGATGACACTTATTTTAGAAGGGTCAGTATTTCAAATCGAATTGCAGCTCTCACAGCTTTGGACTTTTTCTTCAGGGGAACAAGTACTGGAGGTTTGACGGTGACGTCCTGGACGACGACTTCCCACGATACATTTCAGTCGGCTTCGACGACGTTCCAGATAACATCGATGCTGCGTTTGCCGTTCCAGCGCCGAGTCACCGGGGCAAAGAGAAAGCCTACTTTTTCAAAGGTATTTTACAACAAGATGCATGATATTGTTCAGTATTTAAAGGGCCAGTACGTAGGATTAATTACGCTTTTTCATTAGTGTTTAAGCACCTTGTGTTGAGGGAGCGGATCTTCTTTCACAGCCTCCACTTTGTAACTCAGCTGGTTGCAATCTCCAGCCTCACCACTAGGTGCTGCTAAATCACACATACTGGACCTTTAAAAGCTCCACAGCTTAGATATTCAGAACTTTTTTGGAAGCGAGCGTGGATAAAATCTTACCAGGCAGCCGTCAGGAAACATCACAGTGTCTCGTGTGTTCGTCCTTCTCTTCAGGTGACAAGTATCACCAGTATGAGTTCAAGCACCAGCCCTCGCACGAGGAGTGTGTCCACATGAGCAGGTCGTCCCCGTCGGTGCTGTTCACGCGCTACACGGACCTCTACTGCGAGGACTCCACCCTGGAGAGTCTCTTCGCAGACCTGTTTGGAAGCTCCTGTAAGACTCACCTGTGTCTGTGTGTTTCCTGGTGTATTCACGTGTGTGTGTCTCTAAAGTTTTTGCTCCTTGTTCAGTCAGCAGCGACCGAACAGGCCCACGTTACACCAGCAGGGACTGGCAGGGCATCAGGTCCCCTGTGGACGCCGCCATGGTGGGACGAGTCCACCTCAGTCCCAAGCCCACATCTCCTCCACCGGCCAGGAGACGGAGCAGCCGGAGGAGGAAGCCCACGAAGAAGCGAGGAAGGAAGAGCCGCCACGTGTTCGATGATCTGTTCGGTTTAGACGACTTGTTCGACTACAGCGACTACAGCGACTACAGCGACATCTTCGTTGAGAGCGCGCCAAGGACACAAGAGTACACCCCCGTTCAAAATGTCTACTTTTTCAAGAGAGGTGAGAATTCATGGAGTCACTTCTGTCTTTAGTGGTGCTGAAAACTGAGGCAACAAGAATAAAACAGACTCTTTGTAATCTCCTCCCTTTCTTTTTCTTTTCACGCCGGCAGATAAATACTACAGAGTGGATCTGAGGAAGAAACGTGTGGACTCCGCCAGCCCTCCTTACCCACGATCCATTGCAAAATACTGGCTGGGCTGTAAAAGCGAGGACACACCTGACGCCGCGAGGGCAGAGAAGAAGAGATAGGCTGGAGGAAATAACCTCACATCTCTTTGTGATAGTTCTCAAATTAACCACAACGTGAACGTATAAATAGTTTCTGATATTTAGTTGTTACAGATTTCTTCTTCGTGATAGACACCACAGCGTCCCCTCTGCATGTGTTTGTAGGCTGACAGGCTGAAAATCTGCATGATTAATAAACTAAATAAGATTTCATTTTTGTGTCTGACTCAACGTTGTTCTTGTCCAGACTGTAAAGGCGACACACACCTCACACTCTGCCAGGTATCACGACTGTGTCAACACGCGTGTGAATGTTAGCAGCTGATGATTGTAAACACTGTTTCAACTGATCCAACATCACCAGACTCCCTTAACAAATCATGTCATTTTGAGGGTTGTTGAGTGAGGAGAAACTTACAGAACATTTCTCGAAACATTTTTGCCAAATTCAAAATCACTGATGCTTTCTTTCAAATTCGGCAATAAATTCAATACTTTAAGTTTTTCTGTTTTTTTAAAAGACGTCACTTTGTTGCAGCATCGGCACATCAGCCTGTCTGCATCAGAACGTTTAGCAGCTGTTTCAACACACAGTTTCTACTGATTTCACTATTTACACACTTGATGAGAGAAGACAGCATGTTACTGACGTAAACATGTCACATTTAACAAACAGTAACCAATATAGGCCACTTCTTTGTCAGCCGTCAAAGAAAATCCCCAGACTCCCTTTGAAAATTGCTTAATTTTGTGGGATGGAAGGAACTTTTTTAAATTTTGACAAAATCTTAATCATTTGGGCTTTTTTTGTAAATTTGACAAAATGTCATGAGATGTCAGAGATTCACTGTCCTCATGTGAACAGGGATGTCTCAGGTAATCAGGATCTATTGGGTTCACCTGTACTGTTCTCTGTCAGCTGGCTACAGTCAGTCAGCTGGGAGACTTTATCAGAGGCTGCAGTTCACCTGCTCAGGTGGTCGTGTGTCTTCAGGGAGTCGACACCATCAGTCGGCTCGCTGCGTTTTCTGTTTGAGATTTCTTTCTTTTGGCCAGTTTCTACATAGTTAGTTTCCCCCGATCAGTGACTCCCACTTCACCTTTGGTATTTGGTCCAATGTTTTTTCTTTGTTGATCATTTTGATAGAATCAGGCTGTTTTTATTCACTTATAACTGGATCACTCCCAGCTGATGGTCTGAACAGGGCCTGTATGCATTACCTTATCACTGACCTTAAACCAAACTCTGACCATAAAAGTCATATTTATAAGAAAAGTCTTAGTTCCAACTCGCCAAACAATGACAACTTGTGACAAACTGACAGTGTGGGGTTGTATGACGGGGACGCTGTCAATCCAAAGCATTTGTTTTGGGGCTTAAAATCAATTTACTCAAATCTCATTTTGAAGGTCTAAAGCTCAAACATACACAGAAGCTCACAGTGGTGGTTGTAAATAAAAACTCACTGGCCTCTGCTGGTATGAATATCCACCTGCGTCCCTCCTAAAGTAAAGTTTTGCTGCACTGTGACTCTGTACTGACATCAACTCCTTCAGTCAGCTCAGTTGTTTTCCTGGATGAACTGCACCATCTGCTGGACAAGAGACGCTGAAGAAGGACACAATTTAGTTTGTTTGTTTATTTGACCTCATAGAAATGTAGAATCTTAAAGTTGCATGTTTTGCTTCTCCCTCCTTCTATCAATGAATCTTAAAGTTTTCTTTAATGCAGCTTATTTGTTTTTTTTGTTTTTTTTTGTGGTATTCATTTTGTTAAGCTGTTAATTTTTGTGACAGCTTGAAGGATTTACATGTCTTAGATTGCTTGTTTGTTGGACAGACGTGAAATTTTAGATGTTGAACACATTTTTAAAATGTTCGTGTTGTTTTTAGCTATCTCGTAAATATCTCTTCCTGTTTCCGGTGTCGAATATCATGGGGGGTTTTTTTGCTACGCAGTGTTAGTAACGTATAAAAATACAGTTTTCAGCCTCTCAAACAGTTTCATACACACGCGTCACTGTAGGAGCTAAAAGGCACCGCTGGGATTCGAACCCAGGATCTCCTGTTTACTAGACAGGCGCTTTAACCAACTAAGCCACGGCGCCACGTGACGACAGAGGCGGAAGTAGGCTTTATGAATGAAAACCAGGGCGGCACGAGGGTTTAAATTAATGTTTTATTTGTAACGCTCGTGTGATGTGATGCTTCACAATATGAGAATTCACATTTCTGAATGCTTCAGTACATTTTGTTCACATGAGAAGGATCCGTGTCGTCATAAATACTCTGTTAAAGCTATAAGACTATTTACAATGTGTAACTTTTACGTTAAATAAATATATCTGTTCTATCAGTCAGCCTAATAGATAATCAATCATTGCAGCTGAAATGTCCAAATCCGACACACTGAAGTCGCCCAGGTCGTGGAAGCACAGGTCGGACAGGTCCTCCTCCGAGCTGGAGAAGTTCTGCTGGTCCGGTCGGGTTTGGACGCTTTCACTGGGTCCGGGATGCGCTAATGCAGCGCAGCGGCTTCCCTCAGGCTCGGACCCTTGTGCTCCAGCAAGGAAGGCCTCGAAGTCCTCTGTTAGATCCCAATCACCGAGCCCGCTGTGTGGAAACACGTCGTGGCAGTAGTGAGTAAAGTCTGCGGTTTGGTAGAATTGGGTTTGAGGAGCTCCGTGGAGACCGTGCGGGGAGCAGGACGGAGCCTGGTCGGCGGCGACAGGGGATGTAGGTGCGCGCAGGGACATGGCGGAGAGCCTGGTGGACTCGGGTAAACTTGGAGCAGGGTAGCCTGGTGCGGACGGCGGGCTGTGGGCAGGAGGGAACGACGGAGCCAAGTAGGGGAAAGGCGAGCTGGGAGTTGTGGTGAAGGTGAAGTTCGGGTGTAGGTGGTCTGTGGAGGGCCTGTGGACCTCTCTGGATGGTTTCTTGCTCTTGAAATAGCGCGCACGTCGATTTTGAAACCAGACCTGTTGAAAAGAATGAACAGTGGTCAGTTTTCATCAAACACGTAGAAAAAGAAAAAGAAAAATATGCATCACTATCAGAAATTACGCATGTGAAACATATGTTATACCTGGATTGTAGACTCCAGCAGACCAGTTCTAGCTGCCAGGGACTCCTTCATTTTGATGTCCGGGTACTGGGTGGCACAGAAGGCCCTCTCCAGCTCGCTCAGCTGCGCCTTGCTGAAAGTTGTGCGCTTCCGGCGGCGCTGGGTGTCCAAGCGCGTCCTGTGGGGAGCGTCATGGCGCACTAGGAGGAAAAACAAATAGTGACGATTATTAACGAGCTTTCCTGACCTCTAAATTAAACTCAAACACATTTCAGTACATATATGTATTCATGTCGAACTTTATCAATTGTAAAAATCGTAATAAAAGGTGAAATAAAGGTACTGAGTCACTCACCTCTGCTGGAGTCCTGTGCGTAATCGTCCTTGTCCTTGATATCCAGACACGCAGCGGGCCAGTAGTGCCCCGAGTAAAACGCGTTCATCTCAGAAACACTTCCTCCAGTTAAATCCAATCCAAAAGCCATTCTTCTATATCGAGCAAAAGAGAGTGTGTGTCCTGGAGTGTCTCCTCGGTACTTGTGAACACGCAGGATACCCGAGGCTTTTATACTCTGCTTGACAGGCACACAACGACCCCCCTCGCACCCCACCCTCCTGCACCCATCTCAGTGGATATTGTCGAGCCTTACAAACGCGTGCCTTTGATGTGCTGCACACCTAGTAACTGCTGCCCGGCTAATAGGTGTCTGTTTGATCCCCGATGGCCCATTAATATGCCCGTTTAGGCGAGACGGAGCTTGTCCTGTCCTGCAGAAGTGTCAGAGCTCACAACACTGAGATCTTTCTGGTAAATCTCTTTTTACGCACTCACAAGAGTTCAGTTTGAGGGTCAAATGACAACATGTGTCCATATGTCCACTTACTAATTCAATATTTAGGCCTTTACGCGCAGGTTGTTGATGAAGTATGTTTGATTTCTGCCTTCTAAAGTAGTTTTATTTCATTTGAAGGGATCTCAGTATATTCTGGCGATATATATTACACATCAAGCATGCAGGTGAAGCTACAGTCACACTTTTTCTGACACTTGAGTCTGTGGCACATCCTCTCCTCCACAGCGCGCTGCCTCCTGGTGCGCACCAGTGTGTGTGTGTGCGTGTGTGTGTGTGTGTGTGTGTGTGTGTGTGTGTGTGTGG
>CAEMYA010000487.1:53387-71343 GCA_903131615.1 Diplodus sargus | reverse complement strand
CTGCTGCTCACATGACGCACATTAACACAATATATTGATACCAAAAATAGATGGGCTGTCGAAACCGGGTCACATGCTGCAGAGCCCAGCAGGACCGCAGCTGACGTCATCTGGGTCTCTGATATCTGAATATATCTGTTAACACTTTATAATCTATTATATCATTAAAGTGAACAATTGTACATGATAAAAAGCCACATTTATTGTTAATTAATATTATTTCACTGTTAACAAGCAATAAAATGCTTAATTTGCAGTATATTAACAATTCTTTATTTAAAGTTGCAGTTGATGAGGTTTATAACAAATGTTTAGTTCAGTTATAAACATTATTTTGATGCAATTTATATTTTGAACCTTTACAATTGTCTTATAAATGTTGTATGAGATATTTCATTGTTTCTTTAACCGTGACATTACGTAACTACATCTAATTAACTTTGCCATTTACCGTTTATTAATGATGGTTATTATAAAGTGTTAATATGTTTCATATGTTTATTTTTTTATTTTTGGTATTTATTTGTGATATTGCGTATATCAGGTAGAAAGTAGGTAGATTTATTTACTGCAGTACAGCAGTTTTGTTTTTCTAGCTGACAACATTTCAGAGAACTGCTTTACATTTTTAATAAATTGATTGAACGTCTGTACAGAAGTTACTTTGCAGATCATAATTTGAAGGAAAAGAAACATGGTGAACCTTTTAAATCATGCTGTATTGTTGCAGTACACAAGTAGGCCTATATAAATGTATATCATTGAGTTGATTTGTCCAATATCATAAAAATGAAAGTTTTGATCGCTGATAAATTGTTGAAGTTTACATGTGAACTTCTCAAATATGAGGATTTGTTGTCTTTTCTTTCTTACAGTGTGCGGGACTGTTTGTATCATTTTAATTCTGACTATGGATTTGTCAAAAATCATAATTTGATCATTAAATAATTTGAGTAAGTCTAATGTAGAACAGATAAAGGTGCTGATAGTCTTACATTTCTACAGTGGTGGTATTAGTACTTCACTAAAGTATCTGAGTACTTCCTCCTCCATCACTGTCCTCTTGTTGCTATGGAGGCAAAAGGAGCGCGAGACCAAAAGAAGCCACCAGGTGGCAGCATTAGACAGCATCATCTATCTATCTATCTATCTATCTATCTATCTATCTATCTATCTATCGATCTATCTATCTATCTATCTATCTATCTATCTACTTTGCAGACTATCTGCTGCATCAGAGCCAAAATAGTACATTTTAATTTTAGTTTTTAATGTTTCACTGCATTTATTACAAGACAATCACTTTTAATACAAGAACATTATCAAGACTTCTACCTCAAGTGATATTCGTATGGATGACTTTCACATTCACCAAAGTAGTCGAGAAAGTGATTTAACACTATTCTTATTAGAGAAGACTGACCACCATAATCACTTATTTTACTGTTTTGTTTCAAAATTATTAATATGCTCTTAAATCCTGAACATTAGATCTTTAAGTACTTTTATCACGTTGCATCATGTTTGTCTACTATCAAGATGGATGCTTCGTTTTCTACTGCAAACCAAATCTTGCTAAAGTACCCTGAACCGGAAACATTCAATATTTAGAACGTGTTTTGTGTTTGACTGTCCAGTATTATAAGAATAAAGACATACAGACACACAGCGGTAAAGCTGACGACACAGATGGGTGTCAAATTAAAGGAAAAAACGTTTTGTTTTGCATCCAGTGAAGCACAAAGACGTGGAGAATATATGATAAAGAGCATTAAAACAGTTTTAGAGGCTCATGTTGGATTTCCGCTTCATGAGACTTTTGTTGGTTGTCCTGCAGTTTGTCACTCATATCTTTGTGTGTGAGATAAGAATAATAAACTGACTCAACACAAAACACTTCATTTTATTCTAACACACATCTTTGCCAAACTTGCCCCTACATTTTGTTTTTGTTGTCAGTTTAAACAAGATTTCTACTTTTGATACTGAAGCGTCCGATGTTTCCTCCTCACACGTTCCTTGTTCATCTCATTCTGACCTCCACACACACAAAAAACTCACAATACACAAACTGTCCTCCTCTCTGCGTCTGAATGCTTCGGTTTATACCTCACAAACTCAGGTGTGCACACAGAGCAGCGCTGCACTCCTGTGTCCACACTCCTCTCTAAGAAATCAGGATCGACACTCAGGTGTGAATGACGCTGTGCCCTGCTCTCCCTCACCTACATCCTCCCTCGCTCCTTCCCTTCACAATACACAAACACCATTCCTCGGCCCGCTGTTTGATGTGGAAACTCCGTCCACATTTCCTGTCAACCTGAGAGATTTTTGGGCCTAATCCATGAGCTGCATGGCTGAGGTGTGTGTGTGTGTGTGTGTGTGTGTGTGTGTGTGTGTGTGTGTGTGGGTGTGTGTGTGTGTGTGTGTGTGTGTGTGTGTGTGTGTGTGTGTGTGTCTGTGAGGTGGTGTTACTCCTCCTCGCCCAAAAAAGCCTTTCTGGATCTGAGAAATAGAAGCTGAGTGTGATTCCAGCTTGGCTGTGGATAAAAGACTGTCAGACTCTGTAGAGGAAGAAGGGAAAGCAGGAGACATGATTTGGTGCAGCTATAGTTACAAAACAAACAGATATTACGGCTCAGGAGGAATGTTGAGGACAAGAAACTGAAATATTCTAGTTTACAGCGCTGCGATGTGAGAGGTCGGTGTGAATGGAGCTTGAATTTGGATAAAGGTGCAGAAGTGCAGAGCAAAGAGAAGAAGAGGGTTTCAGGGTGAGTCATTTATTGCTCAGTCAAATGAACTCAATATTCAAAATGTCAGGCCACAAAACAAACTGCATCTGTTTGTTCTGCGTTCATATTTTCCAGTTGAGCTGCGTGTGTTTGTTTAATTAATAACCTACAGAAACTGTGATGCTCCGGCACCGGTCGACCCAACGTCCTCGTCCCAAATGAAGACAAACACAAACAAAGCAAATTGAAAACTGCATCTTGACTCTGGTTTTAGTTTGGATATTAGCTTCTGCTGATCTTGGATCAGGCTGCATGAATCCCTCCTGAAATACATTATTCTTTCAATTCCAGGATTTCTGCCTGGATCATTATGTGAGAGAGTTTCACACGGTGCTGAGATTTAAAGCTCGAGTGTGACTGCTGGCATCTGATAAAAGAGCGACGTATCCACAGAACTGAGTAAATACTGTATATTATATAATTATTGATCATGATAGGCCCTATTATCATAGACTACTATACTACTATCTTTTTAAACACGATATTTAGATAGCTTCTTATTTTTGAATATATTAACACGTATCATATAGTCTTCTGCAATATGACCATATAAAGGTTTAATTCCGCTTTTCACAATAGAGGAAAAAGTCCTGAGTCCTGAGGGATTTTTCATATTCCTGTTCTTTAAAACTTCTAGAACACACCTATGTTTATTTTATGATTAGCAAACTTTGCCTCCAAATGTGTCTTAGATATGTAACACAGTCAAAAAATAACAAGACAAAAAAACCCCCAAAAACTACGCTGTACAGATCTCAGGTATTTATTTGCTTCATATAGATTATTTGGGCATTTTTTTAAGGTTACTAAAAAGTTGTGTAACAATCAATTCATTACTCTACATTGGCTGTTTTATTGTAATGTAATATATAACTTTAAAATGAATCTGTAATATGTAACATGTTGTATTTTGAAAGCCCAACACTTTGCCTAAGTATCATAAACTTTTGTTTGCCACAGATCTTATTTTCTGCGATATCCCAAAATCCAGTTCAATAATCCCAGAGGCTTTTTATCGAGGGAACCAGGAGCGATGCTAATGTTAGCCTCCAGAAATATGACATCACTACAACACAGTGTTGCATTATAATGTTCTTATAAATCATCTATTTAGATAGAAAACGATGGAATGTTGTCTTTCTGTTGCCTCATATATATAGTTAAAAAATAGAATCAAAGATTTTCTATTCAAAGTTGTATGTAGGCAGCATTCTGTAAAAGACAATATTTGGTTGTTTCTCCCTGATGTAAACAACAGAAGTTTTTTTTTTGTGATGAACAAGTTTTTTCAGCTGTTTCAACAATGCTTCCTTTTGGCTTTGATATAGATTGATATTTTAAGTCCAACTTCTCCCCCAGATGAAATGTACACAATTAATTTAGTTATTATTTAATCAAAATATAATTGCTCCTCCTGTCTGTCACATTTAAAGTTACAGATTTGGAATCATATTAAGATTAAGATAAGATTAATATTACGATTAGCTTTATTTAACCCACAATGGGGAAATTTGCTTGTTACAACAGCTCGAGATGCAAAAGCAAAGGCGAAGGAATCAGAAAAAATTATATATTTTACATATTTGACTTTAATTGAAAATTTAAATCTAAAAAAATGAAATTTGCAAAAACAATTTCATTGAGACATTTCAGTTGTAAGCAGACCTCTGAACTGTTTTGTTGTGTTTTTTGTTTTGTTTGTTGACTGAATTTGATCTTGTGTGTATTTCATGTTCTTGTATTTCGTACAGCACCTTATAACTGCTTCTGAAGGACTATAAAAACAGATATGATTGTTTTTATTACACTGTTATTACGGTTTATCCTCTGGGGATCATGAATGTTATAGCAGTTCATCTTGTCACCATCACAGCTAGCAGTGGCTAATGCTAGCCCCGCGGCGGTTTGGCCCCGCCCCCTGTGTGGGCGTCACCTAACGGGAGAGCGGAGCTGCGTCTCTCCGCCGCTGTCATCATTCAGCTGCTCCGCTGCGGACTGTCTCACCTCCAGACTGAGAGGAATCTCAACAAACTGACCCCCAACTCACTTAAACCAGGTAGGAAACCAGGTAGGAGCGAGACAAAACCCGCCGTGCTGCGTTTCTGTCTGTGTCGGCGGAGACCGTTGGTCTAACGGCTGACCAGCGACCAGCGGAGCCGCGAGAGGGTCGATGAAGTAGCTGATAAAGTAGCTAAAAAAGTAGCTTATAAAGTCTGTTTACGAAGGAAAATATGTGATAAAACAACCTCAGTCCGCCATTGTGACAGCTTAATAAGACACTTAGCGACAGCTGTGGTCGAGTTATGGCTCAGTTACTGAGTTAAAAGACAAGAAATGTCCGTTATTGGACCAACCGGATGTGACTCGGTGTGTTATGCTAACTGGGAGCTGCAGCTTCACCTCTGGCACAGTGAGGATTATTATTCATCACGGTTTCACATTACAGCGGTTTTCTATAAACAAAGAGCAGCACAGACTCACAGCAGGTCTCCATCAGGCTGCAGGCTCATTCACACCGAACCGAACCGAACCAGAGAAGACCTCAAACAGCCAGAACTGCCATATGTTGTTGCTATAGTAACTGAAGTATGCTTTTATTCTGGTAATATTATCAGTTAGCTACCACAGAGTGAGTATTCAGATCTTTAAGGCTGATTAAATCTTAATAAAGTATTAATATCATCGTGCAAAAATACTCCATGACTAGTAAAAGTCCTGCAATGTATGTAAGTATAATCTTGAAAATGTACTTAAAGTATTACAAGTACTAGCATTACATTGTTACTACTAATATATGAATATAACAGCAGGATTCTTCTGCAGTAGTTAGTTTATGAACTAGTTTGTGACATTTGTATGAAGAACCATTGCAGTTATTTAATTTAAATGTTGATTATTGTCTCGATTAATCGGCAAGATGTGCATGGAAGAGTTAATACTTCAGGTTTTAAACCATTAAAACCACATTCTTGCTGTTTAATGTGCATCAGGAAGATGTTGACTGTGCTGTGTGTCAGCTGGACGAGTCCCTCAAAACCAGACTTACTGGTATTATTTATACTAGACTGTGCTGATGTAGTTGCGTACAGTGATGCCTGCAGCTAACAGTAGATCACAACTCCTTTTTCCCCAGGATGTCCCGGGAGCAGCAGGCGGTGGCTCTTGCCAGGAGAGCCTTTGAAACAGGCCGGTCCAAAGCGTTAGATTACCGGATCTACCAGCTGAAGAGCCTACAGCGGTTGTTCATTGAGAGACAGAAAGATGTTTCAGACGCCATCAAGAAAGACCTCAATAAGGTGAGGAGAAAGGCGATATGTTGGTTTGAATATTCTCAATTGTGTGTTCTTTCAGGTACTCTTCTATGACAGTAAACTGACTATTTTTGCGTTGCTGATGAAACAAGACATTTGAAGACGTTATCTTGAGCTTTGGGAAAAAATAATGAACATTTCTCACCATTTTCTGAAATTCTGAAGCTATGAAATGTTGGATTGGGGCTTGAAGTGGGCTCGGATCTGCACAGATCACCAACCTTTATCGAGACAGAGACTGACGTTCAGTTTCTAACTGAGAACCAAAGAACTAGAAACATTTGTTGAAACCTTTTAGAAAGTGAGAAGCATCAAACACCCAAAATTAAAGGAGCGTTATGCAAAAAACTGTCGTTCAGTTTTGTTAAACTCCGAACAAAGCTGCTAACAGCTATTAACTGTTGCTACCATTAGCAAGTAAGCTCAATTAACCGTGCAGCTAGTGGTCGTATTCGCTAACTGTGTTGGTGTTCACTATCGGTCGGCTAGCTGGTTAGCATGCTAAGATATCCTTATGATATCATACATTTATGTCTTTGACATAACGTCAGCTGTGTTATTTCTTCATATTATGTTGACAATCTCAATTCTTCAATGTTTCAAACTAAATTTCCTGCATATTGACACAAACATTACTGAAGCAGAAATACAAAAGAAATACAACATCATCGAGCCCTAATGTGACTGTCTGCACCCTCAGAGCGAGGTGGGGACCCAGCTGTACGAGACTCTGGGTCTGGAGGGGGAGATCAGCCTCGCCATCCGGAAGCTGAAGGACTGGGCTGCCCCTCGGCCCGTGGAGAAGAACCTGCTCACCATCTCGGACACCGTCTACATCCAGCCGGAGCCGCTGGGAGTGGTTCTTATCATCGGGGCCTGGAACTACCCGTGGGCCGTCACCATCCAGCCGCTCATTGGAGCCATCGCAGCTGGTACTGTAGCGTGCTGAGTGGGTGTGTGTGTGTGTGTGTGTGTGTGTGGAGTGGGTGAAAGGACAGCAAGCGTGTGATGTAACAATGTCAAAGTTCACATTTCTATCTGATATTGTCGTCATTTCCCCCCTGTGGTGAACTTTCAGAAGAGATTCGTCTCTTCCTCGTCTTGTGATTTAAACCACAACAGTTCCTTTTTTTAATCCCGGCTGTAACCAACAGTCTTTACTCTCTGCCTCGGTCATTGAGTCAGCATAAATATGTGTATGTAAACATGCAGGTGATTGTATGTTTGCACGTGTGAACATACATTTCTCAACTCTGCTCATTGTTCCTATCAGTGTGTGCTCAAAGGCGAAGGTTAGACTCAGGAGTGAATCACTCAGCTCCAAGATAATGATTCAGCTCGTGAATAATACATTTACATCTTAAAAGCTGCCTTTAAATGGCCTCCCTGTGCTTGTATAGAGGCTCGGCTGTGATCACTTTCTGATGCAAACCTCAGTGTTGAGTGTTTGTTTGTGACTGTTTAGCATGACACTGCAGTATTTCAGCAGGCTGTTGTCTGATTCTTTATCCGCTCAAATCTCTTGTTTGTTAGTGATAGTTTTACATATTAGTGCCACGAGAGCGGCTGCACGTAGACAGGTCATTTGTATTTCATTTGGATAAAAGGCTGTTTAGACTCAAACAATCCCCAGAGGACTGACATGAACCACTCCTCGTCAGGCTGCAGCTCCATGCTGTTTGTACAGCACGGACTTTATCCTTTACCCTCCTGCTCCAGCACTATCACACAGTCGTATCAGCTTTGCATGTCACAAGAGATTTCTCTAGATTTATTGGCGTGATACAGATAATCAAAATACAAATGTAGGCCAAAGGGAACCGTCAACAACAGCACCAAAGATTTTACTAATAGAACTTGATGTATAATCACCTTTAACAGTTCTACATGGTTTCCAGTAAGATGTTAATCTTAGACGAGTCATTTATTTATTACCTCCACCTGTTGTGTGGTTGTTGTCAGCAGGATGACACAAAAACTACTGAACGAATTTCCAGTTTGATGCAGATTTGATGGATCTAGAGGATTTATATATGTTTTTCATAGAGGGTGTCAGCTGCCGTACAGTAACAATGAAGGATATAAACCTACATCTACCACTGTTGTGGAGAAGAGATTATCGGTATTCAGGAGCCATCGTGAAAAGGTTTATGAGAAGTTGCAGAGATTTATTTCTGAATAAAATACTAAAATCTTAGGTAAAAAATAAAGTGACAGGTCTCAGCAAAGCAGGTATATGTTATAAGTGTGCCGCCATGCAAAAAGACCCCTGATAGATTCACTACTTCACACAGTTAGTGACAAGCTGCTGAGCTAAAAGAGCTAAAAAAAAAAAAAAACTGTGACTGTCAGCTGTTCCCCATCCAAACGAGGGTGCAGTGGAAGAAATAAACCCCCCTCATGCTGATGGAAAGTCAGCTGAAATATCTGGAGCTCTACAGCAAATCAGTGTTGCAGCTGTTTCCAGAGTAGCTCAGCATCCCTATGTTTTGTCGTGTTCCTCTGCAGGTAATGCTGCTGTGGTCAAACCCTCCGAGGTCTGTGTTCACACGGCGAAGGTCATGGAGGAGCTGCTGCCACTTTACATCGACAAAGTAAGGATGGGTCTCGTAACATTCACATGAATATGTATCAGAGGAGTCATAAAAGTTAAACAAGACACACTGATATTGTTCGAAATTGTATGAAGACGGTTTCAGCCTGATATTTTCAGCAGATTATGCAGATACATGTCCTTTCTGGACAAAAACACAGATTTTGAGATGTGTTTTTAGCCCAGACTACCTGCATTTTTACGCTTGCTCTGTGGAGTGACACAGTAAACAATCTATACAAAGGTTCTTAGACTAATTATTATCAGCAAAGACAGTAAAGAGTATAGCCAAATCGGTTTCCCAAGACTTAATTAAAAGCTCATGTCCCACAAAGACGTTGAACATGTTGCTTCAGGACCTGAATGTGTGTTTCTTCCCTGTGTGTCAGGAGCTTTACCCTGTTGTAACCGGAGGAGTGCCGGAGACTCAGGAGCTGCTGCGGCAGAGGTTCGATCACATCTTCTACACCGGCAACAGCATGGTGGGCAAAGTGATCATGGAGGCCGCCGCCAAGAACCTGACACCCGTCACCCTGGAGCTGGGCGGCAAGAGCCCCTGCTACATCGACAAGGACTGTGACATCAGCGTCGCCTGCAGGTCAGTTTCTCACAACCTTCCTCATGTTTTCCATCCAGTCCCTGTTAAACTGTAGCCCTTCTTATCTGAGACCCTCCTCTTAACTCTGCCACTGTAGGCGTGTTGCCTGGGGAAAGTACACTAACTGTGGTCAGACCTGCATCGCCCCAGACTACATCCTCTGTGAGCCCAGCATCCAGAACCGGGTCATCGAAGAGGTCAAGAAGGCCATTAAGGTACAGAAGACCTGAGAGCACGCACTGAGTGATGATGGGTGCAGCCAGACTTTTCTCCATCACTGACACAGTTGGCTATTTGACACTAGGATATACTCGCTGCCTCCTAGTAAGCAAAAGTGGGGATGTTCTTAAAGACTTATGCAGTCACTCTCTAATATGTAGTTGTTTCCAGAATGGAGAAACAAAAGAACAATCCCACCTTGAATGAAGAAAAGTATCTGCTTCCTATCTTTTTAATATTTGCCTGGATTTAACAGGAATGTTTGTGTAGTAATGAGATTGTTTCCTCTGGCAGGAGTTCTACACAGACGACCCAAAGACCTGCCCCGACTACGGACGCATCATCAACCAGCGCCACTTCAAGAGGATAATGGCCTTGTTGGAAGACAGCACCGTCGCTGTGGGAGGAGAGAATGACGAGTCAGACTGCTACATAGGTAATCCTTCTGTCAGCTACCAAACAGAGTGTATGACTCTGATAAGTTGTGAAGAACAAACTATAAAACATACGTGTGATAAATCTGTGTTGTGTTTAGCCCCCACAGTTCTGCGAGACGTGAAGCCGGAGGCGAAGGTGATGCAGGAGGAGATATTTGGACCTCTGCTTCCCATCCTGTCGATCAGCAGCCTGGAAGAAGCAATCAAGTTTGTGAACAAGAGAGAGAAACCTCTGGCCCTCTACATCTTCTCACAGGACAACAAGGTAGCTAAAAGCCAACATAACACATTCAGACACTTCCAGTAGATCCAGACTCATGAACGTAACATGAATCTTCTCTCATCGGTCTGAAGGTGATAAATAAAATGAGAGATGAGACCTCCAGTGGAGGACTGCTGGCCAACGACTGCCTCGTACACTACTCTGTCAGCTCTCTGCCTTTCGGAGGAGTGGGTAAGAACACAGAGACAGACATTGTTCTCCTTTTCTTATTTACTCACTGGTGAACTCACTCAGTGCTGCACTCAGTGGCTAGGAGAAATTCTGAAGGGCAGGAGTGTTGATAGAACAAACAATTCTTACTGACTAAATATTAATAATTGTCCAGATATATTAAAGATAAACAAAGTCATAAATCTTGTAATCTTTGCAACCAAACAGTCTGATTTTCCTCCTCTTGTTTTCATGAACAGGAAACAGTGGAATGGGCTGCTACCACGGCAAGTTCAGCTTCGACCAGCTGAGCCACCTGCGCGCCTGTCTGATCAAGCAGCTGAAGATGGAGGGTGTGAACAGCATGCGGTACCCGCCTCACACGGCCAAGAAGCTGGGCTGGGCCCGCTTCTTCATCCTGAAGACCGTCGACCTGGGCTGGCTGGGACGGATGGCGCTCTTAGCCATGATGGTTGTGGCGGCTGCTGTTGTGCTACAGGTGAGTAACGGAGGAGAGAGACGCCACTATAAAGTGATCTACTGACACACTGATTACAGTTATTTAGATGTTTTTACTTGTATATCTTTGTTACAAAGAGCTTGGAAGCTTAATAAAAAGTGCACAGTCACTGCGATGAGTAGAAAGCAGGTCAGTTTTATCTCCACTTCCTGTTACTTTAAGTTACTTTAAGTCTCATAATAAGAAAGTAGGTCAGATCAATGTATGTGAGCTATAAACGTTACTTTATACCCTCAGCTCCGGTTAAACCAAGACTTTTTTTCTGAATCGCTTCCATCTGAAGGCACAGATCTGTTGTGCTACCGTCCTTTTCTCTTTGGGGAAGTAAGGAAAATTGTAAACTGTGGTGTTTTTTTTATTGTTTGACGTGTAAAATGCAGCAGCTTCTAGGCAGGATGCTACTAGCTTTTTACAATTTGGCGCCGGCGCTCCAGGCGGGAGGGGGAGGTCGTTCTGGCGTCAGGAGAGTGTTGTACTATACACGGCTCTGCAGCGCCACCAAGAGGCAGAACCGCCACAGTTTACCTGTGAGATACTTGTCAGTCAGTTTCAAGCAGTGTGAATGCAGAAGTGACTAACTCATGGACATGCTCTTCCCAGAATTATCTCCTTTGAGGACGTCTCGCTGCTTCCCAGACAACAAGCCTGGCGCTTCCTTCCCACTGAGGACCAGAGAGAAGAAAACATCATGTGATCAACACATTTCAAGCACCTGCACGAGACCGCTGTGACACAGTGAATGTTCAGGTCGTTGCCTTAATCTAGTTTACGTTTCAACAACAGTGTCAGAAGGTTTTTTTTAATGAAGGCGATTTTTAATTCCGAGCTGAGGCTCTCACGTTAGTGTTCAGCATTGCCGCGTTCTGTTTTAGCTCGTTATTAACAAGTAAAATGATGTAACACTACTTTATCTCATGACTGTGACCAAAACTGAAGCATTTCTGAACAATCAGTGTTCACAGGAAAATTGAAGTAACCTGAAATTTCTTGTCATAGTGAAAGTGTTTTTATCATGTAGGAGTTACCTCACCTCAGTTTGTGCCCGGCGGCGTTCAGCCTGAAGGTTTTGATCATTTCTGTCCAGTGCAATATCTCCGTCAGCCCTCCTTTAATTCAGACTGTTAGAATCAAATGAAGGATGTTTTTATTTCTTTTCGCCTAAAACACCGAATGCCTGTAACGAATTTAAGCAACCTTGTAAATGTTTTTATAATCAACAACAGTTGTTTCTCAGTCTTGTAATTAATCGTTAAAAAAAATAATAAACACGTATTTCTATATTGGATTAATATTCAAATAAATATATGTCTACATGTTTGAGTTGTGAGTTCTCTACATTCTGCTAATCGTGTCATCTGCAGTCTGTTATAGATTCATTCCCAGTACCACAGTTTACAGTACGACTACTACATGCACATAACACACATGATCCTCATCGTTCTGGCAGTTGATACGTGACGTGACTGAACTTCTGTGTCTCATACAGGAAATCAATGACTTGCAAGACTGCGACTTTGGAAATAACTTTGGTAGCAAATGTTGCAGCTCCGTCCCAGAAAGCTAGAAAGCAGTTATATTTTTTCACAGGAGACATTTTGAGTCATAGCGAGGAAAACACAGCTGTCAGTAATAACTTTAATCAGTTCTAATAAAGTGTCACATAAGTCGTGACAGTGAGCCAGCATGTGTAATACCAGTTCAATGAAACTGAAGCAGCTTAATGGAATTCAGCCGTCTTTTAATATGTTTTCCACACCTGTACTTTGTTTTTATTTATAACGCATGACATTCAGTGTTTGAACCAGGCCAGCACAGTAACAGGACCCTGAAACTGTTATTGATTATAAAAACTGAATAAAATCAGGTGTTATTAGGTGGGTTGTATCTGAGTGAGTGCAGAAAACAGGAGAACTGAACTCCTGAAAGTTTTTAGATTCATGATGGTCAGAAAAAGCAACAAAATCAATGAAGCAGAACTGGAGAATCGGAGACTTCACACGTCTTCTCTCTCGCAGTTCTACCCAAGAACTGTTTACATACCTTCAGTGTGTAAAATAGCTGCAGTTCTCCTTTAATTTTGTAATTTCTTTAAATTGTGAATAATGCACCACACATTTAAAACCTGGTTTGAACTCGCAGGAAACTCGGAAAAACAACTGGAAAACTGACTGCTGGGTCTGATTTTGCCACCAGGTGTCTGTCTGTCCCCGTTTAGACACCTGAAAACTGGAGGCTGTTTCTTTAAGTGACTTTTTTCACACAAACACACACACACACACACACAGACACACACCTTTTGTCAGACTCATCATGACCTCCCTCCCGCCCTCAATCAGCAGCTCGGACTCAGTATGTGAAGGCAGCTTAAATTATTCTGTCAGGATCTCCTCTGGTCTCCGTGCTGATCATGGATTCTTCTGTCCACCTCCTGACGCTGCTTTCTCTCCTGTCGCACTGCACAGGTAGGACACATACACAAACACACACACACACACACACACGCATATAAAAGTAATGTGTGCCTTGGTTGCTTCGGTTAACGTCCCCTTATATTCTTTTAATTAGGAAGTTTTTAACCTTTAACTCATTCTTATTTCATCTTAACATTAAAGTACCATGTTGTTCGAGTTTGTGAAGAGATTGTTTGCAGCATCCACAAGTCACAGTGACTTAGAGAATCCAATAGCAAATATTTAGAACCTGGTGAGATAATTAAGGAGGGAAAAGCAGAAAAAAACAATTCAGTATCACACAAATATAAAAAAGTTATTGAATTTTCACTTGTTATGTAAATTAATAGCTTTTCTTTAATATTAGACATTTGTAGACACATAAACCAGTGACAGGGTTTGAGGAGCTGCAACTTACATTTATTTATATTACTAATAATTAATCTGCTGATTATATTCTGAATTAATGAATTCATTTCGGTGAACAGTATAAAACATCAGACAACAGTGAAAAATACCTATAAAAGCCAGAGGAAAAAAATTGTAAAACTCAAATGATGCAATCAAAAGTCTAGTTCTGTGCGAGCAACAGGCCAAAGGCCCAAAACATTTGTTTTACTATCATGCACCACAAGGAAAAAGCAGTTAATTCTTCCATTTGAGGCTCTGGAACGGCCAAATATTGCACATTTCTGCTTCACATTATCAAAAGAGAGATTAAACAATAATCAAGGAAGTTTCTAACGGATTTTCTGTCGATTAACGATTCTCTTAATTTCTGTTTCAAGTAGACTTTGCTTTTGTTTTAAAGGAACATTCGTTATCTACTTAACTGTGTGGAAAATGGGGGAAGTTTTGTCGTTGACAAAACTTTTCTGGAGCTTCAATGCAAAAAACATTGAAGCACTTTTAGTTCAGCGGCTACAGTAAAGATTTCAGCATAACAAAGGCCGTACATGGGCTACGAAATGTAATCCGACTTTCCATCAGTATCAATATGTTGATAATGACTGAATTTTCATTTTTGGGTGAACTGTTCCTTTAAAGCGAGACTCTTTTGTTGAAAAGCAGCCATTTTGTTCACGGTTCACAGGAGTCACTAAAAAGGTCAGAAATCGGACTCACGAGTGTAAATTACACAGTAATCAACGTTAAGTTAGCTAACATTAGCCACCAGAAGCTAACGGTGGGACCAGTCCGAGTCAGGAGCTCCTGGTCGTGTTTCTGCTGCTTATTGTTTGTCAGAGGAAGAACGTGTCATTTTATTCCTTTAAAAACACACATTTTGTCACCTTAAAGGCTAAAAAGATGAAATATTTCTGAGGGATTTTGGTTCATCAGAACAAATCATGTAATTCTAGAGAGAGAAAGAAGATGGAGGGTTTTCAGTGGATTGTCTGTGGTTTGACTTCTCCACACTGCTCAGTCTGGCACAGGTGTATGAGCCAGGTGGAGTAAAGCCAACATCCTCCAACCTGTGCATTGTTCTCAGTTGGTGAGAACTGTTGTCCCCTTTCAAAGAACGGCATTGTGGGAGGCAGCGGGGTTAATCTCTGTTCCTATATTAGCTAAATGGTTCTCTATAGCGCCCTTCATTCCCACCGGCGGAGTTTCATTCACATCAGCAATACAATACACGAGAGCAGCGCAAGAATAACTGGCTTCATCAGCACCTGTTGGACGGACACGTTTAACGCAGCGGTGTGGACGAGCCGGAGAAAAGGTTTCCTGATCCACTTACAGCTGAACGCAATCAGTGTAATCACAACCGCTGGTGCACAACACAGCCAGGCTGTCTGAATCATTCAGAATGGCTGTTTAACAGCTCACTGAGTTTGCTATATTCCATGGAAGCATTAATAAAGACAGACGTAAAAAAGCATTATGATCACCAGCAGAAGGAAACTAAGCAGGCTACATTTACTCAAATACTTTCCAGGTGCAGGTTTTTCCCCTAGTATTTTAATTTTATGCTATTTTATACAGTTTTTTATTCACTTCCTGTCCAGTGAAGACAACAATCCCCTTGACTTCCACACAACAGATGTGGATTAGCTGGTGAACAAAACGGTCATAAAGATATGAGAAGGAATGTTTCCAGAAAAGAACAGCGACACTACAAACATACAACGATCTTATAGAATATGACGTATCGCTGCAGAATAAACTAGCAAATATTATGATAAACACTTAAAATCAACCTTAAACTTCTGCAGCAGCAAAAGAAACAAACAAAACAAACACGTTGATGCAGCAGTCAATCTGCAGAAACTGCAGAAATGACTGTTTTTACTGTCGACACAGCTTCTATATTTATCATATGCAGGCACTGGTGAAATAATAAAACCATGTGCTTTAATCACCAATCCAACAAACTAAAGGCCGGTAATGAAATCAAGAATAACGAGCAGGTTGACACGAGGAAGACACACAGGGAGCAAACGCAGGTGACCACGAGGAGCAACAGACGGGAAAATCCAAGACTGAGAAACACAAACGTCACTGTGGAAGGGAGGGAGGATAAACCTACAAAATAAAACAGGAAACAATCCAAACACACAACATGAGGTCGATACATTCAGTCAAATGAAACGGGACACATGGAAAGAAAGAAAAAAGGGGAAACAGACTGAATGGAAACATTCAACCTGCAGCAGTAAAATGGAACCAAACAAGTATAACAAACAAAAGTGTGAACTATGAACATGCAACTGCTGTTTAGCAAACTGAGACAGTTCGGATGTTTGTGTCACCTGCTGTATGTGACTTTTGGTTTCTAAAACTGCATCAAAACCCCCCCAAAAAACAAGGTAAAGGGTAATTTATCCGTCATTAAATAGCTCAGGGTTGCATCATGAAAAGAGAGTAAATAAACTCCTTCATGCTGCACAAATTACAGAACATATATACAGTAATTCATATACAAATCTGCATCAGCATGTCGGCATCTACACATCAGAAGTTCATCGTCCTGGAAACAGCGTCCACTCCGACTGAGCATCGATGTTACAAACACAGAGTCGCCTCTCCTGTAGTTTCTCTGTCGGATGATTTTCTGAGATGTTCTGGTGGAGACGGGTCTGTTAGGGTCCAGTTCAACTTTACACATCTAACTTGTAGACAATCTGAAGAACTTCCCCCCCAAAGAACTAAATAAGGATGAACATTTTTGTGTATTTAGCATATTGTTGCTAGCTGACTGGACACTGAAGCTTTTGTGCTTTCTTTGGAACTATTCATGTTCAAGATGCTTTGTCCCATTTTTATTTCCCCCCTCGAGCTCGGCACTGATCCAGCAGCTGGTCAGGCGGTCGCTGACTTCGTCCTGTGACCCAAACACATCATTCACGTGCCATTGCTGACAATTCTGCTCAAATGAGAGCTATCAAATAATTTATGTTTAACTGATTGGCACACAAAAAAGGCAACTGAAGGACGGGATTAGTAACGTGAGAATTAATAATTACCTCGGCTCATGTGTGAGAGAGCTGAACTCTGACTTCTCAAAGTTCAGCTGCAGAACACAAACACATTAGCAGATCAGCCGCTCAGATCGCTGACTGCGTTAAAAACTACAACAAAAAGAAACCGCTGTGTGCTTATAGAGCGTGAAAGTCGGAGGAATTAATGCTCAGTTATTAACGCGTTGTTTGGCACAAGGTGTCCTGAACTGGATTATATCGTGTGTGTGTGTGTGTGTGTGTGTGTGTGTGTGTGTGTGCTTTCTCTGCAGCTCAGTGGTGTTACCAGAGCCAGTACTCCTGTGATGACACATGCAGAGGTAAGACTTTCAAATCCACAATTAAAGGAATACATGTGTGCGTGAAAAGGTGAAGAATCCACAGAGAAACACGACCCAGCAACAGGCAGATGTTTTCAGATATAAAGCTCTGCACACTTCCTGCTCAGCACAGAGAAGGTCCTGTTCTCTCAGTGTCATGGTGGGAAACAAAAAACTGGATGATGATGTTCCTGCTGCTGTTTGTGTTGTTCAGACCCGACCCGCTGGGCGGCTCAGTTCCCCAGCTGTGGAGGATTACGCCAGTCTCCCATTAACATCGTCACCAACAAGGTGCACGTGAACAGCGCCCTGCCGCCCTTCAGCTTCATCGGCCACACCAACACAAATAACATTACAGCGGAAAACAAAGGACACTCTGGTAACAAAGAGTTGTTTTCCACTCGTCGCCAGATGTTGAACACCTCTGGTTTGTTCGCTTGACTCTCTTTTTTGTTCCCTGTAGCTCACTTTATTCTCCCGCAGTCTGTGCGACTGACGGGAGGAGCTCTGCCTGGTCACTACAGAGCCGCCCAGTTTCACTTCCACTGGGGGGACAGTGGGAGACCTGGATCAGAGCACACCATTGATGGAGAACGGTTCCCCATGGAGGTGAGTCACACAGTAACCAACAACCTGTCATGGAAGTGAAAAGAGCATCTTTCCCTTCACGCAGAGGTCAGAATGGAATCCAGCGTACTTTAAGTTGTGTTGCTGTGTTTTCTGTTTCCAGCTGCACATCGTCCACATCAAGGAGCCGTACGGGTCTCTGGCAGAGGCAGAACACGACATGGCCGGCATCGCTCTGCTCGCCTTCCTGTT